>CM055902.1:8885085-9082585 GCA_029582155.1 Panopea generosa
TGTTGTTAACATCCATATAAACACATCCTCCATAGCCACATAAGAAGTTCTTCAAAGAGCATGACATTCTCTCAGATACCCATTATGGCTTTAGGAAGAACAGATTCTGTGAGTCTCAACTTCATACTCGCAATCAGTGATCTTGCTAGTGGACTTGACAACTCCAAATGCATAGATGGAAAACAGATTAACTTTTCTAAGGCTTTCGATAAGTTGCCACATTGCAGACTAGCAGCAAAACTCCACCACTACAAGGGACGACACCTGGTTGGAACCAGAGTTTCCTGGCTGACAGACACACTACTTGCATGCGATCTTCATTCCCAGTCTCCTCCTGTGTGCCTCAAGATACAGTTCTTGGACCATTGCTATTCCTAGCATACATCAATGACCTGCCATCCAGAGCCAAGGCCACACCATGATGCTTGTTTGTGTAGGATTGCTTACACTACCGCATCATCAACTCACAACATGAGATTTCTGATTTTTAAAACTTTTCTTTACCAGAGATCCTTCCGATCTTTTCCAGACAGTACTTAGAGAGCTGCCCGACCATTGACAGCTTGAGGAGGGAAATGTAGGCCATCTGAGTATTCAATAGACCAGCACTGGATTTATTTATTATATGCACTTTCATCTATAGATATATTTATAGTACTTATCTACAAGTTTATTAGTAAATCAGCAAATCAAACTTGAATTGCCTATTTGCAAACAAGTCACATATATATATATATATCAATGTTTTTGCACCTACTTGATGTACAAGTAAGAGTATACACCATGCGGTGTCTGTACTTTAGATGAAGAAGTATTGATTAGAAAAAAACACAACATATATTAGTCATACCTAATACTGTGAGTCTAAATATTTTTCAGTCATGTAAAGAATGGCGTCAATAATAAACAGTAATAAGGTTACTTAAGTATGCTGAGTAATAAACAGTTGCCGATAGGATATGCAAACAAATGCCGATGCTAACGGAAGTTGGAGCTTTTCTCATGTCTTCCAAGATTGTTCTTATATGGGCATTCGCAGTATAGGTATATCGCAGTATTAAGTATACAAGGTATATATATATTTCTGCTGTAATGATTGAAAAAAGGATAATGAAATTTTAAGCATTATTAACAACAGCTATTTTTAAATTGGATCTGCATTTTTGACGAAAAATAAAAAACAATATATGTCTTTCTCTGATAATTGTAATATGCCACACTAATATGTGTTTCCATCAACTATACAGATACATTCTCTGATAGGCTACTTGACACCAGTGATTTACAGGTTTGTTTGGTAATACATGATGATAGTGTATAATATTAGTGAGTTTGCATATATTATGAATACTGATACAGGATTCTCCCAGGGCTGGAAAATTCAACTTGTCCGCTCGCCATGACGAGTGAACATTTGGTCGGAATGAGTGAGATTTAAGAAACTGACCTTAATATTCCTTTGATTTTAAGCATTCAGTAAAAAAATGTTGGAAAGGGAGGACGAGTAGTTTTTATCAGAAATTTCAGGCCCTGTCCCCTTCCATGATTCTTGTTACAGTCTATGATCACATACTCTCTCAAGACCTATTGGCATTTTTTTTATCATAACTATAGATGGGTTTTTTTTTCTACCCATCTGAATCGCATACATAATGCTCCCATACCTACACCTGCATATATATTTTTATTCTTTAACATGGATTTGATGGCAATTTCATAATACATACAATTGTTTAAACAAATAACAACTGTACAGTGGTATAAAATTCAAAGTCAAGATTCAACTACTTGCAGATCGATCATTAGAAAATGAAGCAACTGAGCAAAAAGAACATGCTACAACCTGTATATATGTATATATAAATTAGAAAATACCGACTTCTTATCCATTGGAGGGCAGATATTGGATGGAAAGATAGAAAAAAGCAATATCTGTAATATCCAAAGGACACATATTTTGAGAAAGTTTATGGTTCTAAGTTTAAGTTAGATGGCTATAATTTAATCTATGTCATCCACAAATCTATATATATCTTGTTCTACCCCAGAGCTATTTAAGCTATTATAAGCTCTTGTGCAGTCTAAGATTTTCATAGCATTTCTAAATGAAGTGTTTAAGCCTTATGTTTTGAACTTTTGTTTTAACTATTTTCAGACGCCAATGGTGAAGACAAAGAAGTTAATTGGGGATCAAGGCATAATATTTAAAAATATGGTAATTAAATTTGGTGTTCCAGATAGAAAATCAGGGTTGGTAATTTCAGGCCCTTGGGTACGAGCATGCACACTCGAATGTCAGCCCCAAGACATTTTCAAGTGCCATGCAGAGCACTCATTGATATAGATTTGCATAAGTAAAAATGCCATCAGATTTAGTATGTTTCATTTGATGTATTAAAATGAGAAAATATATATGCAAAGAAAACTAAAGACTCAAAAGAAAATTGCTTTTTTGCAAGGAAGTTTTTTGCAAGATATTGTTTAAAATGGGGCATTCAAGTGCTAGGGTGCCACTGTGCTTAAATGGCCTGTGAATAAGCCATATACCTTGTATGTATGTATATGTGTACTTGTACTAAACATTATTTCGGATATCTTTTTTTTACAGGGAATCTGTTTGATTATCATTATTTTATAATTATTCAAACAATAGAACTTGTTTTTTAACGGGTTTAACGCCATTTTCAACACATTTCATAAGGGCATATCAAGTTTTATTGGTGAAGGAATACCTCAGAATGAATCTGAGTAGAACTACCATCATTCCACAAGTAAACTAACACACTTCCTCAAATAAAGTTTTTTGAGGGATAGAACTTTAGCATACAACCTTAGGGGTAAGTGATCTTGAGACAATGCCTTAGACCAACCAGCCACATCAGAGATCATATATGGATACCAAGTTGTGAAACAAGTTCATTCAACTTAGTCAAGTCACATTTGATGTCTTCCTGGGTTGAACCAGTACTAAGAACATGTGGACAAAGTGTCTTGCTCTAGAACACTTCACATGATATCCATGGCAGAGTAAATTCCAATGTGTCATTAACCTATTAATTACTACAATTGTTAATATCATTAATGCTTAATTCACAGTTTGTCACAAGCCCTTTATGTTGCCCAAGTCGATCCAGCATTATCACTGGGCGCTATGTGCACAACCACGGGGCTGTCAACAACTCCCTAAGTGGCAACTGCAGCAGTCTCTACTGGCAGCTAACCCAGGAAGCTAAAGCCTTCCCAACTGTTCTGCAGTCTAAAGGTTACTCAACATTCTTTGCAGGAAAATATTTAAACCAGGTAAAAAATAAATTTGTACTTTGTACTACTCATATATTGTCTCTTATTTGATATCATATTTGATGTAAGTCTTTTCAACAACCAAATACATGGACTTGATTATTCTGCATAATCCATGCCTGTTATATTATGACATCAGTCTATATGTTATACAGTCAAATCTGTATAAACGGCCACCTGTATTAAGTAGCCACTTGTCTATAGCAGTCACATTTGTTATTTCCCAAGTCTGTGCTTTCAGAGCAAATTGACCTGTATAAAATGACAACCTGTCTTAAAAGGCCATGTTTGATCCTTCCCTTGTCTAGCTGCTTAAGACAGGTTTGGGCATGGATCCAGGAGGTAGTTAAATACCATTGAAATTAAACTCGGAGTAGTTAAAAATATTTAGTGAAAGTCAGGGAATTCTTTATTCAAGACATCCGTGTAAATCATCGTTAGAATTGTAATTAATATAATAAATGAGACAACATTACACATTTGAAATTTATTACAGATTTTATAATTATATAAAAACTCCTTATTTAAAGCAGTCAATTTTCCATATAGGAAAAACACTTTCTGGAAATATATGTTATCTGTGTTCCTATTATAAAAATATTTAAGAAAATTTATGAAAAAATATCACATGAACATTGTGCATCATGCATTACATTATTGGAATTCCTTGGTTTTAAACAGTATGGTAAACCTGCCTCAGGTGGCGTGGAACATGTACCACCTGGATGGGACAAATGGAATGGCCTGGTAAGTAATCATTTACACTCCATAAATAATCATTAACACAGTCATGATGAAAAGTTGTAAACAAGTGTATAGACTCATTGAAGCAACAACAGCAACAGCAGTAACTTCTACAACAGCAACAGCAATGGTAATAGCATTGTAGCAGTAACCACTACAACATCAATTACTTCAATAGCAGTAACAGCTGCAGCAGTCACAAACATTACTTTAGCCACCTCAACAACAACAGCAGCAGTAACAGCAATAGCAGCAGCAACAATAGTATTGTAATAGCAACAACCACAATATCAGCAACAGCAATAGCAGAAGCTGAAACAGTCACAAATGAACAAAAGCAATAGTAGTATCATCAGCAACAATAATATGTAGCAGCAATGACCACAACATCAGTATCAGCAATAGCAGCAGAAACAGCACTAACAGCTGCAATCAAACAGATTAACCATAACAACAACAACAGTAACAGCAATAGCAGCAGCAGCTATCATACATATTTACCACAACATTAAAAACAGCAGTAACAGCAAAACCAGCTGAAATAATCACAAACACATTAACCACAACAACATCAGCAGTAACAGCAAGACCAACTGAAATAATCACAAACACATTAACCACAACAACATCATCAGTAACAGCAATAACCACAGCAGCAGCCATTAAAAATGAAAATGTTATAAATTGTAGGCTTTTTGGCTGTTCCTTGATACTTGGTGATTTATATTGAGTGTCTGTTCTGATATATTACATTTTTGCTTGTGAGTTATAGAGATTTCCAGGGGAAATATAAGTTATTTCTCCCACTGGGAATTATTTCCCTTTAGCCAGATTAGAAATTACCGGTACATCTTTTACAAAATTTATTGTTTGTACTTGAAAATTTGATTTATGTTAGTATGAAAACCAAATATGTCAATATTGGTTCGTATTAAGGGATATAATTCTCTTCAGCATTGATTCATATTATGGGATATAACTCTCTTCGGCAGTTCACCTATCAGGTAAAAATTATGTGTCATGTAGCACTTGATTTTTGCCAGATATGTGAACTGCCCAAGGGATTTATATTAATGTGATTTTTTGATTTATTGAATATTTAGTGTCATTTTTATCCCATCGAGGGTTAACAGATGATCAGTTTACCTAACCACTGTTTTCTGGGATCTTGAAAGGTTAACCATTACTCGAGCATACCCCATTTCTGCAAGTAACTGATAATTTTCCCACTTGAATCATCGGTGAGAGACGAATGATAATGAGACAAAATGTCGTATATCAATCATCACAGAAACTGTCGCTGGGCTGGGATTCGAACTCACGACCCCTGGATTGATAGTCAGATGCATTACCGACTGAGCTAATTGGGCCCGGCGACACTATGTGAATAATCATCTACTTTTAATAATTGATCCCTATCAAAGTTTAAGACATAAATTGTATATTATAAGATGCAAATTTAAAGTATTTCAGTTAATTGGAATCAACCATCCATGTGTGAGAACGGGTAAAAGCAAACAAGATTACTGGCTTAAGTTACAGTCACCACGCATCATTTCATTCTTATAAGTTGTGATGATGGCAATGTTTTGATCTAATGGTGATTCTTGTTACGCAAGTCATGGTGAAAATGTCATCATCAAAATGATGTGCACTTCCAGCTTTGACTGCCAAATAGATCCTTATGTGGATTTGATTGAATGTTGTATCTACAATGCATGCACAATATATAGACTGGTTATTATTGGGAATAAATTAACGTGAACATAATGTATAGCAAGACATTCTTTTAAGTCATAGTTAAATGTGTGAAAAGAAAACATTAGGCAAAATAAATAAAGTTTACCTTTCATTTACATACAATTTGAGAATGACCTTTGGAATAATGAATAAAACTAAATAATGAATTTGCCACTTCCTTTATAGTTCTGTGCTTCTGGGCACTATGATTTATAAATGTAATTGTATCTTCATTAGCTTCTAAAGAATGACAACTAAGTATAATCTTGATGTTTGTCAATGTAGAGTCAAGTAACATTAAAAAGGTATTAAAATATCGACACATTTTTCTGGCTCCAGGTTGGAAACTCAAGGTACTATGACTACAGCCTGTCTGTAAATGGTAAGAGGGAAAAACATGGGAACAAGTACCCCCAGGACTATCTCACTGATGTAATTGTGAGTATTAAGTACAGGATGTTGTATAGTTAGTTAAATATATTACTGAATACTGGCCGAGTGTTGGTTTGAATGTGCATGTGTGAGTGTTTTGGTGGATGTTAGTGAATGTCTGCATACATTTGTGTGTGTGTACCTTTGTTATTACTTGAATGTGGAGCATGTAGTCCAGTGGTAGAGCACATTTCAGTCCAAAAATGTCTCATAATAATGTCATTTTACCCTGACAAACCAACATCATTAATATATTCTGGCAAGTCTGAAAGTAGTTCGACATTGCAGGTAGGAGAGCTGAGTTATATGGAACATGAAATGAGGAATTGAAAGTGGGAAGTGATATTACACATTATGTTAATATAAAATATATGACATGGATTTATTAAACACACCTGAACCATCAATTTGTGATAAATTGAAAAAGATATTGTTGTAGGCATTTAAGTACATGTAGTTATTCTTTAACATGGATATTTTTAGAATTGTTGCACAGTCCTCCAACTGTTTTTATGAATATGACTTCAATATAAAAAATAATGTAAAAAATTAAATAAAGAATGATATGATGTTATTCAATTTAGCAAATAAATAGCTGAAGATTCCTCTTCATAAAGTATATCAATGTTACTTAATCTATTTTTCCAGCATAAAAGGGCACGGGCGTTTCTGGATGATAGACACAAGTGGTCTGAACCCTTCTTTATGATGTTATCCACACCAGCATGCCACGCACCATTCACCCCAGCTCCACAGTATAAAAGCAACTTCACAGATAAAGCTGCACCACGAGATCCCAGTTACAATGTCACGCCAGCGGTAGGAAAATATGTTTGTTTGTTTTTTTTTTGGTCTAAAGCGTCGTCTCAAAACCAGTCCACTTACATCTCATAACTACGGTTGTAGGTTCAATTAAGCTAGCTCCAAAAAGCTTTATGTGGGACAGTTTGCCAATTACTTGCGGAAAGGCAGTGGTACTACGCAGATTTATCCAGATGTCTTCCTCCACCAACAAAACTGGATATGCTATATATAACCTGAAATTTGTGTTGAAAATGGTGTTAAACCCAATTAAAAAAACAATGTTTAAAAATTGTTTGTTTGAATGTTTAGTATCATCTTTATGCCATCACGGGCTTACAGATGATCAGTTAGCCTAACCACTTATTTCTGGGATCCTGGAAGGCTAGTCAGTATGAGCACATCCCATCTCCACAAGTAAATGATAACTTGAATCAACTTGAAACAAATGGCAATGAGGTGCAATGTTGTATATCTTTCATCACAGAGACTATGGCCATGGGTTTCAAACTCACAACCCCTGGATCGATAGTTAGGCAAACTTATCGGGCTCAGCAGGAAAATATGCTTTGATACATCCATTGTTCAGCCAGTCTTGTTTTATGTTAAAGAATGTACATTTGATCTCTCTTGAGATTTGGGTATAGTGGAGGTATGTAGGGGAAAAACGTTTTCCACCCAAAATCAAAATAATTAATATTTATGATGAAGTGTTTTAAAATGTTAATAATGCTTATAATACTGACCTGTGTAGACAAAGTTAAGATACAACTTAACATCACATGCTTATAATACTGACCTGTGTAGAAAAAGTTAAGATACAACTGAACATCACATGCTTATAATACTGACCTGTGTAGACAAAGTTATGATACAACTGAACATATCACGCTTATAATACTGACCTGTGTAGACAAAATTAAGATACAACTTAACATCACATGCTTATAATACTGAACTGTGTAGACAAAGTTAAGATACAACTTAACATCACATGCTTATAATACTGACCTGTGTAGATGAAGTTGTGATACAACTGAACATATCATGCTTAAAATACTGACCTTTGTAGACAAAGTTAAGATACAACTTAACATCACATGCTTATAATGCTGACCTGTGTAGATGAAGTTGTGATACAACTGAACATATCATGCTTATAATACTGACCTGTGTAGACAAAGTTAAAATACAACTTATCATCACATGCTTATAATACTGATCTGTGTAGACAAAGTTATGATACAACTGAACATATCACGCTTATAATACTGACCTGTGTAGACATAGTTAAGATACAACTTAACATCACATGCTTATAATACTGAACTGTGTAGACAAAGTTAAGATACAACTTAACATCACATGCTTATAATACTGACCTGTGTAGATGAAGTTGTGATACAACTGAACATATCATGCTTAAAATACTGACCTTTGTAGACAAAGTTTAGATACAACTTAACATCACATGCTTATAATGCTGACCTGTGTAGATGAAGTTGTGATACAACTGAACATATCATGCTTATAATACTGACCTGTGTAGACAAAGTTAAAATACAACTTAACATCACATGCTTATAATACTGACCTGTGTAGACAAAGTTATGATACAACTGAACATATCACACTTATAATACTGACCTGTGTAGACAAAGTTAAGATACAACTTAACATCACATGCTTATAATACTGAACTGTGTAGACAAAGTTAAGATACAACTTAACATCACATGCTTATAATACTGATCTGTGTAGACAAAGTTATGATACAACTGAACATATCACGCTTATAATACTGACCTGTGTAGACATAGTTAAGATACAACTTAACATCACATGCTTATAATACTGAACTGTGTAGATAAAGTTAAGATACAACTTAACATCACATGCTTATAATACTGACCTGTGTAGATGAAGTTGTGATACAACTGAACATATCATGCTTAAAATACTGACCTTTGTAGACAAAGTTAAGATACAACTTAACATCACATGCTTATAATGCTGACCTGTGTAGATGAAGTTGTGATACAACTGAACATATCATGCTTATAATACTGACCTGTGTAGACAAAGTTAAAATACAACTCAACATCACATGCTTATAATACTGACCTGTGTAGACAAAGTTATGATACAACTGAACATATCACACTTATAATACTGACCTGTGTAGACAAAGTTAAGATACAACTTAACATCACATGCTTATAATACTGAACTGTGTAGACAAAGTTAAGATACAACTTAACATCACATGCTTATAATACTGAACTGTGTAGACAAAGTTAAGATACAACTTAACATCACATGCTTATAATACTGACCTGTGTAGATGAAGTTGTGATACAACTGAACATATCATGCTTAAAATACTGACCTTTGTAGACAAAGTTAAGATACAACTTAACATCACATGCTTATAATACTGACCTGTGTAGTTAAAGTTATGATACAACTGAGTATATCATGCTTATAATACGGACCCGTGTAGTTAAAGTTATGATACAACTGAATATATCATGCTTATAATACTGAACTGTGTAGACAAAGTTAAGATACAACTTAACATCCCATGCTTATAATACTGACCTGTGAAGATGAAGTTGTGATACAACTGAACATATCATGCTTATAATACTGACCTGTGTAGACAAAGTTAAGATACAACTTAACATCACATGCTTATAATACTGACCTGTGTAGACAAAGTTAAGATACAACTTAACATCACGTGCTTATAATACTGACCTGTGTAGGTACAGTTAAGATACAACTGAACATCACATGCTTATAATACTGACCTGTGTAGACAAAGTTAAGATACAACTTAACATCACATGCTTATAATACTGACCTGTGTAGACAAAGTTAAGATACAACTTAACATCACATGCTTATAATACTGACCTGTGTAGATGAAGTTGTGATACAACTGAACATATCATGCTTATAATACTGACCTGTGTAGACAAAGTTAAGATACAACTTAACATCACATGCTTATAATACTGACCTGTGTAGACAAAGTTAAGATACAACTTAACATCACATGCTTATAATACTGACCTGTGTAGACAAAGTTAAGATACAACTTAACATCACATGCTTATAATACTGACCTGTGTAGACAAAGTTAAGATACAACTTAACATCACATGCTTATAATGCTGACCTGTGTAGACAAAGTTAAGATACAACTTAACATCACATGCTTATAATGCTGACATGTGTAGACAAAGTTATGATACAACTTAATATCACATGCTTATAATACTGACCTTTGTAGACAAAGTTAAGATACAACTTAACATCACATGCTTATAATGCTGACCTGTGTAGACAAAGTTAAGATACAACTTAACATCACATGCTTATAATGCTGACATGTGTAGACAAAGTTATGATACAACTTAATATCACATGCTTATAATACTGACCTTTGTAGACAAAGTTAAGATACAACTTAACATCACATGCTTATAATGCTGACCTGTGTAGACACTGTTGAGATACAACTTAATATCACATGCTTATAGTACTGACCTGTGTAGACTGTCTGACAAAGTTGTGATACAACTAAAACACAAACGTTTATAATATTGGCCCTAGTAGAAAAACAATTGTGATACAGCTGAAACTTATATGTTTATAATACTGACCATAGTAGACAAAATTGTGATACAACTAAATTACTTATGCTTATAATACTGATATGAGTAGAGTGAAGTTCACATGCTTTCAATACTAAACTTAGAAAAGAAATTATAATAGAACTGAAACTTACATGTTACAATTCTAATTTAAAAAGACAAATATGTTGCCCAGCTGAAATTCAGATGCCTATAAAACTAACTGAAGTGGTAATACGACTGAAACACACACACACTTGTAATACTGTCAGACATTATTAGGCAAAGATGTGATACAACTAAAACATACATGCTTGTTATACTGACCTTATTACAGAAAATTGTCATATGATATGAAAAGGGTGTGATACACATTAAAATAATTATAACTTATTTTTGAGTAAACGAAAATGTCATTCAACTGAAACACACATGCTTAAAATACAGACTGAAGTAAACAAAGATGTGATACAAATGTAATTCACAGACTACTATTTAAGCAGGTGCAGTTATTAACCTATAAAACTGCGAATGCTTACAGAATTATCTTACGCTGACACTGATGTGACATGATTGATTGTTAAGAGATGACAGTTTACAATTTACACATGTAAGGTGATGTTTTATTATTGTATTTTAATTAATTAGTTTTGAATATTCAGAACAAGCACTGGCTGATAAGACAAACTATTGTACCCATACCACACGATACTGTGCAGAATTCAGATGACATATTCAGAAACAGGTATATATATTAGAGGGGTAATAAATATGTTCTTCACAGTAAAACTTACGACAAAATTTACCGTCAACGTAAACCAGCATTTGTTAATACTATTTCTTATATTCATACAAATGAGCCCAAGTTGATTCAAATTTTGCAGAAAATGATATATTTGCTGAAAATAAAATCATTTGAAACATTGATCAAAATTTTAAAAAAAAACAATGGAGAAATTGTCCAATTGACTTACGGCGATTTTTATCTGAAGATATTTTGTGAAACACGGCCTTGAACTTTAGTTATTGCTTTCAGAATTGTTCAATGAATTAACTCTACATATTAAAATACATTGTATATTACTGTTGTAATGTTATTTATTTTACTTGACACTTTAATTGTTCTATGTATTATTGATAACAAACTTTGTCTATAAACAAGAACAATGTCTATGTTTTTAACAAAAGTCTTTATGTATAACAATGACCGTGGTCATCTGGGATAAAAACATAACCGGTTGTTAGTATTGATTAGCACAATAAAGTACAATTGCTAATATTTACACATGTACATACAGATTAGGATGTCATAACCGTCTATTGTAAGTTGTACTATGTGTTACAGATGGCGGACACTGTTGTCAGTGGATGACATGGTCGCTGACCTGATAGACTCACTGGACCATCAGGGCATTCTGGACAACACATATGTGTTCTTCTCCTCAGATAATGGCTACCACTTAGGTCTGTATTACCTTAGTTACAATATGTAATCTAAACATTAGGTTTGCTATTTTATTAAACTCATTTGAATTTTATCAGGTAAATTTGCTGACTATAAAGAAAAAATAAATAATTTAACCCTTTACTTCATATAGACACCTTTGGACACCTCTGATATAGACGCCTTTGGAGACCTAATATAGAAGGCTTTTGAATTATTAGGTGAACTATGTTTATATTAACTGACAGAGTGGAAACAGTGCAGGAAGTGTTCAGATTGGTCGTTACGAGCAATCTGAACTCTTCTTGCACTGTTTTCAAAGGCCTTCTGTGATTGGTGCGGGAAAACGCATATCTATGGAGTAAAGGGATAAACAAATAAAGACATATGTACATATATATACCGTAACTATATAAAATTATGTTGAGAATGTTATATTGCTTACAAATGAATAAGAGCTGAGAAATTAATGTAAAACTTTAGTTGACTATTTTTTTTTCATACTTAATTATATAATTGTGCATTTGTTTCTTTTGGATTATAAAATGGTGTGAATGAAATTTGAACATAAATATAGTTTAGTATTTACATTTACTTACTTACATATAAAAGTATTCAAAAAATACTAGTCATTCATACTATTTCATACCTCTTTACAACACAAAATCCATGTATTTTATAGAAATATTTTCAAATCGTCATAGAATATTTCTCGCCAGTACAATAGTAATGTGCATTTTATTTTAATTGCAGTTATTTCAATAATTAATATTTAAGTGAATTTGAACTACATTGCCTCTTGAAAATAAAATTGAAAATTAAAAAAAGAAACAATTACCCAGAACTGGTTCTATTCAGGAAATGGACCATTGGAGTGATTAACAACAGCCCAGAACTGACTTTCTTAATCATGATCATATAAATTAGTATATTGCAAAGTTAAAAAGGATCTACACTTTTAGCAGAATGGCAGGAGTCAAGAGGCATTGATTTACAAAAGGATGTGTGTGGGAGGGTGGTTATAGAGATACCATGTTAGTGTCTGATATTATCAACTTTATCAGGTGAGGCTTAGAAAAAAACTAGGACGAGGCTATGCCTGATAAAGTTGATAATATTATACACTAACATGATATTCTATTCATCAATATTTCTATTCGTTTTTTATTCATTTTAAGCAGATTAAAGTAGTTCTGTCCAGGTCAATATGTATAATTATACATAATGATGTCATGTGCCTGATAAACTTGCATTGATGTGATAAACCTAATGTTTATCAGGCAGGTAGTTTATCAACAGAAATGAATGCATTCACATGATTAAAAGTCTTTTGATCCTATCATTTACAAACCATTGATTTTACAGCATCTATCACCATGATCTACACAGTATACATGTACATGTATGTATTAAAACCACATGCACTTCATTGATTTTGCATTTTACCTATATAATTGTTTAATGTTTTACCTTTATAATTGTTTAATGTTTTACCTATATAATTGTTTAATGTTATTGTTTTAGGCCAGTTTGGATTGCCGTATGACAAAAGACAGATGTATGACTTTGACATTCGGGTACCACTGATGGTGCGAGGCCCAAGAATAGCACCTGGTCAAATATCAGAGGTACATGTATAACTGGTTTACTTATTGCCAGAAAATATTTTAATATTTCACTTATGTCATAATGTTAAGTATGACATTTATAGAGTCAGTCATTTTGATTTATACATTAAAATCATGATGTTACATTCAGGAATGAATGCATTCATTCAAGGACTTGTATAGAAGGATAGGAAACTTACATATCTGTACTAAATGTTCATAAAATTGCATGCAAAAAATTAATTATTTGGCAAAAAATCATTTAAATATCACAGGCAACTGTATATAACTAGATCCTTATATGTTTAATATGATTTTAAACATGCAAAATAATGTTGAGTTTAAAATAATGCAGTTTAAAGTAAAATTTCACAATTTGATGGGAATGGTCTCATTTTGTAGAGAATTCCATTGTACAAATAATATTTTGATTTGTATTTCTAAGATGAATGGAAGTTGGGATATTTGAAAACCAGATTTTGCTTAAATACGCGATCGTTCACATCTAAATGTGTTGCTTGCTTTTCCTTCTCTACATTTGTCTTTGACTCACTATGACAAAATAAATGTAAATACCAGTAGTCGTCTACATCAGATATGTCAAGATACTTTGTAATTTGGGACTGAGTCAAGTATTTACATGTTAACTTGTGTTTTATATGAACCCAGGGTCCTAGGTTATAAAATGTTTTTCCATGCTGAACTCGATATTTCTTGCTCAACTCAAAAACGATTTGACCCATTATAACAAAATAAATGAAAATACCTGTAACGTTTTACTTCAAACCTGCAGTAATACTTCCAAAACTTGAGGATAAGTCAAGTGTTTGTGCTTTAAATTGTGGTTTTATATAAACCCTTAAAATTGTGTTTGAATACGAATTTTGAGTTGAGAATGGAAAAAGTTTTATAAGCTGCTCATTTAATTGAGATTTGATCATGATTTTATTTCAAATCTAAAAAATGACTGCTTGGAGCATCAAGGTGGTATGTGCCTTTCTGTTTCATATACATATAGCATCGTGATGCTCCAAATGGTCGAATTTTAGAATGCAGTTGTCCATGGGAAGTAACTCCTCTAACCTTGTTGCTCTAGCCTTGATCACTGGCAACGTTTCAAGTACTGTCACTGCTGAAACAAGTCTTCAGCAGCTGGTTTGCAGGATAGAAGATGTTTTTATTTTAACCAGTTCGATACATTGTTGGACACCCTTAACAAATTTAATATAAAGAGACAAATATTAAGAGGTTTGTATGGGGATATTAAAGCATTGAAATATCTGAATAAAGCATTGAAATTTAAAGTAAGTGGTAAAATAAGCATTGGATATTGACAATTTCAGCATTGATTGGTTTATTTACGTAGCAATTTTTATTAAAATGTTTATTTTTACCCTTGACAATTTGTAAAAAAAAAGCATTGCATAAAAATTTAAGGAATAAATTACTCATTGGAAGAAAATTTATCTGAAGCGCTATGGGAGTGTTGAGTCATGGTCTTGTTTTTTACCGTCCACCTGTCTGTCACGAAAGCTTGTCCAAAGAATTCCTCTGACATATGTGGTCGGATTTATGACATATAAATTTTTTTCAGGCGTTATACATGTTTTATCATTAAGGGACTTGGGTTGGGCGTATATACACTGATTCTGGTGTTGGGTGTGTCCCTATAGCTGCTGGTGCTGATTCTCTCTCTCTTTTTAGCCAAATTAGGAAATATAATTATACCACAAGGGATTAATCTATAAAAAATCTCCAATACACATATTGCACTTATAAAACACATTCAACTGGTGTTTTACTGCAACAACTTTCTGATGTGTCAAAATTTTAAACTTACGATGATCGTTGTTTTATTTAGCTCGATTACATTATTTGGCCAGTTTAAAACATTTCCGAAAATCAAAACAGTAAGTTTATGCAAAATAAATAAATAAATAATAATGGTTGTATATGGTTTGCCTTAAGACATTAGTCTATCCCAGTCCCTGATCTCTCACCAATCAGGATGATAAAGCAGGGAATGCTATGCCTGTATCATAATTCGTAGCTATTTAAATCTTACCAAGTGAGTGAGCTGGGTTCGTGCTACAGCCTACTTTATATATTGTAAGTTAGATGATGTTTATTAGATATGGTTCTACTTTCTCAGTCAATAAAATTGCAAAAAAATTTTAAAATAGAACATAGCTTGTGTGGTTCCGGCTAAGAATAGAATCACTGCCGATCTCTGCAGAGTAGGAATGCTCCAAATAGGTTTTATGTTCATTTTATCATTTGTTGTCATGTTCACTATTGTGGTTAAATTATCAACCCCTATGTGGTTTCGGGGAGCCATATGTGTGATGGCAAGAATAGGACCACTGTGTCTCATACATGTCATAAGAAGCAACAATTTGAGTAATGCGATAGAATTTGCTGAAACTCTGCAGTTCTGCAGATATCAAGGTTCTAGGTTCATTCTGCATATTCATTTATTGGTGTGTTTTTTTATCTGTATGTTGATTTGTTGTTATTGTACATGTAGAATGAACCTGGAATCTTCCTTCCTGTTGGCGTTGAATAACCTATAATGTGTTGGTACGCCGTAAAACCCTATTCATTCATTCATTCATTCAAAATAGAACACTCCAATTTACATAGAATGTCATGATCGCCTGTAGATGTCAGCCTACTTCCTCAGCCAATGAAATTGCTCCAGGAACGAGAAAGTAGATATACATCTAATAAATAATAGAAAATCCTATATAACTTTTTACTTATACATAGAAATTATTTTCAAGTGGGCTATATTTGTTTTCACAGGAAATAGTATTAAACATTGACTTTGCCCCAACCTTCGTGGACCTTGTAGACGGTGATTCAAAGCTGGAAAATGTTGATGGTATAACTATAGCTCCTATATTACACCCGCACGATAACAAAACACTGGTGTTACGTCACTCTTTCCTTGTGGAACATCAGGGTGAATATTCAGAAACTGTGGCTGGATGCCCACAATATAATAACCAGTCTATGGATGTAAGTCACAAAGGAATGTTATGTTAGTTTTTAATTAAAAATAAGTTGTTTGCAGGACACTTTGACCATAAAATGTCACATTATACTTTGTTACCTTGTACTTTGAGTCAGTGTTATTGTTTCTGCTACTTGGGAATCATGGATTTCTCATTCCGTCTGCTAAAAATTAAAATAATGCACAAGACTGGTTCCTAAGGGGATGAGGGGTGTAGGTTAAATTAACTCTCATGTACAGGCTCAATAAAACCGAGTCTGTTATTTAGTTTTCTTAGCTACATTGTATGATTTCAAGGAACTTTTATATCAGATAGAAATAATTTAAAGTTTGCTGTTACCAATATTTACTCATTGTTTGTATTCCATATATTTAATAAGCTCTTGAAAGGCAACACCGTTGACCAATATCCGATGTAACATTTTACAATTTTGATTCCAATGCTTCTCAGAAAACAACATTCAATACCAGATCTATTCAGCAGACGGCATCGACAGCAGTTCATATAAACTCTGAGCTTGCATCATAAACAAACTAAAATTAACTTGATGAACTATTATATAGAATCCATTTCAGTTCACCTTTTTTTCCATTTTACAGAACTGTGATAAACACTGTGTATGTGAAGACTCCCGCAACAACACTTACGGCTGTGTTATTCAGTTTCTGGAAAAGAAAACGCTCAAGTTTTGTGAATTTCAGGATTCAGAAGTAAGTAGTTTTGTCTAGCAACACCTCATGAAACAGAAGATAAGGGAAGCAAAGTGGGATGAGTATACTTATTTCCTATTTTCGACACACGTGTTATGTATGAAATCGGGTCCTCTGTGGCCGAGCAGTCTAAGATCATTGATCTCTCTCTTAGAAACTTTGCCGATTACTCGGGAACGGGGAACGATGGTGGTTCTTCTCAGGTTTGTTCACCTTTCTCCACCAATAAAACTGGATATGCCATATATAAACTGTAATGTGTTGGAAACGGTGTTAAAACCCATTAAAAACTGTATGACATCCATTTTTGTTGGTAGAGAATACTTCTGAATGAATATGAGTATAATCACCGTATGTTCACAAATAACTGAACTGGCAGATATTCTCACATAAAGATAAATTAAATTAGGATTTAAGATCGGAATTGACCATTGGATCAGAATCTGGTCTATAGTTGTTTTATGGGTAGTACTACCTAAAACCATGCAGCATTCATCTGTGTAACATGGACCAAGACTTCTACGGATGAAAAACTGAGTTTGTATTTACGTTTTGCTCCGTTTTTAAAAAAAACACTATGTGTTGTAGAGTCGCTAAATTGATATATAGTTGTGTTATGTATAGTAACTGTACTTATCAGCAGCGATTTTGGGGGTGTGGTATGGAGATGTAGCTGTGTAATGGGTACTCAATGTATTGCAGCATAATTTTGGATTACTTTGACCGCCTTGGGTGTTCCCCCATTAAGCTCCTTTTTTAACTTTTGTTGGCTGTCAATCAAACAAACTGATTATCCAATCAGCGATCGATATTGGTTGCTATGTCACCATTTTCCTGAGACAAACAGACTGTATAAGTAGCACTACATTGTATTTACTTGGACAAACAAAGCAACATAGCCAAATTGGTAGAGTGAGTTAGGACAATTCTCTTCAGATGACTAATTATCTTTGACCCTTACACAGTATGACCTTTGATTGACAAATATCATGATATGTATTGCATTTCATTTATAACTCAGTTTGACACTTTCTTAGTTGTATGCTCAAATTTTGATGTACGTTTATACTGATGGTTTTTCCAGAAATATATCATTTGCTGCATGATTTGGATCAACTATAGGTTGATTTGAATAAATATTAAAACCATTTTGAGTCATTGTTGGTTTAAAGTTAAAGAAGTTTATTATTTGTGAATCGCATCTCAGAAGTTGTTTGTAAAACTGAAATAAATTATTGTTTTTAAGATATAGCATCGGGGAAATTGACTAATATACATTTTTTGATGTTTCAGAATTTCATAGAAATATATGACACGAAGGCTGACCCTTATGAGCTGAGTAACCTAAAGTCTACTATTGACCCTAAGGATATTGTTGACCTTGAAAGAAAGTTGCAGTTTTTAGCCACGTGTGCAGGCCCAAATTGCAACAGTATACCTGTATAAGTGCCAGTTTTAGAATTTCAAATAAATCTAAAACATAAACTATGTACCTGTACACAATTCCTGTTAATTGTTTTTTACCTGCACATGTTTGTGACTTACGTTGTATAGTTATTTTATTTAAGACAAGTGCAAGGCTTAGACCTTTGGAATGTGCATGTGCTAAGTACTTCACCAGGAATGACTCCCTTGGTATTATTTGGAGGGAGTGGGGAATGTTATTTTAAGAGTTTTATTTTATGACTCATTTTATTTCCTCCTTTGTAATGACGAAAGAGATATTTAGGAATTCGTATATTAAAGTAGTAGCAGTATTTTTGTTGTATAAATGTATTTTGTTGTAGATTGGGGTTAATATCTACCTCTAAACACTTCATAATACATGTATGTGTATGTACAATTTATTTAACTTGGATCACTAAGCAACTGGCAGTATCATTCATGACTTTAAATAGGATGAGTGGGGGGGATAATCTGTGATAGATTGTTCTGAGCCATCATCTCAAAATAAGTTACTTGTCAGCAATAGGGGTTAGGGTTCAACTTTATGACAATATAAGCATTAATGTTAGTCGTATCTGGTAACTTGTAAATGATTTCGAGCCAACAACATAACTGGATGCCATATATAGTACTGCAATGTGACGGGTTATGAAAATGGCTTTAAACACCCATTTGCAATTAAAATATTGAGAGGGAAACTTGAGCTCTGGTTAAACTAATAAGAAAAAAGTGTTGGCTACTCGGGGTCGAAAAACACGATTTGCACTCGATGGTCAAAGTGTATATTTTGTTGATGGCAAGTCAAACTTTATAATGTGGAATCAATATGTTTAATGGTACAAAGTGTATCGAATGTACATATATATCTGCTCTTTATCAGTACAAATTGGGAACTTTTTAGTTAGATTTTATATAAAAGTTGACCATAGAAAAGTATTTTTATGCATTGTTTCGTGTTGTTTTAAAATGTTTATTAAACAGAATCTTACTCAATAGTCTTAGTGATGTTGATATACAACATTGCGCCTCATTGTCATTCTTTGGCCTGTCAACAGTCTCCGTGATGTTGATATACAACATTGCGCCTCATGGTCATTTATTCACCTGTCAATAGTCTCTGTGATGTTGATATACGACATTATGCCTCATGGTCATTCATTCGCCTGTCAATAGTCTCCGTGATGTTGATATACGACATTACGCCCCATGGTCATTCATTCCCCTGTCAATAGTCTCCGTGATGTTGATATACGACATTGCGCCCCATTGTCATTAATTCGCCTGTCAATAGTCTCCGTGATGTTGATATACAACATTGCGCCTCATTGTCATTCATTCACCTGTCAATGCTCATTTAAGTGGGAAAGGTATTAGTTACATGCAGATATGTGTTCTACTTAAACTTCTAGGATTACAAGAAAGAGTAGGAAGTCCGCAATTTCGATGTTAGATATTCAATCAATCAATCAAGTGTACAGTTACAGTATGCTATGAAGCTGTATGATAATAATTAACTCTCCATGCGGAGGCTGGGGGTTCAAGTTTTAGCTCGGTCCGAATTCTTTGCATGAGAATTCTTGCGAGTAACTGCCAAATGTTGTATGTAGACTTGTTCGCCTCCTTTAATCAGTAAAAATATACGCCCCTTCACAACTGTAATTTGTCGAAATGATATTTACCATATTCAATAAAAGATTAGATAATTACATGAATGATTTGTCAGAAATGTGTACATACATGCTTGATTCTCATTATATACATGGCGCTTTTCATATTTGATATGAATGATAATCCAAGACAAAGGTTTCTTACCTTGTGTTTCAATTGTATTCAAACAAATTCATTATTTTAAAACACAAATTTAACAAATTAATCAATATATATGAATTGATAAAAATTATAACAAAAAAAATAATATAAAAAAATATATTAAGTATTTAAAAACTGGCGTTTTTTCAAGGTGTAAAATATTGTTTTTGGATACATACTAGATCTGACAAATAATATATTGTTTTTGTTGTTTTTTTTGTAATGAAACTGGATATTATAGTATACTTATAGTATAGATATTATATGCAAATATATATAATAGTATACTTAAAGGTATTATTATTACATGACGGGTTTGTTAGAAATGTGTCTAAGACATATTCCTTTTATACTTTATTATTTTGGTAACACTTGTTTCAATTATGTGACATTCCTTCCACATAATTTTAAAATCTCATTGTTTTTGTTCATTCTCTTAATTATGTGACATTCCTTCCATATTATTGTAAAATCTCATTGTTTACGTTCATTCTCTCAAGGACATATATATATATATATATATATACTGAATGTACGTCCTTCATTCTCTTTATGCTTTTGATAAAAAGGTACATGCTAGATCTGTCAAAGATATTATTTTTTAATGAAAATAGATACACTTAAGAGATATGAAAACGCAACACAGGAAGAGATATGAAAACATTTAGAACGAATGTATATATTTCGATAGCCTGCAGTAATTCTAACTCGACTATTCTATGCCTTGTTTCAACTTCAAGTAATGTTCCTATCATCACCTCCACCTAACATACATGTGTTTACTATATTGCTGATATTAAATATTATTTGATTGATAAAGATGTGCCTGTTTATCTGATGTTACATTATTGTAGATATTAAAAACTGTTCTGTGAGAAGACTAGAATATTTGAGTTAACGCTTTTCTCCGGCAGCTCTTGTTATACACGTATGTCTATGTTACTGGGCCCAGTTGTTCAAAGCTTGGTTAGCTTAACCCTGGGTTAAGTGAAATTTTGTACCTTCAATATTTTCTACACTTAATGATTGTACGGCAATTTAAATGCATTTTTAGAAACAATATGGCATATTTTCATAATGTTCAATAAAATAATAACCTAAAAAAGTGTAAATCTAAAAATAATGTGATTTGAAAATTTCGCTTACTGCTCGTTTGCTAAAGATGTAAATGAATAATTTGGTGCTTCCTGCATTTTTTAATTTGTAAAGTAAGTCTTGAACCCTGTGTTTCGTTTTTATACCTCTATTATCATTTTTTTGATATATATGATTGTGAAACTTTTATATAGCACATGCATGGACATTTTATGGCAAAGTAATGTTTCCTCCAAGCAATTGCATATTCCGTATCTACATGTATGAGTTGTTTTAATCATCTTATAACTTTGATCTGGCTTTAATTCGTGTTAAGCCCGTGTGGTTCCGGCTAAGAGTAGAATCACTGTTGATCTCTGCAGAGGGGTAGGAATCCTCCGAATGGGTGTCATATTCATTTTATCATTTTTTGTCATGTTCACTATTGTGGTTAAATTATCAACCCCTGTGTGGTTCCAGGGAGCCATGAGTGATGGCAAGAATAGGATCACTGTGGCTTTGCATGTCGTAAGAAGCGACAAATTGAGTAATACGATAGCGTTTGCTGAAACTCTGCAGGTATCAAGGTTTTAGGTTCATTCTGCATATTCATTTGTTGATGTATTTTTTTTAATCTGTATGTTAATTTGTTGTTTTTGAACATGTAGTGTGAACCTGGAATCTTCCTTCCTGTTGGCGTCGAATTACCTATAATGTGTTGGAACGCCATAAAACCCTATTCATCCATTCATTAATTCGTATTATATTATAAATCGCTTTTTGAATTAGAGGCTCTGATAAGAATGCGACCAGGTTCGCTTTGCAGACGAAACGTGGTGATGTGAAATGAACATTTATAGTGTTTTTGTATTGTCGCTTTGGAACCATGGTGATGTCACGTCGCATTCGTAATTCTTTGTTGTCTTCCCTGATACAAAACGTAAATGTGAATGTGAAATAAAACTTATTAATGTCGTTTGATGCATCAGAGGTCATGACCTTTCAAACGTTATCAAGATATCCTAAAGAAAAAATGCAGATATGTAGAATCTATAGAAGTTAAATACTTTGTAAGATTTATGTTTGTTTATGATTTAGAAATAAAGTGTATTTTATCAGAGATTATGTCGTTTGATTTTGTTTGTAAAGCCGGTGCTATAGAGTTGTTGTATGATTGTGATTGATAAGTTAAGTCACGGCACATAGCACACTTAAACTTTATCCTAATATACGAGCCATGTGAGGAAGTACGCAACATATTTGTTAGTTTTTAATGGGTGAAGTTTTCACAAATTGAACTCAAAACACGTGTCGGTTTTATTTTAATTAAACTTTGCTTTATTTATAATGTCCTTATTCCGTGTTCAGGATTAATTTCCACGAACGACTGTTAATGACGTCATTCTGAGTATACGTATTTCACCTCACTACATTCCATTCAATGAAACGTTCCAGTTCGCGCCAATTGTTCTTTATCACGTGATGTTAGCGTACATTCAATGCTATTGTCTTAGTTCTTAGAGCACTTAATTCAATAGAAAAGCGTCAAAAACTGTTTAAACGAAATAAGTTTGTACAAAATTGGAAAATCAAGGAAATCTGATTTTATAGAATATGATACATGGTTATGTTAATTTGATAACGAAAAATTACATAATCGTAAATATTTTATTGATAATGGAAATTATTATATTGATTACGGAAAATTGCATAACCGTAAAGGTTATATGGATAATTAAAAATGGTATATTCTTAAACGAAACTATGATCTTCTGATTGAATGTCTAATACTTGCACATGCATTGCAGTATTATGTAATTCATTTGACGAATATATATGTAGAACACAGAACCTAACACACCAAAAACAGCCAAACATACTTAAAACAATACTAATTATAACAAGGACATACATCTAGTTAACAAAGAGAAGTTACAACAGGCTAATTAAACCGTCTTTGAACTGTCGGTTGCTAAACAGCAACTTGTTACTTACTGTGCATATTAAATGTGTGATTACCATGTTCAGTTTGAATGAATTAAAGCTGAAATATCGTTAATAGGTGCACCTGTCCTCGCTCTTTCTCGTCGTCTTAAAACGAGACTGTAATAAACAAATATATCACATAATTGCCGGTGCAGGAATGTAATCCCATGACATATTTTTGTTATTAACCTAGTTTAATATCACTTCCAATTCATCGCTTGGTGTTTTCCGTATAACTCGGTTCTCGTACGTAAATTGACGAAGTACTTTCGGACTTGCCCGAATGTATAAATATCATGGTTAAATGACATTAGTTTGAGACGTTACGTCATACGATGACTCACGGAAACAACTACGCTGGATTTTTTTCTCTTTCCTTATAGAGAAGATAATTATGTTAAATAAAGGGTAAAATGTAAATGTAAACTTTCCGAGTTATGTGATAAAACGAATCTTACATTCGTGCTAATTTATTATTGAATTTATCTAATTCGTTGGGGGGAAATAATATAATGCTCGACAGAGCTTAGCATAAGAAATATTATATGTTTTCAAACTCGTTTAGAAATTCAATAATGAATAAGCGCTTTTGTAAGTTCCTCTATATAACACCGCTATACTCTACTCTTATTATGCAGCAGCAACTGCATGGGCATGGTGTAAAAGACTTATATTCTCTAGAAAATAAAAATAATAAATTAGATGCTGTTCTTTACGTATGCTATAAATCCCAGAATCTGGACTTGCAAAAAGCATTTTTGTCAAAAAAAAATTCTCAGTGTAAAATTTGAATTTAAAATAAGTAGGGACATTTATTAAGTGTTTCGCTTTCATCATTTTACGAGTAAGCCTTGTAAAAAAAGTGTTCTTTTTTAATTTTTCAAAATATATGTAGATCTCCTGCGACATAGGTGTCACAATTTGTTCGTACGAAAATCTTAAGGCTTATGAGATAAAACGTTCCTCTGGATTTTAAGTTGATTGCTTGGTAAAACATAATTAACGGTAATATAGAGACTCGCCAATATTGACCTTGACCTCTTGACTTTTCATCTAACTCTATTTCTGAAAATTATCTATTCACAGGATGCAAATATGAAAAAATTTAATAATGTCAGTTACATTCGATAGTGTCATTTCTCGCTCACCGGATAAGGATATCTGCCTTTGTACCGGGGTTAGATATGTCTATCTCACTCTGAGGCCGAGATTAAATTCTCGCGCTATGACGTTAAGACTCATTTATGACGTAACGTATTAACTGTTGTAAATATATAATGATAAGATAAGCTAAAATATATACATATATATGTGTGTGTGTGTGTGTGTGTGTGTGTGTGTGTGTGCAAGGAAAAATATCATTTATGGCCTTTTCGGTTGTTAGAAAATTCTATCCCTTGTGATAACTTTACGCGGGAACTCGACAGAGCCTCGTCACCGCCAAAACAGTTGACCCTCGGGACGGCATTTCTATCCGAACCTTCAACCCATTTAAGATTCTTATATTTTGCCATTTACATTTTAACTGTTTTATTCAGGAAGCAACCTATCCCAAAATGGTATGTAATTGAATCGCTATCACCCCAAGTAGGTCTCGTAGATAAGCAGTGTTCACCTTCTATGGGGCCAGCAGTTTAAACGTCAGCTGTACAGCTGGTGTCACGTTATCATCAGCAGCGGACAGCTTGTGCAAGCATTTACTGAGTGCAACGCTATCCACCAAGACCGCATATGACGTCCCATTCGCAGCATGAGACTCTGATGCGAAGTGGAAGTGAATACAAACAGTTTGTGAACTTCACCCTTAAAAATCTAAGGCAATGAAATTTCACAATAATCTCACGTGTCATTGTTTCTTCTATTGGCCATTCATTAAAAAGCTCTTAAATTTTATTTTGTGTTCAATTAAATGATCAACAGCTTTATCAAAATATAATGAGAATATTATATGGTCCGTTTTCATTTGCTGTTAGAATACAAATATCGCGATCATGTTGTTTTATTCTTAATGGTGATTAAGACTTATTTGACCACTTGCAATTTTACTGTTTAGATAAAAGTATAAACGAAGTTTGTTTCGCAATTTTACTTGTCATTCGACAAGGAGGATCCCCTCCCCCGCCTGTTGGGATAACAATAAAGCAAACATGTATATTTTGAGAAAAGTCATTGTTACCAGTCCTTGCGTAAGTGCATGCTGGTATTTTGAATACACATTTTTAATCCGTTAAGACCGGTGTTTACAATTAAGGGAGTGTGTTCTCGCGCGACCGATCTTGAACGACCACCCTGTGACAACGGCCACTTCAGAACACAAACTTCGAACGTGGTAAGTACATTGTATGCATAAATCAAAAAAGCATGAAATCGGTCAAGTAGTTTTTTTTGTATCTACTGAAAAGTGCTGATTTTTTAATGAGCTGGTTTACACGTAGGAAGTGGACACCATGTCGCTGATGAATAAAAACATAAACTTAGATCGTGCGTTTCTTTTCTTTTTTTTTGTATGAATGAGGTACGACTACCCGAATGACCCGTTTTAAATAATGACTAATTGAAGTCGGTCATTTAAAAGCGAATCATTTATTCATTTGTATAAAAAACTGAAACTGAGTTGTGATTTAGAAATAAAACATTTACATGGTTGTTAAGTTGTTTACGGAATTATAATTATTTATGGTTAAGTACTTTATATATTATTATAAATCATTTTGTGGTAAATGAGTGGAATACTGAATTGTCTTCAGTCTGTCTGCTTACTAGCATTCATTTCAACGAACCGTGCACATACCACGTGTATAGATGGCGTAATTTAGGTTCGCGTTTTCTGTTTGATCAGCATACATTTTTGTTTGATGTAGGCTATTTGTAGAGAACATTTTTAAAGTTGTCATACTCGCGGCAAGTCTTTTTCTTTAAAAAGCAACAAAAAAATAACACACACACAAAAAAACAACACATTTGCAATGTCTGAATTAAAAATGTAATTACTTACTAAATTGTAACAATGGTCTTTATAAATATTATATGCCTTTATGCATTAATTGAGAAATACGTTGGTGTATGTAGACAGTAGATAAAGGAGAGTAGATAAGAGAGAAAAACGAGGTGGAGGTTAGAATAAAGAAGAGGAATACTTGACACTCTAAGTCTGAAACTAGTTTGATTACGTCATTAATACAGTTGTATTTTCCCCATTTGCCGTTATGGTGTTCAAGTTTGTCTTTTGTCGTTGCTATTATTCTTTATGTATTTTCAATATGATTTAAATATTTTATAAAATTGATAAATATGGGAATTGGTTTTGCTTATTTTTGTAAATGAAATATTAAGCATAAATCTATATAGTATTTAAAACAGGCCAGTTTACATTCATAAATATACACAGTTGGTGCAGTCTAACTAGATTCAAACAACTTTAATAAACTTGTTAAATAAATTCAAATCAGTAATAAAAAGTCACATAGAACACATATAAAGGCAGCTCGAACTCCGATATATGTTTCGTACGTATATTCAGTTAACAGGTTCATCTTACATGTAACAGTTATTTTTTAAAAAAGTCTAAAGGAATTTTAAAAATACACCGGATATATTTATATTATATTATTTTTTTTTGTAGCGTGCACGCACAACGCACAAAAAACAATTTAATTACTCATTTTTTTAATTTGCTACGAACTGCATATTTCACATGCACTATTATCATTATCGTTATCGTTATCATTATCATTATCATTATTATTATCATTATTATTTTAATTATTATTATTATTATTATTAATATTATTATTATTATTATTATTATTATTATTATTATTATTATTATATTATTATTATTATTATTATTATTATTATTATTATTATTATTATTATTATTATTATTATTATTATTATTTTGTACAGAATGGGACGTTGATGTTTTAGAATGCTAGTTACAAGACTTGGTATATTTTTCAACATTCTGCATATGATCCATACGGCTAGTTCCGGTGCAAGGATTTCCGCATGCGCAAGCATGTATCCCGGACACTCATATGATCAGAATTCACTTCCTGTTCCTTACAACCTGGTTCTGACGTCAACAATATACGATTGCGGTTCTAACATTCAGGGTAAATCTGCTATATTTCACTTTGTCGACCAGTAGATCTGGTTACAGAATTAAATATTTTGTTCTGTCGTTATCTATTATACATTTAGAATTGTTCAGTGTCTTCGATAGGGCAGGATTTTATATTAATGTTATCGTAATGCTTCAATTCAAGCTAACACACTTTGTGTACGTTTTGTACAGTTATACGGGGCGGTTGTGGATAGCTCGCTCATGTTAGGGGCGAATGTTTGTACGGTTGGCCATTTAGCATATTTTAACAGCAGATGTGTCTACTTGCTCTTGTCTCAACTTTGTAAACATAAAAATGTGGTTTTGATTGATTTACAAGAGCCGAATGGTCAATATCCACAACGTTTGATATAATGGATACTAATTGTTCACTTTTTTTCCTTGATCATGTCAAGTTAGAAGGAATATTATGTAAGTGTGTATTTTAGAAATGGATAAACAATGATTTCTAAATCAACATAATGTTCAAAACAAAAGAATGGGCTATCTGTTTTAATTTATACTTGGAACAATGCATTAAGTGTTTGGCACACTTTTTAACGGTTCTGCAATCAAATTGCCAATTTGACATGTATTTAGCACATCTAAACACTCTGTAATATTTAATAGTTTTCAATGTCCCAATATGCCAAAGGAATGGAAAAGCATTCTGGCTTATATTCATAGAAGCGATATAGTTGACTGGAGAGTCGGGTTATGAACACAATCACAACTGGAGCAAAATTTCAAATTAACAACAGTTTTCAAAAGAGTTTTTTGGTGTCATTTATAAACTACACATTGCCTATAACTGACATGCCATAAAACTTATATACGTACATTGCATTTATGAACAGTTTGGCCAAGTTTCAACAAATCAACTAAATCTGTGTTACTAAATATGACTAAATATTCTCACTGATACTTTGCTTTCAGTGAGTACAGAATATTCAGTTTATGTGTAATACTGTAACTCCGGTCTTTAAGGCGACATTCTCTAAACACTGCACTGGCTCTGTCCAACTTTGACCCGGGAAACGGACTCGATTCTCAAATGCTTTGAGTTTACATTGTTGATTAGATAAAAACACATTGCAATACATATAAATATATACAGAGTATAACCTTTACCGAATTTCTGATATTTACCATGATGTTTTACATTTCAGTCACCATTCAGTCTTTGATCCCACAAGGATTTAAAGGTTTCTTGTGTCAACCCCGGCAGACTGCGAACGAGTACATCACATATGGTCGCCTTACACCACGTGGTAACGTCTCCATGACAAACAACTGTGCAGAGGTAGGGTCTACATTCTCGATATCATTTCCAAGTTCAGATGGATCTTGTCTTAGTTTGAGGGTCCTCCGTGGCGGAGTTGTTTAAGCCGCCTTCTCAAGATCACTTACCTCTCGCTGCTAAGGTCGTAGGTTCGAGTCCCGCGTGTTCCAAAAAACTGTAATGTGAGATAGTTTGCCAGTTACTTGCGGAAGAACGGTGGTTTTACTCAGATTCATTGTGAGGTCACCCCCGAAATAAAGAACTTGATATGCCATATATAACCTGAAATGTGTGGAAAATTGCGTTAAACACAACTAAAAAAAGACTTATTTTTAGTTTAAATTTATTTATTTTACTTTACAACTGCGACACAAGTTATTGCAACTGATACAAATCACATCCATAGTCTTCCTGGTTAGAGCTTGCTCAAGGACACGACACATAGCCGTGACGGAGGATCGAACCCACAATCCTCCGATTATTGGTCCGATGCTCTACCACTTGACCATGCGCTCCACATTATCTTATATATACATTAAAAAAGCGTGGTAAATATATGTTGTGTAATCACCATTCAATTGATATAATTCATTTGTAGTTCATATAATTCATTTGCTTTAAAAATATTAGTAGTATTTCCGTGTTTTTAATTAAATACACCAACTGCTGCATTGTGCACCTTGGCCAGATATCGTTGCAATGACATACTGTTCAGTAATGTATGAGGACAGTAAATTTGCTGTGATATCTAACTCATATGATAAATTACGTTGGCAATTTATTCTTTGTTCTACATCCGATCCAGAAAAAGGTTTGCTGCATTTTATTTGTGCCCTGTCCCCGCAGTAAATAGAATTCTGGTTGTCTATACATGCATATTTTACATAAACGCGGGGAACCAAAGGATCATCCATTATTAGGGAAAATGTATGTTAACCTATATACCCAGGGATTATGCGCATTGATTTATCCCTATCACATGTATAATCGTATGTATATAAAGTAATTGCAAGATAATGACAAATTAATGTGCATTATCCCTGCGCAAATATGGACTCAACAGAGGTAGTCCGATTGATAGAAAATACGAACGCTTAGAAGGTGTCAAAATGTATGCATGCAGATATAAATTAGGTACGTGAAATTCTAGCATTGTTACTCTTATAATATCACCTTTTTTTAAAATATGAAATCGAAAAAAAATCAACATTAGATTACACTAGTAACCGAAGATTTTTGCAGAAACGACAATCTAGGTTCGCAGTGTACGTAAACTGCGGTGTGCAGGTGACAATCTTTTAAATATGTTATGCTTGAACCGTTCCATTTCCAAATTGGACGGCACTATTGTATATCAGAAGAAAGCTAATACCAAACGATATTAAACCATAATATAATATATATATTCTTCTATCCAGAATTCCTCTCTTACACACACGGAAGCAAGTGAAAAAACGTCTGCAACATTTACATGGACAGCACCGGAGTATAACGTCGGCACTATGTTTATTGTGTAAGAAATATTTATTTGTTCTTGCGAATACTTTTCTTTTGCAGCTTGGAAACGCGGATGACGGAGGTCATGAGTTCGAGTCCCCGCTCGTGAATCACAGCTTCATGTGATAATTCATTATGAACTACATTTTACGGCCATAAATCTCTCGCCTCCGAATATAATACATTAAAAAGAAAATTAATAGCCAGTGACATAGCCTTATGTAAATGATTTATGGATATGAGTTTAATTCCTTACAATCATGTGTTAATAATTCCAATCGCATTTATATATATGCATTTACAGTAGTTTCACTGAATAACGGACTTATTTTTCGATAAAAAACACTTGACCGGACTAGCTGTTATGTATTTCGTTTACTATGCAGGCGTTAATTAAAATTTTCATTGTTACAGTAATACTTTACATGAAGGACGTCTCAAACTTAATTTTTTATCGTCAGGATAGGAATTATAAGAATCAAATTCATGTTTTTCTGTTATTTATGCATGAGTGAAGACTAAAATCTTGAGTAGCATAATTATAGGTCTATACATTTAATCTTTTGTCTAAATTTGTAATAAAAGCCTAATACCAATGCTCTAACTAGTGTTTATTTTGTGACTTTTAGATGTACCATTGTCAAAAATATATCTACACATTGGATGAATGTGATGTCTCATCCCATAACATTCTCTGGCAATTGTTTGCAATCTTTTACATCTACGACAAAATCAACAAATTCAACTACGTCTGGCAGAGAATCAACATCATTTGTTGATCCGAGTTCAACATCAAGACCGCTCACAGTATCGTCAACAAGTTCAATAATGACTAAAAGGTCTACCAATTCTGCTGCTTCTACTTCGTACTCTTCACTGTCAACGAATACGTCTCCATCGATTTCGAACACTGTGAATTCGTCTGAATCTACCACGTTCACCAAAGTCTATGACAGTTCTTCATTATCTCCAGTTACTAGCTCTGCGACAACTACATCTGGTTCCAGAGCAAATAGATGTACTATATATATATTGTTCTTATCAAGCAGTATTTATGCAGTTGTTTCGTTTTCGCTTTACATGTAATGTATTTAACACAGGAAAACGTTATAGAATTTCAGCAACAGGCTCGTAGTATACTTGCTAATAATACACCAACACATACGTCTGAAATTGTAAGATTATTTTAGAGTCAAAGAATGTTACGTATTACCACACCAACCATAGCTACTTATCTATGTCCCTGTGATTTATTCCTTTTTCCAAAAGTTACAAAAGTCTTGTCTGGTCGTCAATATCATTTAAGACAAGTTCTTGGTTCAGCCGTTAGCCAGTGCTTCAGAGGTTTATCCAAACCCGCCAACTGTGACGCATTTCAAAAGTGGATTTACAGGTTTAAGTTATGCATTTCCAACTGCGGGAAATAATTTCAGAAGACATGACGTTCGTTTAATAATTTCACTTGATTCTTTGTAATATAATAGACAATACACATTACATATCAAACAACCCTCGTTTATCACTTATATTTGAGGTGTGTAGGTAAAGAAGTCGCATTATTGTATGCAATCCCCTATTATCGTGCATTTTATTGTTTGTTTAATGTAATCTTGCACAACAAGATAATACCATGTTCAGAAATTTAATTACGGACACCAAACGATTTGATAACGAATGTGTAATTTGCGTTAAAAACACTTGTTTAATATTGAACGCTTCCGTCGAGTATACGTTTCCGGTTTAGATATATTATTGTCTTTACGGCTTCTTTACTTTCATCAAATAAATCTTACATTAGAATTTACTTTAAATAGTTTAAATGTTTTGTATTTCATCTTGGTCATTAACATTAGAATTAGTATCTAATATTTTTATAAAAAAACAGTTTGCTGGGAAAGGACTTAATCAACGTGGTTAGAGCGTGTGGCCCTGTCTTTAAGCTAATTTGTAATATATTTGTAAAAATAAAGCAAACAGAAAATATTTGAAATAAACATTCGACATTAATAAATAACAACGTCTTTACTTTTTATATAGAACCAATGCAGTATTTGTCATTTTAATATCTTTAAAGACATGCTCTGATGCACATTGTATTTGATGTCAAAGCGTTCTGATAGTTTTATATTCCAAAAGATACACCTTCCAGATATGGTCATTTAGACTAAGGATCAGGCCCAGAGGTTATAAAACAGTAAGTTACTTGCGGAGATTTGGTGTGCTCGAGTACTTGTTAATCCCAGGAAACAGTGGTTAGATTAACTGATCGTCTATTAGCCCTCGATGGCATAAAATGACGTTAAATATTCAATCAATCAATCAATCAATATAAAACAGTTATCATGCTCGAATCAAAATTCATACTCACACACGTGTTTAGAGATTCTATGAAAACACAAATAAAGGTCTTAACACTTAAGTAGAAAGTTACAGGATTTTAGATTTATTTTGTTACAGTACGTAAATTCTTTTTTTAGTCGAGCATAAAATCTTGAGTTGATCACGGAACAAAGTTTTATAACCTCGGTCCTGAATTCAGGGGATTTTCTTGTTTGGTTTAAAACATGTTCGTAAATTAAAGCAATTAAACTGGTTTATATTAAAAATAAGATACAGGTTTTGACTATATTTACATAGATATACTTTTGTAGTAATCAATCTGAGATACATATTGATGAAAAAAGCATAAACTCTTATTTTTGTTTTAAAATGTGCAGCAACCGTAATGCTTCCTAAAACATTTGAGCTTTCTCTATTAGGGCCATCACGAAACCGCTAATACTATTTTAGATTGGTTATTACATTATATTATACTATAAACCCTTGTTCAAATTTCATAAATATGTAAATAGATAAATTGCATGTCAAAATATTTCATAAATCATATTGGAGTTGTTTGAACTGCAAAACATTGCCACACTTCAAACAGGTTTTAAAAACCAACAGTTCAATATATTGCTCTTATCTACAAGACCAACTGAGTCAAATAGTCTACAATCCATACTGGCCTAGTTTATCTATGATTTAAAACGATTTAAATACGATTTACCGCACAAAAGATGGCAACAATACATTTATATTTCGAACAGATAACACCCGTTTACCTTGCCAACTGACCAATAAATGAAAGCAATTAATTATGACCGATATATTATAACATAACTAAAAGGTGATGTACTCTAGTCTAGGCGATCATCATCGTGGGAGCAAGCTTTAATATTTAAATTTAATCATTTACTTTACAAGGTTGGCATGACGTTCTTAAAGCGGAAAATGTATATTAGTTGTTAAGAGCACTGTCATGCATTAATATAAGACACAAGTCTTATTGGACCAATACACACGGTTACGCTACCCAATACCTTACACTGTTTGTTCGATGTATTTAAATATTTATCGTCGCTTTTATATCACCGAGAACTAACATATGATCAGTTAACCTAACCACATTCTTTCCTGAGTAACTGCAATGTTAACTAGTACTCGAGCTCACCAATATCCGTAAGTAACTGATAAATTTTCCATTTGAATCAGCGGTGCGATATGTATGGCGATATGATGGTATATCGTATATCAATTATCATGGAGCCTGTGGCCGGGCGGAAGGTTCGAACACACAACCCCTTGATTGGTAGGCAGTGTTACCGACTGAGCTAACCGGTCCTGGCTTACTTACTATGAGCTCAACTATAAATACAATTGACTCGATTAGGTCATCATTACATGTCCTCGGCATAAATCAAGTAAAGTAAATAGTACAGCGTATGAATATTTAAAATGTATGTTACTATGGATAGACCGAATTGCTTTTAAGCAAAACTTATAGGTGGGCGGGTCCCCTTTTTTTTATCTTTTTACAATGTATTTTACCTCGATTACCTTTAGACAAATCACGCTTGATGTCTTCCAGGGTAGAAACAGTATAAATGAAATGCGGAAAAAAGTGTTTAGCTCAAGAACATAGCCGTGGCAGGGGATCGAACCCACGACCCAAGCTCCTCTTATTATAGGCCCTTCACGATACATTTCTCGTGCAAAATGCATGAACCATTAATATATTATTTTAATGTCTATAATTTGATTTTAATACATGAACACACATGAATATTATACAGTATATATGTATAATAGGTTAAGCAGATTAACTATGTACATTATGATTAAAATTACTAATCCTTTAGTCTCTAGAACGAATCCAGCTCTCCTGACTGGGTCCGTTAAAAAGCATTTGTTACGAGCACGCTGATTGGTCAGTTGTTTCAGAGAAAGCAATGTCGTCATTGATAAGTAAGCGTTTAATTGTTATGATTTATGCGACAGGCATAGCATTTCTTGATTTTTTCATTGGTGGTTAATAGACCTGATTCGGGAGATATCAGGCTCTGGGATAGGTCATCATTGTAAGCATAGACTGGCTCAATAACATTCAAGTAAATCAATAAATAAAACGGTAAACCAGTCCTAATTACCTTTCGTGTTTACAACAAGGACACTTTTCTATTTCCAGATTTAAATGTTTTATATTATATTTAGTAAAATAAATTTCAATCATATATTTTGAGTGGGTTTAAACTGTGGGAATATCAACATGGACTGCGCATTCCCTTGTTTTACTTACACTGGGAAATTAAACAAATATTTGATAACAAATCAGACATTTTTTATACATGTTAATAAAATTATATATTTGTATATACTACATTCTAAGGCTTCTATCTATATATTTACCTGTGCATTTGTTCTATGATTTATCCCGCACATATTTGTATGCACATTGGTAGAAGGATAATCTGTTAGTCATTTGCTATTTTATTTTTATTTGTGCGTTGATGATATGGCAACGGGGAAAGAGTCGAGTTGTATGCCCTTGTACGCCAGGTTTAAGCTCCCCAGTGGCGGTTTGCTACTGATCTTACCAAGGCAGTGCCCCCTATTGGCACGTTTCTTGTACTTATTGTGTTTATTCTTTGTACTCATTGGGCCAGTGTGTCTACTTTTAACATTTTCGAGGTGTTATAATAAGAGAAAATGTTATTAACAGTATCATTTAGGAATTAAAAAAAAATCGTTTAATATCAGGAAGTGCTTGAAAGTTCTCTGAACGGCCTTTTAAAATGATATTGCAACTGACTACTCCTTGTGACAATTGGAAATACTGCTCACAAAATGAAATGACAATTAAAAAAAGATAAGTTTTAAATAACACTTAATATAGAAATATATGGGCAAATATTTCGGTCAACATATAACTTGATATTCATTATGGTTTCGATTAAGTAATAACTCGACTTTTCGAGATAATAAGTTGATTTGTTGAGAAAATTGCCAAGACGGTTCAATCAAAGGGCACAATTCTCCCGACTCCTACCATCAAAATAATGCTCCCGCCTTCAATATTACCTTATCAATCAACTCAAAATATGTGTATCAAATTGATGTGATAAATAAAACTATACTGAACGGAACAACTAACACGCCACTTATCATTTCCAATATCTTCGTCAATTACTGAGTAGCGGTATTTAAATTTATATACGAAATTAACAGGCAGGTATGTGTTGATTGTAAATTGCCTAAATGTTAATTCCTAATAAAGTCTAAATTTCTATAAGCATTTGCTTTACCACGTGTTGAGAAAGTATTAAAATACCAAATATATAAAATGTCCAGTGACGGATTAGCTGTTTCGTTCAGTAGAGATAATATATTTTGAGTTATTCTGTATTTTCATAGTATCAAAGCTGAAATGAAGAACAAAGCTAGTTAGTTGCAAGCAACAAAGTTCACAAGTCAAAGACATTCATGTATCTGTACTATGTGCATAGTGCTTTTATTAAAAATCTCTATTTAGCCATTTGATTCCGATGATAAGCCTAGAAACCTTCCAAACGTTTCGTTCTTGTTTTAACGCAATATATAAAGTTATTTAAGCAAATGTAAGCATGTACAATCATCACCATGCGATAACATTGTATTTGCAATTGGATTTTGCAAGATCGATATTCAATCTGAATTACAATATGCCATCAGCAATTCAAAGTATACAAATTACAAAATTAATATACGTGTATTTCAACCCAGCATTGACATTGTTTACATATTGTACGAACATGTCAATTAATAAAATAAAATATTCGCAACGCGAAATACATAAAAAAAACATTGACACGTTTAATAACTGTGGGGCCAGTTTATCAATAATACAACTTCGAGTGTCACGCAGGAATGAAAGTTAAATATCCATAAACAAATACTGGTAATCTATAACTGATTTAGTCTATATGTTTGGACAATTGGCAAACAAAAATAAGACATTCATTCGTTGTCCAACAAGTCGTGTTAACTGTCTCTGGATAACAGAGATGACATCTGCAGATAAGGTAATTATTGTAGTATTTATCTCTAAACACACTGTATTGGCCACTAATCAAAATTATACGCGCATGCGCACCGACCACATAAAACTATTCAAATTGATACAAATATGCCATTTCTTGATAGCCGTCTGATATGACGAGAGAAATTATTTAACTTTCAACTAAAATTTGGAAATTATGAAGTGCGCTACAGCTGGACTTTTCATTCTGTTATTGGTCGGTGTTTGTAAGTATTTCTTTCGAAGTATATTGAAAAAAATATATTAAAAAATATAAAAAACCAGATCACACGTTTTACGATTTTTAATCATTTATCAACAGTTAACTTCTTTAGACTGTTTTTCATATGCAACTTTTAATAATAGTAAATAAAAGTCACAGACACTATAATGTATGCACTATCTTGTTATCAAACAAATTCCCTCCTTTTATATATGTATATATTAAGGAAAATTAATTTTACAATTTAATCAATCCGTAGAACAAAATAAATTAGGTAATTACTAATTTCGAATATAATTTTCATACACTCAGAACTCTGCAGCAGGGAAAAACTTAACAGTATATAAAATAATGATAACACTCAACACAGTATTACTAATTTATTGCAAATATATTTTAAAATTAAAACTTCATGTATTGTTTCATCTCAAATAAATGTTCAAGCTTTCAAGGTTTATAAAAAGAGAAAGCAAAATGATAATATTATATTGTTACATGCATAAGATATTAAATATACAAAATGTATACATATATATGCCATCAGATTTTACGTATTTATTAGATATTCAATGTATTGTGACAAATATCAAAAGTTTATTAATAAATGTATACACTTTATACAACAAATTACTGTTCTTTGATGACATAATTGAAATAAATTTAATCATGAATATTTATATGTTTCAGTTTATATAAAAAATAGTTAATAATAGTGACATGATAATGCGGGAATCTGATGAGTGTTATATTTCATTGATGATAAATTTAATAAATTCCTTCGTAAATACAAAAAAAAATGATTATAATTTCATTTATGCACATAAGTCGTACATATTTTCGTACTAGCACGTGTTCCTATACCTCATAACAAATCTCATACATACGTTTCTTTTGGTTATTAAACGTCAATAAAATATATCAAGTCGAACAAAAATGTAATTTTCTACGTATTCAAACTTATATTTACTGGCAACAGATATCTCTGATTTGGAACCTTAACAGTAAGAATTAAATTTTATGGCAATAAACATCTGTCAAAAAGAGCACTAGGAAACCAAAATGGTAACTTATGAAAATAGACGATTGGGTTTTATTAAGTATGTTCATGGGGAGTTGGGCTTGGTTACTAGATCATGTATCAATACACCACTTACGCCACTAGCACCGCCTTTTCAATTTTTTTTATTTTTGTGCAACACTCAAACAGCTTCACAAAATAAATTGATACCAACACTAAGTGAACCCATTTAAGACTAAGTCATATTAGTTTTCACGTATAATGTGTCTTGTGTTAATGGCATTTCTGTTAACGTACAATGGCATTTACATGGACTTAAATGTGTTACGTTAGATGACAATCTTAAGAGGCCATCGAGCCAAACTAGGAATCGAACCCGCAACCCCAGTGGCATGTGTATCCATAGTCCTTATACCCGATTGGGATTTCTTAGTTTCATGCCAAATATACTAGTATAAACTAATATATATGCTTATGTACAATTGAAGACATCTTTATTCAAACGGAAATTGCGAAGATTGGAAGTCGTGTTGTTGTTCGCCACATTATACAGAGCTAGGATCTGGATAGTTTTTCCTCTAAATATGCACAGTTAACAACGATTTAAACATTTAATAATAATTGCTGTGTCTCAGGTCCTTTAAAGCATAACATAAAAGGAATGTTGTATTAGTCCTTTGTGCATGAGCGTTGACATGGATACTTCTTTTACAAAGCCATCGTAAACAGTCGGCATTTTCTTTCTGAAAGTAACTGTAAATATAAAGTAAATACTATTCAATGATTTTAATATAAATATTATATCTTGAATAATGACTGCCGTGGGCGCTTTACACGTGACGTAATACTCCACGTACATATTTACCACAGTAGCAGGAACATCAACACAGAGACAATAGCACACTTATAAATACAATGCATTCATACTAGAGAACTACTTTTAGTCAGTAAAAAACTGGGCTTAAATTCTAGGAGAGGTTGTCATCTGGTAGTGTCTTTGATTTACTCGTGTCAGTTTAAAGGTTCTGACTACATTATAGGAAAGCATGGCACGTCAAAACTAGACCTAGTACATATTTCTGATGGGAAAATGCTGATATTCGTTTCTTGCAATGTTTTACACCAATTCCTGAATTAACATTGGAATCATAAATTGATAAAAAATGATTTTATACTTATAGCTGCATTAGCAAATTGCATTCAAGTATTGATAAAAATTGATAATATTTTTCTGCCAGTTTGCTTGACTTGAAACCAAATTATAGACAAAGCGCTTTACGCATCACCATGTAGTTGATTATTAAAAATGATTAAACATTTACTAACTTGTTTGACAAATAAAAATGTCATGATAACGTTCGGTTATTATAAACGACTTGAGATCAACGAGTTACCTAATATATATATATATATATATATATATATATATATATATATATATTTATATAAAGATGGTATTCAGACCAAAGTCATTTCGAAACACTAACAATGCGGTTTTAATAAATATTATAAATTATAAAAATGATGCGTGTTTCCTTAATAATAGAAAATGAAAATAATATTTGTATACGAAAAAGCGTCCGGCCCTATCGGCCTTTACGTTATCTATGAATTAAAACCATTAATAATTATATGTAATTAATGCTAGCAGGACCCTATAATGTTGTAAAATATACGTATGTTATTATAAATATATCTGTTGAGAAGAAATACAAATAAAGTTTATAGGAAAATTCATATTTTCTCATAACCGTCCAGTATCTAAATGAGACAAGTCTGAGACTTCTGTAATCTTTCCAGTGTCTGCCTTTTAAATATGAACAACAGTATGATGGTTTATAACGAAGCAATTTGTGGCTATTGTCATCATTATTTTACTTGTATTACAGTATCGGCTCATGCTGAGGTTACCCGTGCTAAGAGATCATCGGTGAGTTAAATTTATGTTTTCAATAGTTTTTTGTTTTTTTTTTGTTATTTTATTTAGCCATTTGTTTCACATTTGATGTGGATTAAATGATTGACGATCAGTCTTCATATGTGACGAATTTAATGGCCTTACTTTTAGAAAACCACTTTTTGAATTATTCAATACATCTGCACAAACTCCAAGACAAACATGTACTATTTATATAATATAAATGTGTGACTTGTTCGTTAATGTTGGTCGTTACGTCTTTAACAGTATTTTACATTTTTAACGGTGCTTAACGAATACTGCACACCTTAACTTAATTCATGTACTTTAACAAGTTTAATATGTTATACTATATTTGTACATTGAACAATAGAGTAACAATTATTTAAAGCTACATATGTTAAAAATGGCATTATCATTCTCTCTATTGTTCACTATAAAACATGTGTAATAGTATGATTTGCTTATCGTTTGTTCACTTTTCATTTTGATTTTGATATATAATATTGATTTGTATGTAATAATATTATGTTATTACATGCTCTCCAAATATTTAGGAAATAAAGATTATATTCTTCTACTGTTCTTAAAAGACTGTACGATTAACTCATTTGAGAAACATCATTATTAACTATAAACGTGTCTTTTTTTTAAACAATAGCCTGGACGGGCACTGTTTTGCAAAGACAGATTCGAGATGATTCCTGGACATACGATGTGTCTGGCCTCGCCTTTCAACTTAAGATCGGTTAGCAGAGCTCGTAAGTAGAGCTACTATTGATTCCAGCATAAACATTATTTTAGAAAAAAAATGTATCTGAAGTTTGTAAGTTTTCCGTAGGAGGTGCTAATTAGAAGAAATGTCTGGAATTGTTTATTATGTTATATTGGTCCACTATATCTGATATGTCAACTTGTTCATGTTTATCGTTATCAAAATTAATATCATTTCACACATTATGTTCATCGGATAGGGCCGCAGATTTAATTTGTGTTACTTGGTGTTAATACACTCTACAGCATTTGTACATTACTAAGTTATAATGACATCTGAACAAAACAGAACAAACTTGTTAAATATCTACCATCGCAAGTACTAAATTGAACGTTGGGATTCTGGTGATAACTATTTTTCATTAATATATGTTAAGGGGTCATCTTAAAGGCGTTGTCTCAAAGATTATTTACCTCTCACCGTAAGTATTTGTTGAAAGTAAATTAATTTTAGCAGTGACCTTAAACGTTTAAAACTAATGCGTGCAATTAATATAATGATTTATTTTATATTATGTTAATATAAATGCATTTACAATATGTTTTTGTGTATTTTAGAAAAGGCTTCAATTACATATACAATAAACGAAATTCGAACACTTGTGGATCGTCCTACTGCATCAAATATGCTTGAAGTGGTTAGTAGTTCATTATTCTTCATTATCAGTGTACATTTCAGTTAAGTCGGAAATACCTTTTCTCTTGATATATAATCATAATCAAATTGATATTCAAGGAGTTTAAAAGCATATATACTTAAGTATATTGGCCGCTCACGCCAGAGGTTGCGTGTTCGATTCCTAACTCGACCCGATGCTTCTCAAAAATTAGCTCACTTTACTAGCTCTACCCAGGAAGCAAACTCGAGAGTGGTTAGCATCAGCTTTGAATTCTCTTTGCAGTCAAGCTAAAATATATTAGTATAAATTGAAGGTAAATATAGTAAACAGCATGTGTATAGAAAAAGAATAAAATACAATTACAATCTGGAGAATTAAAGACGGACTATAGATTGTGTTTGTGTATATTTATACAGCATCTGTATACCTTTGTATGTTGTTGTGACTATAGTAGTCTATTAATGCTATGTCTACCTGCTGGATACATAGTTCTTTATATTTAAAGAGCTATATAACAGGACTAGCGGTTGAGGCACAGATATGGGCAGAACAATGCAAACTGACGCATGATGACTCTTATTTGAGATTCCAACCAGGTAAGGGAATAATTTATATTGATTAGGTATATTAATGTATTGTGTATTGCCTATTGAATGCTCGTTGAATATATATATTAACATATTTCGTTTAAGTTTTACGTTTCTTTTAATCCACTATATTGGAAGACAAGTAAGTATACCTTTAATTTTGTTTGTTCCTACACTGATATGGTATGTCGACTTCAGTCGTGTTATATACTTATTGTCTTGTTACACTGATAAATGGAACGAACGTTAAGATAGTTTATACATTAACAACAGCTGTTTGACGTGCAGGATGTCGGCCGCATTAAAAAAATCTTACTTCAGAGCGAGGCTCTACCAAGAAAACAGTTATCACAAGGGACTGGCTTTTCTATCCGACCCGAAAAAAAGTCCGGTTACTGTTTCTTGCATAACAAAAACATTGAATAACCAATTTAATTTAAATTAACATTATATTTGTTTTTATCACGATCGATTTTCAGACGTCAAATCAGATAAGTTACGTCACATATTGTATACGAGACGTATAGATGGCTCTCACGTCTCAGCTAAAGAATGTTTTGTTTGCCGAAGATTTTCTAACCTGAGATAAATATTTACATATGAAACAAAAAAAACTATCTTTGACTCAGTGATGTTAGTATTTCTGAATCTTTGTGATCATTGGGGACATTCAGTATGACTTGAAAACAGAATACATACTGCTTAAACCGGTACTAGCAGGCATGCTTGACGTTAAGTTTCATATCAGTCTACTTCTAGTAAATAGAATCAATATAACCAAGACTAGTATATTTGTTTTTGATTGCGTTCTGTGAGTTGAATTCAGAAGATCTTTTTATCAGTCATTACCGTCATATGTACTTTTAGAATGTATAAACATTAAAAGATATACCTTAATTTCTGAAATAACTTTTTAACTTTAAGCTCGATATTCTGTCGGTCAGAATATTGCAGTCCACAAAGGATCACCGATGACCTGGGATGAAGTTATCGGCCTATGGATTGGGGAGAAATCCGACTTTACATATAACACCACAGGGCTGGATAAGACGAAAGTCAGTAACTACACACAGGTATGGAGCAATAGAATACGAACTGTTCCATAAACTCGGCATTATCATAAATACATTATTTTAAAAGTAAACTATACTTAGTTTATGATTTTATATATATAGTTATCAATCAATGGACACTGAAATCTGTCGGTAATGACCAAGTTGGATGATGTGAAAGCTCATTTGTGTCAATAAACGTATGAATAGATATCGATACACGATTTAATCAAATTTCATTCTACTTTCCAGATTATATATTCTAGCGAAGTTTATTTTGATTTGATAAAACTTTATAAAATGTAGTTTTTGATAAAATTTATTCATTATGTTTAAAAACTAATCAAATATCCCTTTTCAATAACATCCCATGGTCATTACAGCTTGTATGGGCTGATACTACTGCTGTTGGTTGTGGAGTTTCTAACTGTAGCAACACTTGGTTTTATGTTTGTAATTTTGGGCCAAGGTACGTCTCCTATTGATAACTTTTTTTGTTATTGAAAATGTATAATGACAAAACACAAACATATGAACTAGTTAATATGTATTGGCTTTAAAGTTTTAAATAAGAATTGTGCATACATTAGACTCATTAAGAAAATTAATGGTATACTTATATATGCTCATATCACACACCCGTTTATAATTTTCACTGAAAACATGACCCAATTAACCCTGGGTAAACATGTTTACGAAGATTTGTATCAATTTCTTTCGAAATGTTCACAAACACTGATCACTAAATCACTAAAAGTAACCACCAGATATAACCAATACTGTCTTTATTGAAAACGTTTGATATAACGTCCTTTGCTGAAGCTATGACGAGTGAAAAGAACGATACAGGTCAATTTTTGACGCTAGAAAACGACTTCCAAAAGAAATACTGAAATGATATACAAAGAACAATCGAAAAATCTGCTTCAAAAATAACAAGCATAAACAAGAAATGTCACTTGTAAGTGTCGCATGCCCCCAAATGGTCTGTGAAAATAACAATATGTTATAATAGGTAGTGATGTATCCATGAATATCAAGAGTAATAGACTGACGTTTCAGACTTGACATGCAATTTCATGTTTTTACATTACAGCGTAACCTTGACCTTTGTGTAACCTTGACCTAGACATCTGATGTAACGGTCTGGTTATTTCTACAGGTAAATGCAGATGACACATCAGCATGATATGCTGATCACTTGTATCAAGCTATTTTAAAATCACTCCATGTAAGACAAAGTTACAGACCAGACATGACACATCAAACAAACTTAAAGTGTGACCTTGAGGTAAGGTTCTGGGTCTTAACGTGACACATCGTCATGCCATGTTGATCAATTGATAAATTGAGCCAAATGTTTTTGAAATCCATCCATGTATGATAAAGTTATAGGACGGACTTGAAATCTCAAACAGACTGAAAGTGTTGTCATACAAACTCAAAGTGTGACCTTGACCTTTGAGAGACGGGTCTATGTCTGCGTGTGACACGTTGTCATGGTTTCTTGATCAATTGATCCAAGTTAAAGACAAAGTTACAGACCAGACATGCAATATCAAACAAAATGAATGTGTGACCTTGACCTTTGAGAAAAGGTTCTATGTTACATGCAACACTTGATTATGTCATGGTGATCAACTGAGCCGAATGTTTTTGAAATTTATCCATAGGTGACAAAGTTATAGAACGGACACAAAATCTCAAACAGACTTAAAGTGTTGTCAAACAAACATAAAGTGTAACCTTGACCTTTGAAGTCGGAGTCTGGGTGTAACGCACAACACGTTGCCATGTTATGTTGGTCATGTGTAACAAGTATTAAATTGTGACCTTGACCTTTGAAGTGGGAGTCTTGGTGTTAAGTGTGACACGTTGTCATGGTATGTTGATCATTTGTAGCAAGTATTTAAAGAATCCATCTAAGCTTGACAAAGTAACAGGCCGGACACGAAATCTCACACAGACTCAAAGTGTTGTCAAACAAACCCAAAGAGTGATCGTGACCTTTGAGGTACACATGTGGATCTTACGCGTGACACGTCGTGTCATGCTGATGAATTGAGCCAAGTGTTTTTGAAATTTATCCATTGAAGACAAGTTACAGACCGGACACGAAATCTCAATCAGACTTAAAGTGTTGTCAACAAAGTGTTACCTTGACTTTTGAAGTTGGAGTCTGGGTGTAACACGCGACACGTTGCCATGTTATGTTGGTCATTTGTAGCAAGTATTAACAAAATCCATTTATGCATGCCAAAATTACAGACCGGATTCAAAATCTCACACAGACTCAAAATGTTGTCGAACAAACTCAAAATGTAATCTGATCGTCGAGGTACGGTTGTGGGTCTTACTTAGCAAGTATTAACAAAATCCATTTATGCATGACAAAGTTACAGGCCGGACACAAAATACCGGACGGAAAGACGGACGGACGCTGCGATTACTACATGCCACCTCAAAAATTTCTCTACTAATACATTTAATTATTTGATAAGTACAAACTATGTTTTAGACTCTAAACATTGAAAAATGAAGCTAAACCCATTGTTATACACACATTGCTTTCTATGATAAAATTGGATTTGAAAGATTGCATCTATTTTTGAAATTGACGTTTGTAGAATTTTGAAATTGGAAATGCCTTAATTTCTTTAAAAATATATCATCAGTGGCAATGTTGGCGATATCAGCAAACCGTACAAGGCCGGTAAACCATGTGGGGATTGTTCGACCATGTGTAGCGCAAATACATCAGCAACGTGTGGTCTGTATATTCATACATTGGTCAACTTGTTTTAAACCAATACATTTGTATTAGTAAACATTCAATTTACATCTTTGAAATGTGACTTTTTATAGATGAAAGCCCATCATTCATTATTATTCTTTACTTTATAGTAAATGAAAATGTTTGCATGCAAGTGATTCATATAGAGACCCTAAATGAAAGTGAAACTTACATATTACTGTTTGGCAACCGAAATATGATGAGAAAAGTCGGGGCCATGTGTCATACAAGATATCTTTTTCTGTCAAGTGAAATTCAAAACATTGTATTCATACCCCGTTTCATTTTTTTCTAAATTCACAATTAAAACATGGCAATGTTTCTGAAATGATCAAAATAGATTAACAATGCCACTCAAACCAAAAAATGACAAAAAGTGAAAACGCATTTTTTAGAGAAAAAGAAACCAGGATTATTTACGGCAGCCATTATGCGACTACCCCAAGAAAGCACTTCGTGTTTTGCAATGGTGGCACTATGCCTATACAGATAGGATTCCAGTTAAATCTAACACTTGATAAACAAAATGTTGCGCTACTTTGTATGTTAATGTATTTTGTTCATGTGCACGTAACTGGGGCAATCCAACTTCATATTGACCTTTTAAATATGTTCGTATAGCACAAAAGCCCATTTCATCCTTTCGTACCTGTAAGTTGTGCATTAGAATATCACATAAAATGGCAATATCCGAAGAGTTAACTAGATTTAGATTGCGTTGTCGACAAAAATAAATGGATTGAGTATCAATGCTTTTCCACTAGATAATAATTATATATAATATGTAACAAATGCATTGTATACTATTTAACGCTTTTTAACGAAACGATTTGTATAAATATAGGAATATAAACCACCATGAGATTTTATCTAATATAAAATTGATGGAACACATTGTAAATTAGTTTGAATTTAATTCTAGTGATTTTAAGTACAAATGAACTCCGGAATATGGCAGAAATTTAAATAATAGATGATATGTTTTTCGTTTTGATTGATGAAATGAAAGTAAAATATATTTTATATATATATATATTCATTATAAGATTGCAAAGGAGTAATTTGCCTAAACGGGGGAACTGTTAACCTGGACACTTGCAAATGTGATTGCTTAACTGGTGTCCAATCATATGCAGAAGACTTCTGTGAACGTAAGTGTTATACATTTGAATCGTACAAAATACTTCACCTTTTAACAACGTACTTTCTTTATGATTCTCTGAAGTTTACTGATTTTTAACATTGTTTTTTTTTTAATTTATATTTATGGTTAATATGGTTTCATTATTGTATCTTTTGGATGATTTGGTGAAAATGTCAATGGATATATTAGTTGTGGAAGAGCAAACGGTTTAAGCACTGTAATTTTATCAAGTAATGATGGTGTTCTATGCTGCCAGCTTTTGTTCTGATTTTATAATTCTTTTAAGAAACATGTTTTGTTAAAAAGAAGTTTGTTTTGTGTAATAAAAACAATTTCCCTATGCATTTGCCTTATCAGATGATCAGCGGCATTTACTCCAAATAACTTCTGTCTGTATGAACCTATTCTTAAACTATAACAGTTTGAGGAATTGAGTTTTAACGCAGATATTTAACTTGTCTTTTATTAACAATTTCATACGATAACAACTCGATCAGTTAAATGCTTTTGGTGTCTTTATATTATAATTTTACCCATCTTAACAATGTACATGAAAGTCCAAATGTCTCAAAGGTGATTTAAAAAGTATGGTTTTGACTATCGAAAGCTTTAATGATATCGGAGAGAAATAAATAAATAAAATAAAAGTCTTATATGTTCACCAATATACTTTCCTTCAATAAATACAGAGTGTCTATTACTTATTATACAATTCATTATTGACTAAAATCTGCTTGCAATGATTTTGGTCACGATTTTATAATCTGTATTATAATATAATGTGTTCCAAAACATTTGATAAAATTCATGTATCATTCCATTTGAATAAAGACGTTTACCATTTTTCATCCTTTCAAAGAACATGCCCATTTATAGTCAGTTTAAAAGCATTCACTTTTCTGTGTTTCAATTTAACTTCGGTATTTATTGTTCAAAAAGATAGAATAATAATCGAGTAGAGTTGGTGTCTTTTAGAGTAGTGTATAATTTACAATAAAATAGTTTCTAGGCATTTAAAATGAAAATCGTTAAACTTTGTATTCGTACTACTTTGCCATGACCATCTAACCTAGATATCAATTTAGTAATTGTTTTTTCAATACTTGTAAAGTAGTTTATCTTTTTATCATTATATTCAACTTTTTCTAATTTAAAATAATTCCGCTACGTTTCGTTTACTTTACATGCCTTATTCATTTTCAGTTTGATATAATTTTTGTTTTAATTCAGTATCGTTTGAAATGCATGTGTCTCCATATTTTATTTCAAGTATTTCTTTGTCTGAATATAGATTTTTTTAATACATAATTTTACTCTATTTTTCATAATAAGAACATTTTGCATTGCTTCATAATGTATTATTGCTATTTTGTTCATTTTGCTCATAATAGTAATTATTGTAGGATATTTATGTCTTACCCTTGTTTGAATTCTAGACATAGCGATATTCATGATAATATGCTTACAGACATATTTGTCTCAGTGTTTCTATGTCAGTGATTAGGTGTTTCGTTAAAATACTCAACATCAGTTAAAGGTTATAGAAGAGAACCATCATAATAACCATACTTAATAGTGCTTTTGAAAAGCAGACTAAGTATTCAAAATACTCTAATTCATGTTAGGACAATTGTTAAGTTTCTTAGTAAAATATTTTATATATAAGTTATTTTCGCATTTATTTTTTTTTTATTATTTCAAAGCCGAAGTGTATGTTGTGAATAATGTGAAAAAAAATCAAGACGTACGACAAAGTAAGCATTCATGTCGTTCCGGAAAATCATGATCCAAAAACAGTTCTTATGTGAATCTATTATTGGTTCTGCAGTGTACTGTGTTGAAGGCGGCGATCATAAATCCTGTCCCAAAACGAACGTTACCTGCTCGAGCGATCCTATGACGACGTTTAAATGTCCATGGTTGTGTGGAATTTGTCCATGTAAGTTTAAAAAAAAAGTCACGTGTTTATACATTCATATCTCGGTTGACAGAATAGTTACCAGCGCATACGCATTAACTCACATGCAATTGCAACAATGATATATTGCCTAGCATCCTGGGTTGATAAAAGGGTAATGAATTTATTTTCTCAAGAAATTATAAGTTATCAAAATTATTACAAACAAAGAAAATGTGTTGATTGAAGGTTGATTGCACCACCGTAAACACACGTTTATTTTCCAGGTGGGGGTTTTGCAAATGGCATTTCAAAGACAGTAATGACTGTTGTTTTATGCATTGTTTCTATTTATACTGTTTTGGCTTTAGAATGCTGTACCCCTTTTGGACATATAATTAGAGCTATCTTTTTAAGATTTCACCCAAACAATATGAATAATTAACTGCTTACTAGGACAATCAATTGAATAGGTCAGTTAGGAGATCATCCAAACATGTACATAAGATATAGTTCAAAATCAAAGTATATTACGAAGACATATACAGTATTAAAATAAATTAGATAAATTAAGATACGAGCTTATTAGCCTTGTGTAATTCTGTATGCCGACTGGTATATTTTATTATACATAACATACTATATTTTTATACCATGCTATATTATTTATATATTAGATGGTGCCAAAAACTACACAGAGGGCAGCTTCACGCTACCATGGGAACCCTTGCCGACAACGACAACGACGACGACGACATCGACTACTACTAATATTATGGGGAAAAACAAGACCTCAGACAAGACAACAGCAAGTAACCAGGCAGTAGCGATTAAAGGACACCAGCAACAACGAGGTGCAGCAGAACGCGTGATGCCAAGGCTGTTGTCAATGCTCCTTCTCACACTTATTACGACGGCGTACCTCTACAGTGTCTAAAAGACAACGACTCATCATAAATATTTGTATTTTTATTATTGTTATTTAAGGTTATATTTGATTACTGTTACGCTCATTAGAATTGATACAATAACGATTTTATCTGGTTTACCATGTTTTTAACAGACACAAGCAGATGACGATTAATAATATTAAAAGTATGCATTTATTCAGTCAGTTTGTATCGGGCCAACATATATACATTTACACTATATAAACAAACTGCTACTGCATGGGGAGTGGGGGTTATGCTCTTTAGGTCAACAACTATCCATACCTTGTCGCACTTAACACGTGTGATTAAATGATTGCTTGAATGCATACAAGTAGGACGAATTAGATGTAATACACGATTAACATCATACGTGTTCGCAGTCATAATCCAAGAATTACCAACTTTTGTGATGTTCAATGAGAAAAGTATAAACTTATAAAATGCTATATAATTATGTATTTTATGTATATATTTGGATATAAGATATCAGATAAGAATATAGATTTAAAAGAAAATTCTTAACACATCCAGTTTAGGTGTCAACAGGTTTATTCATTTAGAAATTGTCTCTTTCATTAGTTTCTTGCAGCTATGGCTTCTACAATGTCATCTAATGCATCTGCGTATAGCATCACTTTTTTCTGTGTCTGTATATATTTAACCGACCATATTTCTATTACACATACACATGTGCATGCAGTGGCACTTTGTAAGATAAATGACTGGCAAGTCTTACTTTATTTTCACTGTCTCATTTTATAAGGTGACGATGGTTTGCGGAGCGATGTTGCGTAAATCCGTACACAATAATCTCTCTAGCGGTGGCTTTTCGCTACTGATTGTTCAAGATGGTAAGATGGTCTTCTATCAGTTTATAGTTTACTTATGTTCATGTTGTTTTGGTGGTTCTTTCCTTGAATTCTGCTTCGTCTCGTACATTGGGCTATGCCATTAACTTAATTATACTAGGAAACATAGTCACGGTGACATTATTGATCAAGAAATTACGTATAATAGAATTAATTGTGGATAGTATTGAAATGGCGTTTAAATTCAATTTAAACTTAAACAGCTTCTACTTGATGTATTGGGAGTTCTCGTTCCTGTAGCGATATCACTCTTCAGTTTTATAAAAAATGCGTTTTACAGTGAACCCGAAACAGTCTCTATCACAAGCTCAATACCACACAAATACATTTGGTTTGAACATATAAAAGTAATCAAATGTATATTCCTGAATGCAAATATTTTGTGAAAAATTATTTTTTTTATATATCAATCAAACAAAAAACTTTTTAAGTGAAAGATAAAAACAGTTCTGTCTATTAAACAATGTCTTTACATATTTGAGCGTTTTCTTTAATGTTACATTTTTATTAGTATATAGATAAACAACGAATAAAGCGGAAGAGACATGGTTTATGTCGCTGATAAGTTAATTTCATAATATCATCTGACAAGTGTACGTTGTTTTGTACATGATATCATTAACGAAAAAAGAGATATTGCAACTCCGAAGTATGTGAATCCTGATAATTGGTTAGTCATATAGAACACATTTGATAAGAAATGCGTTTGCGCATGTTTACCTTTTGAAGTATTAAAAAAAATTTAATCGATAATTTAAAATGTCAGACCCACCTCGTTTACATGTCTGACTGTCAATTAAGGTGTCGATGTTCGAATACGAGTCATACTAAAGATTTTGTAATGATCGTTTATGTTCTATGACCAGAAGTCCCCAACCTCGAGTATATGGGGACGTACTTAGTGACTCACAGAACTAAGATGTCTCTAGTAACGGTTAACTACCCAGAGGATCACAGGAACGATGTGCTGTCATTGGTAAATAATCAAAATAATGTTGAAAACATGCGCAAAGCCCATAAATATTAACAGATTAAATGAAAACAAAACTATCCAATCATTGTTGCACAGCTCACTATTTTGATTTTCGGCAAGCATTGTATTGGTAGGTAGATGTAATATACTCGTAATGATTAAACATGATTTCCGGTGTGTTGCTTTCTTTTTCTCTTTTTGTAGGCTATCTGTTATAGCTAAATGTAAATAAAGAATGTCTTGCCTTCGTTATATTGTGACATCATTGTATTGGTTTAGCTGTCATGTTTCTTAAATAAAATAAACGTGTGGATTTTAATATTATGTTTTGTTGTTATTTTTAACCATACCTTATTCAGATATACACAACTACAATAATGAATAGAAGTATTCTTATTTACAGATACCTAAATTAATCCATTCCATTGTTTCAGTAAATAATACGACATAAAATGCCGTTTCGTGATTACCTTCAGTAAGCGTTTTTAAGATGCCTTTTGTAATAAACTTAGTAGATATTTGAAGTTACCTGTGCACTATAAAAGATTCGTACACACGTAATGCATTACTGGACCTTCTTTTAATATAAATATTCGGTCTATGCCATATATATATATATATATATATATATATATATATATATATAAATATATATATATTGCTTTACATATAAATTATTTGTAACATTATACATTCCTATTACGATTATGAAATAGTAAATAGTGTTTATCTAAGACGTATTCTTTTGTTGTAACAACAGTTGCAGCAGACACCGGAGTCACATTAGAAAAATATAATCTTTATTACAGAATTAAACACTTCCTGAAGTTGTTTCACTAAATTTTTATACACAATCAGGTAAAGTGTTTCTACTTAAAAGTGACACTGAAGGTATAAAAAAACTTTGGTACATACCATTACCAACATCGGGGTGTGTGAAAAGGTTATTAATTATATAGTTAAATTACTCATGATCAGAGAATAAATTGTATGTCCAAGATGACAAAGTCAAAACTATCAACTTTTTAAGGTAAACAAAGTTTACATCTTGAAAAAAAAATGAATAAATGCGGCAACCATTCTTGAAAAAGTATATTCTCTACAAGCGTACATTTGGTGAACATTCACTAACCTGAAAATCCTGTTACACTTTACAAGAAAAATATAAAATTCGTTGCCATTATGTATTAATCTATCAAAACTGATGTAATAGCGGTGACTTGATGGGATGTTTTAAATCATATCACGAGGTCGCAGCGTTATACCAATACGACGTCATCAACACATAAAAATAAAACACTATCTGAAGCCAATATCAGTATCAAACATGACCCTATACAGCAGTCAAAGAAGACTGTTAATGTTTAACCATACAACAAAAAAACAATAACTCTTGATTATACATTACGTTAATCAATTACAAAATGTAAACATTCGTCATATAAGAATATGATAAATGTACTTTTTGTATATTATTCTAATATATACGGATCAGACCATTGAAGTCGTGTGTTCGAGCCCAGCTTGGTCCAAAATGTTTTCCAGATGCTTGCAGAAGGACAGTGATTCTCATTTTGAGGCATCCATCCAACAATAAAACTGGACATGCAATAGATAACCGGTCATTTGTTGAAAATTTCGTTAAACTTCATTGAACCATTGAATAATAAATCGATAACATGACTCATTTTGGGTAATTGACCCAGAGAACTAATACAAAAATCTTACCTTTGTTACATATGAGGCGTTAGAAACAATTTGACAATATTTGAAAGAAAGTAGTTATATTATGATAATTTATGTCAAGTTATAGAATCATTGGCGACAATCTCCAATTGTTTGACGCTTGGACAATAACAAAATACTGTTGGTGACTACGGTAGCAAATCACAAAAAAATCAAGGAAACCGATTTGGTTGCTTAAAGTTAGAAAAAGAATGGTGTTTTGGCGACTATCCTAGATGACCGGTGTAATAAAACACAACTCTAAGAGAATATATCCCCTATATTAGCCTAACAGTTATACCGAAAGAATTAAGTTTAGCAAAGTGGTATAATTCATTCTTCTTTTTTTTGTATAGTTTTATAAAACTGAACAGAAATTAAAGTATTCACATCTTAAATCATTTAATTATTTTTAAAATTCAGTCATTTTAACTAAAGAAACATTATCTTATATGAACTCCATCACATTGAATATAATGGTAGGGGGTCAAATTGAAAAAATCACAATTATATCAATATCGACTATATCCTCCGTTACAAGCAATTACTCATCTTCGTCTCTACTGTTAACAAGATGTCCAACAACTTGTCAGGGAGTCAGTACCACTCTTCGTTTAACGCTCGTTCAAGGTCACGTACATTATTGACGTAATTACGTTGTCTAATCTTACGTCCAAGGTTGTCACACACGTATTAAATATTCAGCAAAATATCAATGAAATCGGTTCAGTTATTTCAGACGAGACGTTATTTGAATATTTTTTTAAAAATAGATGGGGGCCTAGTGGCCCAAATTTTAATAAATTTGAATTGTAATTTCAGAGAATAAAATTTTAACAATTGCTGCATCCTCAGACAGACGGAGATACGCCGGGTTATAATATGATCAGAATGGCCCTGGGATCATGTGATCTAATAACAAAAGGATCGACAAAACCTGTTTAGTGTTCTCTTTCCTTCTTTCAATTTCTAATGTCTTGTCGCTCTTAATATTATTAAACCCATGTTGTTAATCTTCAACCAATCACTTCCTTACTACCAAATGTTGCATACCAAACTTGTTAAACCTTTGTATTTGTTTTTGGATTATTTTTTTCATCGAAACGTGCCATGCTAACATCTGTGAGTGTCATACATTTTAGAAAATACATAAAAGCACGCGGCTCAAATTTTAATTATAAACCCATCTCTTTTAGACTGCAAATCTTAAAGAGGGGTGATCTACAGGCTGCAGTAGTTGATTTGAACGTATTACAATGTTACTATAATTTTAAAAGTTTCATTTAAATTCCTCAACTCTTACTGATTAAATGAAGAAGCTACATGAAATAACATTTAATGTTACAGCTGGCACTTGTCTGAAAATAGAACTCAATGAAGTGTTCACATACACATACAAAGTAACATACACGGGTCTTATTTTTATTGAAGAACAATTGCTTTATTTACTTACATTTGAAATTTGTATTTTGTGTACGCATATATCAGTTAGTTTGTGAATGGAGTTGAATATTTATTATTGATTATAAAGCAATTCGTTCTCCTAAAAACCTGTTAAAATATTGAGAGCAAAGTGCAGGGATCTTTGGTAATGTTACCTGTTTACCACGCCGTTACTCATTGAGACATGTTACAGTATCAAGGAAGATATCAGTTTTCATACATGTATCCGAAGAGACAGAAAATTGCCGAATTCGTGTGCGGGTCCTGTAATGTAAGTTAAGTTACTAGAGGTAGCAACTCACCAAGGACTGGTTCATAATCTTGGATCTCCCCTCACAGTCTTCATATATATAGGAAGTCCTCACAGCGCACTCAAGCTATTACGTTTTGATACGTTTCGGATACATTCATTATCAAAGATGGCATATTTATTAGATTTCAGGCTGATCGTAGTAATGATTCTGGTGATGTCAGGTTTGTTTCTTTAATACGTTACTTGATATATAGACATTATTGTAGCAGTCTAAACCAGAATAATTAATTGTTACATTGCTAGAAAACATATATAATTTAAAATAAAGTTACGCAACGATATGCATTTTTTTAAAAAAATTGTATTGTTTTCATTAAGCCGTATTCCATATCTATTATTCCTTTTTGATTACTGTTCCGTGTGTTAAAGGGAACGTCTGAAGTTGTTTTACTGAATGAGTACAGATTACCGGTCAGATGCCTTAATAACTGTCTCGTACATGTCGTGACGGATTGTTTTGCCGTTTTCCTCGCATTTCATCTCATAAAAACTCGTTATTAATGGGTATATTGGTACATCGTATTGGCTTTTTTGCGGTTGGATTGGTAAACATGTTGGCATACTTTGTTAAGAGTATTTTACTAATAAAATAAAATCGAAGTGTTTCTATCTATACTTTATATGTTGAGGTGTACGTTTGTGTGAAAGTCAAGATATAGCAACGAATCACGAGAAACAATGTTTGATCACAAAGATATCTGTCAGGACTTTTCCGACGTGCTCACAGAACATAGATATACAATATGCATATCTAAAACAGACCCGTGTGGGTACGCACTGGATAGCTCAAAATGGTTTAGTTATTTATATGACGATTTATGTAATTATTAAAAGTCCTTGCGCAAAAAAACACAACTTTATTCTTTAATATAAATATGCATATATGAAGACAATTATCAAATTCAGAACTAAGACGACTGACAGGAATACAAATACAATACAGGCATGAGAACACGTTAACATAATAAAGTTATTAAAGGCAAAAACATAGCTGTATGAAAGGTATGCAATAAATCCTAATAGAAGCAAAAGCATAAATATCAACACAATTACCAACTAAGAAATATAAATTGGAACATAATTAATACCATCGTGGGCATAGACAAGAATGCAGAATTGTGCGAAAAAGCCGCATCGATAATGACTATATTTTTAGCTAATGTTCATACGTTTTTAAATTTATATTCGATGTATATTCTCCGGGAATTCCTGTAGGACTGCCACCGCTTGTGCTGCTCATTTTAAAGGTCTCACTTAAGAATTACCTCCCTTACATGACGGTTGCAAGATTCTTGCGCACACGAAATAAGAGTTGTGTTAGTTCTTAGGCGATATTTTTGTTGAAAAAGATAAAAATTGTCATATGACTTCGTACATATGAGAACATATCGTTACAGTTATGTGTGGTGTCCTTGAGCAAGACACCTTGTCCGCATATGCTAAGTACTGGTACTAGCCAGGAAGACTACGAGTGTGAGTTGTAAGAGCTTGTGTCACAGTTGAAGTAAAAAAAAATAAGTTTAAAACTAAAATAAGTTTAATTTGATAAAAGTTGAGTTTCGTCAAGTGTGTTTACGTTACTTATATAGAACAAAGGCAAAACAATATGCATTCCACAGGAACCACTGGTATCACACAGTGTTCCAGAAGTGCATTTCTCTATAATGCTGAACAGTGCAAAATTAATTGTTGTGTGAAACGTTAAGTCTACAAAATTATAAGTCTTGTAAAATAATTAGCTGCACCGATATCGAATTCGTGTTTACGCCGCCTGCTATTAAGATATCTGTTGAGTACAAATACAATAAAACTATTGTTAATAAGAAGACGCATATATGGTGTACCATCTGAGACTTCTAGTTTCTTTCGAGGTATGAACAATATGATGGTTTGTAATGAAACACTATAATTGTAGTCAGAAATATGAAAAAGTAAAATTCTGCCCAAAGTTGTTTGGTACCTTCTTGCACCAATGGAACAATATGTTATCATAACTGATTTACTTATATTACAGTATCGGTTTATGCGGAGAATACACGTGCAAAGATGTCTATAAGTTACAGTTTTGTGTTTCAATTATAGTTACACTCTATAGTGCAATTATACTTTCTATAGTAATGGCATGGGTGCCAAGACTGTGCTTCCATTTTGATCAGGCTCAAAGTCCTAGGAAACTAACTTTTCAATAATTATAAGGGATTAAATATTCAATATATGTTCCAATATTTTTGTTTGAATATTTAGCGTGTTTTTATGTAGTTTAGGGTTAACAGATGATTGTTTACTTTACCACTCTTTCCTGTGATCATTGAACCAGTACTCGAGAACACCTCATTAAAACCAGTACTCGAGAACACCTCAATAAAACCAGTACTAGAGAACACCTCAGTAAAACCAGTACTCGAGAACACCTCAATAAAACCAGTACTCGAGAACACCTCAGTAAAACCAGTACTCGAGAACACCTCAATAAAACCAGTACTCGAGACCACCTCAATAAAACCAGTATTCGAGAACACCTCAATAAAACCAGTACTCGAGAACACCTCAGTAAAATCAGTACTCGAGAACACCTCAATAAAACCAGTACTCGAGAACACGTCAATAAAACCAGTACTCGAGAACACCTCAATAAAACCAGTACTCGAGAACACCTCAATAAAATAAAACCAGTACTCGAGAACACCTCAATAAAACCAGTACTCGAGAACACCTCAATAAAACCAGTACTCGAGAACACCTCAATAACACCCGCATGTAACTGACAACTTTCCGACTTGAAATAGTGGCGAGAAAAGAATGACCATGAGACGCAGTGGCGTATGGCAATCAACACAGAGACTCTGGTCGTACTGGGATTCGAAGTATCAATCCCTTGATTTATAGCCAGACGCGATCCCTACTGAGCTCGGCCAAAATATTTGCATCTGAGACTAATACACACTATACATTATATGATTGTGCTATTTATATATGTGTACGGGCCTCAACAGTTTTTTACCTTTTTTACGGCGGTCAGTGCAATTAGTCAACGTTCATGGGTTCAACTAGGTGCGTAATCGGTACTGCACACCTACCTTATCATTGCAAGTAACTGACTACTTTCTCACATGGCACGGTGGGAAACCCATGTCCGCAGAACGTGCATGACCAAATTTTATAGAAAGTGTGACCGGGTGGAGATTCGAACTCACTATTGTTGAGTTGTAAGACAGACACGTTACTGACTGAGGTAGACGAGCCCGGCTAGCTGTTGTAATGTATGGCTGTATGATTATAGGATTAATTTATTTGAAAAACATAATTAACTATGAACATGTTGTTTTTGTACACAATACTAAGTGTCTGGCCTCGTCTTTGAATAGGAAACCGATCAGCTTTGGTGGCAAGTAAAATAAATGTGAATGCTATTGATTATAAGGTAGAAAGGAAACGTACGATATGTCTCGGAGAATGTATCTGAAATTTGTAAGTTTGCCATAGGAGGTGCCAAGTAGAATAATTATCTTGTTTATGAATTCATTATTTACTCATTATATCTCATGTGGCAATTTAAACACGGTATCAAATATTATTTCGTATGCATCGCATAATGCCAATGTATATGTAAGTTAGTATTATTACACTTTACTGCGTTTGTACATGCGTTTTCTCTGCAAAACGGACCAAATAGTTATTACTATTATTCATTACTATATGTTGAAAGTAAATTCATTTGATAAACACTTTAGTGGCCAGTGGCGTTTACCATCCACTCCCCCGCTCTAACCCCGTCCTTGAAAAATAAATGTGTGCATTTTATACAACGATTTACAAAATATTTCCGTGTGTTTCTAGATGAGGGTTTAATTAAACATAAGATAAACGAAATTCGGCAACATGCGGATCATCCTACTGCGACAAACATGCTAGACGTGATTAGTAGTTCCTTATTGTGTTCATCAATATACATTGCAGTTACCACGGAAATACATTTTATATTAATATATAATAAGTTTCTTATTTAATTGAATTTATAGTTAACTACCCTGAAAAAATAGTTAACTATAAATAGAATCGGTTGCATTAAATACAATTAATATACAATATAGTGCATATTTTGTTTATATCTTAATACATTAGTATTATAATTCCATGTTGCTGTAATGTCTCACTACACAGTTGCTTTTTTTGTGTCACGGTCACACTAGCCTTACACTTAAAAATGTCTATAGCAGGAATGTATCCCAACATTATGTACTTTGGGTTGAAATATTTAATTAATAGAGGTTGTGTTTTTTTGCTGCACATGAGTAATGCAAAAGCTGGCATAGCATCTACTAGTACTGCAATACGGCATTGCTGGTGTTAAAAAAAATGACTTTTATAGGATTATATGTATGTAATTGTGAGTATTTGAGGACATTGTTTTTATAAAAAAAATCTTAAGGTGAACTGCACTGTCTTTAGAAATACATCAAGCTGGTCAACTTACCAGTATGGTGCATTTTTTGTTGGGATACATTCCTGCTATAGAAATACATACTTTAAAAAATATTTTACGTGGACTTTTTTACCTTAGACATCCTACACCTTTTTTATATAGAACAAAGATCAAACTGTGTAATGATAGTAATGATACCTGTGACTATAGTTCTCCTGCTGGGATCTATTTGTATTTAAAAAGCTTTGCAGCAGGGTTAATGGCGGAAGCACAGATATGGGCAGAACAATGCAAACTGACGCATGATAACCCTTATTTGAAATTCTTACCAGGTAAAAAAACAATGAATATTGCTTAGGTATGTTAGATCACCTGCTGTTGCGGCGACCGTGTCCTTTGAATGTTACGTCTCTTGTTGGACACATTTCAAAGTTGAACGGTTGATTGTAATCCGGTTTAAGTAATTACTGAATGATCATACGCTAATATGGTATGGCGACATAATTCGTGTTACATATTTTAAACGAAAAAAGAAACTTCTTTTCATACATATATTTTTAATGTTTTAAAAAGAAATAAACATTTAACATGACCTATATAGTAAAGGGCAAACGATTAAGTTTAAAATAAATAACTAGCATGTGCGCATTAGACAAAATAAAAAGTCGATGTCCACTTGCATACGTGGTTCAGTATGCTTCGTCTTTATAAAGTCAAACTTACAGTCTGGTTTTATAGAAAACTTAGTCTGGTTGTATGGAAATTTTACAGTCTGATTGTTTAGAAAATTTACAGTCTTGTTGTATAGAAAACACACGGTCTGGTTGTATAGAAAACTTACAGTCTGGTCGTATAGAAAACTTACGGTCTGGTTGTATAGAAAACTTACAGTCTGACTGTATAGAAAAATTACAATCTGGTGGTTTAGAAAACTTACAGTCTGATTGTATAGAAAACTTACGGTCTGGCTGTATAGAAAACTTACAGTCTGGTTGTATAGAAAACTTTGTAAAGAAAATTTACGCTCTGGTTGTATAGAAAATCTTACAGTCTGATTGTATAGAAAATTTACAGACTGGTTGTATAGAAAACTTACGGTCTGGTTGTATAGAAAACTTACGGTCTGGTTGAATAGAAAACTTATGGTCTGGATGTATAAAAAACACATCGATTTTTAATTTAAATTATCATACCACGATTGCTTGAAAGACATTAAAATAAAGAAGTTACGTCACATGTTATAGATTGCTATAACGTCACAGCGCGAGAATTCAGTGAGGATTATGGTGTAAGATAAAATATTTGTCATCAGTCAAAATACAGACATCCTTATTCGGCATGCAAGAAAAGTCGTCCCATACTTTCGATCAGTGTTGAAATCATTCAATAAAAATCTAAAATAGAATACGGCTTAAGCTAGAAATACATGCAGCTGGCTCCTGTTTCACCGAACCTATTTAATAAAATAATTAAATACTTAAGCCATCAAATCAAAGAAAAGTATCCAGTTGTTCATTATTTTAGACTGGTTCCAGAAAAAAATGCATTTGATTTCATTGATATTATCAAAATAATGGTGTAACCAGTCAAATCTGAGTTAAGTTTCTAGGCTGTTAATTCTGCTTTTATGATTACTTTATGTTAATAACTAGATTTTCTTAAAACTAGTTTAATTTTGTATACTAAAACCATTCCATCTGCCTTTGCCTTATCTGACGACTAGCAGAATCTTTCTTTGCAGAATACTTTATGTGTGTATGTTTCAATAAACTTAACACTTTGAGGAATTCAGTTTTAACCGAGATACCTTACCTTGATAATCATATGTAGTACATGTAATAAGTATTTTAATGATACTTTCTATCCTACGGTGGCGAAAAAACATCATATGCATCATATGCAAACATTGTATGGTTTTGTAGATAAACGTGCAATATATATGTATTTTATCGACAATTGCATATGATAACAGCTCGATCAGTAACATGCGTTTGGCGTCCATATAAAATAAGTTTACCCATGTTATAAATGTATTACCAAAGATCAAATGTCTCAAACGTTCATTAAAAACGTACGGCTTAGGCTATCGAAAGTTTTATAAACGAAATCGGAGAGAAATAAAAATGCTGGTTTATTGTTACTTCCACATAATCGAGAACTTTAAACAGAGTCAATATATTTTCACCAATATACCTTCCTTAGATAAATTTACCACTACATGTACATATTATAGACTTTGAGGCTCATTAAAACCTGTTTGCAATGGTTTTGGTTCCAATTTTATAATCTGTATGAAGGAAACCAATTGATTTCCAATTCTTCAAATGGTCTGTATCTGTTCCTGTTTTAGGAAGAAGTTCAATATAAATTTAAAACTTTAAAATCAAGAAATCAAACAATGGATCGAATGATGAGATAGGAACTTATACATTTAAGCCTGTCTATTGTCTAAACCATACGTAATTATATTATATTTAAGATGGTGCCCAAAACTACCCAGAGGGAATAGTCACGCTACCATGGGAACTCTTGTCGACGACAACGACGACAGCGGCATCGACTACGACAAAAATTACGGGGAAAAGCCGGAAATCGGAACAGACAACAGCAAGCATTACAGACAAGACAACAGCAAACAAAGCAGACGAGACAACAGCAGGTAAAACAATTCAGTCAGCAGTGATAAAAGAAGAACTGTCACAGCAACAACGAGGTGCAGCAGATTACGTGATGCCTAAGCTGCTGTCAGTGTTCCTTCTCACACTTGTTACGACAGCGCACCTCTACAGTGTCTAAAAACAAAGCAAATCACTAAAACTAACTAATTTAAACTGTTACGCTCATTAAAAGTAATACGTTTACTATTTTATCTGGTTTGCCATGTTTTAAATAGACACACTTAGCTATTAAAAGTGCTACTTAATGTAAACAATGGCTAAAGACACTAATTTGGAATTAGTTATTAAGAGGCATGCGTTTATTCAGTCATTTTGTATCAGACCAAAATGTATATAAACAAGATATTACTGCAAGGGAGCAAATGCTTTGTGATTTTTAGGTTCACAACTATCCATACGTTGTCCCATTGTACACGTGTGATTAAATGATAGCCTGTATGCGTACTCGTGTGATGAATGCGTTTTAATGCACGATAAGCAGCATAGGTGTCCACATGACAAATCCTACAATAAAACAAATATCAACATTTTTGATGGAGTGAAATGTATTAAAAGATGAAAAATTATCTCTATATTTGGATATCAGATAAAAAAAACAGTTTTTAAACCAAAAACAACTCTTTACACTCTGTAGTGGTGTTTTTTTTTTTGCTACTGGTCTTCAAAGCCAGTGAACCTTTTTATAACATCTTCTATATAGTATACTTATATTTTTGCTGTTTTTGGTTGCTCCTTCATTTGAATACTGCATATCAAATTACACAATATGATATCAACATAACTATTTCAGGGATAAAGTCACGGAGACATTGTTGAAATAGAAATAACACATAGAATTCATTATAAATAGCACTGAAATGGCGTTTAAATTTATTCAAGCATAATAGTTGAAACATTTTCGTTCTTCAAGTGATATCAAACATGGAACATATGAAAATGATCAAATGCCATATAAAAAGATTCGATATAATAATCCTAAATGCAAATAGTGTTTTACAGGTATGTTTTTATTCGTCTTATCAAAGTTTTTTTAAGTGAAAGATTAAAGAAATAAAGATTTTTCTATTGAATAATATCATTATATATATTTTCTTTAATGTTTTATTTGTATTAAAATATAGATCAATGTGTACCTCATTCAACAAACTTAAAGGGGATGAGACAAGTTTTATGCCACTGATAAGTTTATTTCACTATCTCATCTGACAATTGTAGGTTGTTTTGTCATATCTTTAACGAAGATAGAGATATTGCAATTCCAATATTATGTAAATCCCGATAAGTGATGAGTCATAAAGATCTCAATTGATAAGATCTGCGTTTGCTCACGTCTATATTTTAAAGTATTAACAGTTTTTAATCTACAAGACAAAAACGTCAGCGCAGGCTCGGAAAAGCGTCAAGCTGTCAGTTCAGGGGTTGTGAGTTCGAAAACGAGCGTTACTGAAGATTTTGTAATGATTGTACATTACCTTTGTTGTACGGCTAGTAATCACAAGCCCACTGAATATATGGATAAGTATTCAGTGACTCACACAAATAAAATACCTCTAGTAATGGTGAACTGCCCAGGGGAACCCGGGAACAATGACTAGAAATGCTGCCACTGTTGAATAATTTCAATAACAATAATAAAAACGGCGCAAACCCCATAAACATAGATAGATCAAATCTGCACAAAAATCGCCGCCTTTGAAATATCAAATCATTGTTGCAATTTTCACTATATAAATTGATTTAGCCCAGCATTGTATTGCCAGGTGAATGTAATAACGTATCGATTAAAAATGCTTTCCAGTGTATTGCTTTTCTTCTTCTCTTTTTGTAGACAATCTGTTATAGCTAAATATAAATGAAGAACGTCTTGCCTTCGCTATATTTTGACATCATTATATTGGTTTAGCTTTCACATTTACCAAACACAATAAAAGTGTGAATTTTATTAGACATTTTGTAATTAATTTCAACCAAACCTTAGACCAACAATAATGATTAAACGTATGGTCATGTTTGCTAATTTTTGCACCAATACGCTGTTTAAATGTTAACCCATTGTTTCGGTAAAAGAATACAATTTAAATGTATCGTTCAGTGGTTCTTCTCAGCTTTCTTAAGCTGCTATTGGCAATAATTTTAATTGATAAGTGAAATTACCTGTGAAATATAAAAGATGGTTCGTACACAAGATACAAGATAAAAAGTTTATTGTGAAATATCAGGCTTTCCTTACGAAACGTTGGAACAGAGTATTTTATGCAATGTTGTTACTAACATAAAATTATATGATGTCTCAATGATTTACCTTTGGTTAAACAAACATATAATTAAAACGTGTCAGAATTATTCAAAACATCTGTACAAATATAACATACAATGATCAATATTTAGATAGAAAAATGGCACTCATACACGTGTAATGCATTGTTTGACCTTCTTTTCAAGATGTATACCTCGGTCAAATATATTGCGTTCAATCTAAACTAAATGTAACGCTATTATATTCCGACTACGATTATAAAGTAGTAAATTGTCATATCAAGATTTATTAATGTATCGCTACAACAGTTGCAGCGTCAACCGAAGTTTTTTATTTTTGTCATAACACGTGGTGATTGATTGTTTTGCCTTTTATCTGCTTTATATAACCTAAAGAGTTTAATGAATTTCTCAACAAAAGTTACATTTTATGCTCCTCCTTTAAAATGACACTTTAAGATATAAAAAATCATCATTGGTACATCATATCGACTACTTCCGTTGTGAAAAGGTTACTTAATTTTATAGTTACTGAAAATTACTCGTGCGAAGAATAAACTGTATTGTCTAAACTAACCGAGTCAAAACTATAATGATTTTAAGGTAAAAATGTTCACATGTAATTATTGAAAAAAGAAGAAATGCTGCAACCAATCTTCAAACGAGTACTTTTGGTCAACATCGAACTAATCTGTGAAAATATTGTTACATATTGCAAGAAAAAAATCCTTTGTCCTTACGTATTATTCTATTAAAACTTGTAACTTGTAATAGCGATGGCTTGGTGAACTGTTTTAAATTACATCACCAGGTCACAGCGTTATAGCAATACGACGTCATCAACACGCAATGATAAAACACTTATTATCCGATGATAATATCAATAGTAAACATAACATATACAGCAGTCAAAAAATCTAACACTGTTTATGTTAAAGCTAATGTTGAAGTTGACTTAATAAAACAAATCAAATATTCCAAAAATGCGTGTTGTAGATTTCTAATCAACATAATCAACAACAACAGTAATACATAATACCATGTCCTGCTGTAGTAATGTTGTAATGAAATAGACAAATTCAGTAGGAGTTTTTAAGTTATTTAGTTTTCCCTACATAAAACTTGGTCGATCCTACGTGTTCATCTTGTTTGACGCTCAGTATTTTAGTTGAGGGTCACAAGAGAAACAATTCACCGGCATTTCAATTAAAATAGTTAAGTGGTTTCAGATGAACTGTCATTTAAACTTTTAAATAAGAAATTAATTAATTGGCTACCCTGGTTGAAACTAAAAACACGTTTTATTTAAATGTAATCAGTAATTCCACAGATGAACAAAAAAGGTTTTCCATATATATACATAAGCAAAACTTGGTTGTTCGAATCCCTCTCGCTCAATAGCCCTTTCGGAAGGACGGTGGTTCTACTGATTCATTCTGAGGTCTTCTTCCTCGACCAATAAAACTTGATATGCCATATATAACCTAAAATGTGTTGAAAAATTGCGTTAAACCATATTCAAAGGAAATGGATGGAGAAAATCTACATAGTTTGAAGGAGCAGCGCAAAGGGTACGTTCTCACTAAAAAAAATTTAAAATTGAGTCAGTGGTTTAAGGGATGGTTTCAGAGATGAATACATTTTCCTTATGTAAATGGCCGGAACGTGGAGACTCTAATTGACGCTCGAATATACAGGGCAACACGATTTTGATACAGGGTCACTAGGGTAACAGTTTAGCAAATGTTCAATAAAATCGGTTCTGTAATTTCGGAGGTGACGTCGTTTAAATATTTAGAAACAATGGTCCTGGTTGCCATCTTGGGTGACATATCTCGATAAAACACATACCTGATCATTTAAAGTACGCTTTGCCCCAGTTTATTTTACATTTGAAAAGTAGTTTGAGTGAATAAGATATTTAAACAATTGCTGAATCCCCGGACAGACGGAGATGCACCGGATTATTATTTGATCAGAATAGCACTGGGCTCGTGTGGACACATTACGTGTGTATTGCACTTTTTCCTTATTTTAATACCGACGTCCTGCCGCCCTTAATCTCATCAAACCCACAGTGTTAATCCTTAACCAATCACTTCCTTACTACCTAATGTTGCATTCCAAACTTGTAAAACATTTGTATTTGTTTTTAGATTATTTTATTCATCGATGTCATGTTTATATCTGTGATCGTTGAATCTTTGTGACTGTAAATCTTAGAGAGGAGTGATCTGCAGATTGGGGGAATTGGTTTGAACGAATTACATTGTAACTATAAATTTAAAAGTGGCATTTAAATATTTTCAAATCGTCTAAGTCACATAGGAAGAACCTGATAATTGGAATAAAAAGTTTTCACATTCACGTACAAAGTAACATGTTTATCTTTTATAAACAAAAACAATTGCTTTATTAACTATCATTTGAAATATTCAATTTACGTCACTCATTTCATTTTGCTAATGGAGGAAACATTATTTATTATAACCCAAACCCTTCTCCTTAAAACCTGTAAAATTGATTGAGAGCAAACTATACATGGGTCTATGGTAATGCCTCCTCTTAATTTTGTTTTATTGTAAACACGCCGTTACTCAGTTTAAGTATAAGGGACTATATCAACACTTTCCTTATTTGAAGTGACGGAAAATCGGTGAATTCGTGTGTGGGTACTGTCATGTAAAACAGATGACTAGAGGTCGTAGTTTACTTTGGATTAGATTAGAATTGTTTCGATCACTTTGTTTAATTTTCATATAAAAAGGAAGTCCTCACAGCGCACTTAAACTATATACGTTGTGACACGTGTCGGATACATTCATTATCAAAGATGGCATTTTTATTCAATTTCATGTTGGTCGTACAAATGAGTCTAATGATGTCAGGTTAGTTGCTTTACCATTATAATGACCGAAACCAGAATAAATATTACAGTGCTAGAAATCTAACGTTAATATCACAATACCTACTTTAGAAATAATACTTGATTTCTTTTTCCAGACAAAAATGTTACTGTTCATGAAGCCATAGTTTTTATTCTTGAATTCACTGACAATATATTAATACATATTTTGTTTTATACATGTATGTTGATTAAAAAACTAAAACATATACCATTGAAACGGTTTCAGCACAACAGAAGCAAAGCTTATACCATAACTTTGAATCAAGAAGTTTTCAATGGTAACTGTTTCTATTTTTTGAAAAAGCTGTTTGGGTCAAACGTCAAACAAACCAGTGTCAATACTGTTACCTATTGCAATACAACAGCTGCCCGCAGGTTATGCGTTAACACATGTGGCCACATAAAAATGTGAGCATTTTTTTGTTTAAGAACGCACGTCAGTATTTCTTGTGACACCGGTAGGCTTTGACAACTAGGAAAAACGTGTGATGAATTGGTCACGGATATTACTGAAATAAGTATGTATTGTGCTTGCGTTAGGGAGATTCGGGTTGTTATTTAACGGTTTTCAAAACTAAATGAAGATACAAAGATAAACAATAAAAGAAAAAAAATAGATAAATATATAAATGCAAAAATACCCCTTAAACAGTCCTATTTTAATTGGTTTATTGGAAAGCCATTTTGAAATTATAATTTCTTATCTGTTTCATCTGTGATTGTGTATGTTACTATTTGAATTCCTTTGAAAATGTCAAATTGTTAATAGTTACATAAAGTAGATATATATTTAGCGTTACATAATTTATTATAACGAATTTAATGAATTCCTCTCTAAATACAGGAATGTTAATTATTACTTTTTTTCTCAAACAATTTCTTTTACTGTCTTGTGAATCCATAATTTGTAACCATAATGGGATTAAAATTCATTTATTTCTGGTTGCTATGCATATGTAAAGACACTATTCACACTTTGTTAATTTCAGAAAATAATGAATTTAATCTTTCTAAGTGTAATCCTGACGATCAAAACAACATTTGTTTAGGTTGCGACATCCGATCAAGTAGGTCATAGTAAACGCGGTGGAATATATAATAGCTGTTGTTGAATGAAATTCACTAATATACTGTATTGTTTTGTTAAAGGACAAACTATTTTTAACAAAAGAAAAAAAAAAAATAGTTGGCTGCCATTCTGGTCCAAATTTGAACAAAACATTGATAATTCACGCAAAGATAGCGCAGCTTCGTGAATGTGTATGTATTATCTATATGACAATTTAACATGTATGGGAATAAAAATAAACATTTTTGAGACGTTGATTTATCACTGTTTATGTAAATATGCGGATTGCAAACTACATACAACTCTACGCTAACAATGGAGGATCCCAATTATCAATGGCGTAGGCTGAACATACGATACAATAGTAACACTTGTTTCTGTTGCATTGTAATATTTAGGTTAACGTAAAAATATTTTTGTTTAATTACCGACCGTCAAAAATAAAAGTTTTAAACCAATTTACGTTATCCAATGGAAATATTTTAAATACACATACGAAAATGAGATGGGATTTATTCCCAAATATAAAAATGCTTCAACCATTTATAGACGTAAGTAAGTCATTTTATTATTTTATTATTAATATATTTCTTATGTTCAGCCTACGCCATTCATAATTCGGATAATGAAATAATATACCTTTTGTGCACTTGTCTTTACAAACTTGATATTTATTCTAGTTTGGTGCAATACTTAATGGAATTAAGGACGATTGCTATAGTTTTTCATGCGCTCCAGTTCTGCACACAAAGTGAAGCAACTTTGTCGAGATCAGCCAGTGTCACTACCTACTACTGTACTGCAAATGACCCTATTCCGGATGCAACGCTCATTACGGATAAGCCTGAAATTGGTCTCTTATATTATGTTCAATATATGAAATATGCATACTGGTATCAAATAATTGTTTATAGCAATTTAACCTAAATATAAAATATAATAGAAATCTTAATATTCATACAAATATGCTCATTTGGTATAAAAACGTTAATTTTGCAACTGCAGTTTATTTAATGATGGCATACTTTGGGATCTATTTCTTTCTCAAATTACGCGATAACATGTATTTTTGTATTGAACGTCATTAAAGTAGGTATCAGAGAGTATTTTGTGAGGTTCTTAGGAAATTTTATCCATACACTTTATCAAAATATTAAAAAAAAATTGCTATATTTTTATTGCAAAATTGAAAAACAATTGGAAATCTGCCGAAATGATTTTGTTTTTAAAAATCCTAAACAGTTAAACTCAAGCTTATAATTATTATTATTTCCATGACAATCATTATGATATGCATGCATCTGTGTATTGGTTTTATTCACATACTAGATGTAAACAACTTTAAATATTGTTTTTGCATTGCTTGTTAAATCTACATTAGTTCGCCAAACGTCGAGGACGGGTATGTTTATGAGGAGGTAATACATGTACCAAAAGATCTGTACGGTAACATTTGTTTTTTTTATTTCTGATATTGAATGAACATACATAAAATTAAAATGCTGGCAGTTTCTGAAAATCTATACATAGAAAAATTTTGACAAAACTATAGCAATCATCTTTAACTATTCTAATATAACAATATTAAGTCAAAACAATCTAAGAATATTCATTGCTAATGTGTTCTTAAAATGCATTCAGCTTTTATGGTATTTTTGTTAATGTGTTTGGTGAAATTACAATTTTTGTAGTATATTCTAGCCTGATTTTCATATTTTTAGTATTTATACTTAGCAAATAACAATAATGTAGTTTCTTTACAATGATTCATTTTGCAGATTTTTAAAAAAAAAATGCCTATTTATTAACTCCAGCAAAGTCAAACACTATTTCTTCCATATCTTTAAAACTCAAGAGGCGAATAGTTATTCCATTTGCTATTTCTTTTTAAAGAATAAAGGCAAGTATGATCATCAGGATATGTAGGAAAGGACACATCTACCATTACAGTACAAAAACAATTAATACACAGAGTAACCACTATCACAATAAGTGATATACAAGCTAGGATTAAGCTATCCTGTGGCTGTTTCGCTATGAACGGCCCACTATAAGTTGGCTAGAAGCGTTAAAATGTAGGTATATAGGAGAACGGATGATAAAAACCTTTATCCTAGAACAGACTTTTGTAAACAACTGGCTTACATATTTGGTGTTTTTTTTTGTTGACTTCGGTCATGTAAACAGTGCGAGTGAACTGCTCCAATAATTCGAAAGCGGCGAACGCCATGACAAGGGCTAAAATATACACATATTATGAAAACATTTAAAATAAATATATACTATAAGCTATTTAAGAGAAAACCCTGTGTGTATTGTCTTGGCAACATCAATTATTCTATCTTTTAGAGGTTATCTCTTACCAAATACTATCCGTGAGCGACTTTGTTTTACACCAATAAATGCTCCAGTTGTTCAAATCACTGTTAGCTGAAAGCTTATAATGGTGTTTTAAAATATAATGCATTCAAAGGAACACATTTTGGTAATATTAAATCCTTTTTACAAGTTTAAAAACATTGAACGAACAATATGTCACCTTACGGAGTCTTACTCTAACACTACCACTAGCAGAGCTTTGCACAATTGAGCCTGATGCCAAGTTCTGATGACCGTTCCTTGCCATGTTTTAAACAAGATAATTAATTTATTTTGAAATAGTATATCATGAAATGATAAACATTGACTTTATACTAATAGCTGCATTGACATTGCAAAAATATAAAATATAAAATTATGAAATATATTTACTCAAATGTTTGACAAAATATATATAATGAACATATTCGATTATTACAAACGTTGTGAAATCAACGAGTTAACTAAAATATCTGTATAAAAAATTATTTCACTTTATACGGAGAATTAGTCAAATAGTTTTAAAACAGTAACACTGCGACTGGAGATGTTTCGATATATAATTTAGAAACATATTATGAAAATGATGTGTACATAATAACCTTAAAAACATTTCATAAATATATGTATCTCTTAGACTATATATAACAGGTATACAGCATCCAAATTAATGCTAGCATGACCTTGTTACGAATAAGCTGGTGACAGATTTGTATGATATTATAAATATATATGTTGAGAAAAAATACACAAAAAGCTCATAGGAAAATTCATATTGTCTCATAACCGTCCATCATCTAAATGAGACAATTCTAAGACTTCTGTAATATTTCCAGTTACTGCATTTCAAATATGAATAACAGTATGATGGATTATAATGAAGTGGCTATTACCATCAATCTTTCACTTATATTGCAGTATCGGGCCATGTGGAAGACACGCGTGCTAAGAGATCAACTGTAAGTTACATTTCTGTTTTCAAAAGTTTATTTATTCTATTCAAGCCTTTAATTCTAAATGTATATTGTAATTCGACCTTTCTACAGTAATTAACTGGAAATCATCAACTTAGACCATGTTTACCATTTCATCAGGTCTTGTAGATGAAGTAATAGAGACCCAGTCTTGATATGTTACAAATTGAATGGTCTTTCTAAAAGTTTAAGTAATCAAACTTTTTAATAATTGTAATACATTAACAGATACTTAATATATGCACAAAACGTTTGGACATACATATATTATATATGATATAAATGTGTTATTTCTTTGTATGGAGCTTTACGCCTGTTTTAACAATATTTACATAATATGACACGGCACAAATAACCATCGCTTCTCGGACCCGCTAGGCGGTTAACCATTACTGCAGACCTTATCTTTGCAAGTCACTTACTATTTCCCACATATAAAAGGTGGTAAACCCATGGCCACATAACGTCCATGAACGATCTTTACGGATGACCGGGTGGGAATTTGACTTTACGACCCCTGACTTGAAAATCAAACTGAGTTAGCCGTGCTCTGCTAAGTGCGTATGTATACTTAGGTTATTTGACTTATATCTTTATTTACTATATGCACATTCACTGTATAAAAATGTAGTGGGAGAACCTGTGGCCTGACCCATTTCACATGTATATATGAAATAAACTATGTTTAAACTATTTACTGTGATATTTTTTTCTTAAACAATAGAAAGGGCGGGCAATGTTTTGTAAAGACAGATTCGAGATGATTCCTGGACATACGATGTGCCTGGCTTCGCCTTTTAACAGGAGATCGGTCAGCAGAGCGGGCAAGTAAAGTATATTATAAATAAACTATTGATTACAGGTAAAAAAACAATAATACTTTTATAAAAAAAATGTATTTGATATTTGTACGTTTCCGCAGTGGAATAATTATTAAGAAATATTTATTATGCCATTATTTGTTCATTTTATCTTATGTGACTTAATCCCGTTTACCGTTATCAAATATTATTAAAGAAATACTATGTTTATCGCATAATAACGCAATTTAAATATGTATTGTGGTGTTAATAGAATTTACAGCAAATTTACAGCAAATATGCATGAGTTTTGAGAATCATTGTACATTTAAGAAAACAGAGAGAGAGAGAGAGAGAGAGAGAGAGAGAGAGAGATTGGAGGAGGAGAGACCGCATTTATCTTTGTTACGTAACAAGCACCCTTTCATACGTGTAAATTGTTTATTTTAGATAAGGCTTTAATTGAATATAAAATAAACAAAATTCGGCAACATGTGAATCATCCTACTGCATCTGACATGCTGGAAGTGGTAAGTAGTTAATTTATATTTATTACACTGATAAAAATTACCAAGAAATACCTTTTATATTTATATCATTACAATGTTTAATAAAATATTTTAAGAATTTAGGATTCACGAGTATTAAAAAGCATATACCCTGAACACCAGTACTACATATTTACAATGTAGTGAATTAAATACGACTCACAGAATGCATTTGTTTGTGTTGGACAACAGTACAATATAATTATAACTACCATGTGAATTACATTTAAATTCAATTTCATAGATTGCATTTGTTTATATCTATAGTACATATGTATACAAGTTATGTTGTTATGACTTCAGTAGCCTTTAACTGTAATGTTTTCTATATTTCCTTATCTTTAAAGAGTTTTATAACACCACTAATGATGGAGGCACAGATATGGGCAGAGCAATGCAATCTGACACATGATGACCCTTATTTGAGATTCCAACCTGGTAAGGAAATATTTATATTGATAAGGTATGCATGAATATAAGATATTGTAGAGACCGTGTCCTTTGAATGCTACATCTCCTATTGGATATGTACTTAAGCATAGTTCAAAGGTTTACGTTTGATTTTAATCTAGCAATATTTAATCATACGTTCTTCTACCAAGTGAGTATACCTTTATACCACAAAAGGATGTTAAAATAAATTAGTGTCATTGAAAAAAACAATGAAATAAAAAACCTTTACCTATAATGTAATCTATATCAATTGATTTAAAACAAATGTCTCCCACGTATTTTAACAGCTATGCTAGTTTTGTTATATTGTTTAATCAGGTTTAAGTAACTGAGTGATAATATGCTGATGTTTTCCATGACGACTTAAATCTTGTTACATACTTATTTTCTGCTTACATTGACAAAAGGGAAGAACGTTAAGATAGTGTATACATTAACGTGCAGTGCGTTGGCAGTATTTTAATAATCTTACATGGGTTCGAGTTTCGGATGAAAATTTATTATACCAATGATGTATTCTTATAATAATACAATTTTCGCGCTGTGACGTTGGAACCATCATGACGTACTGTTCAAAATGTATGACGTAAATTATATAAAATAATGTCTTAAAAATGATAATGGTAACAAACTACAATGACGAGTTAAATTCAAATAATCATTCAATATGTTGTAATGCAAGGAAAAGAATCATGCATGAGGTTTTTGGGTTCCAACAGAAATGTCTCTATTGAATATACTCAATAAAACTGAGATTGTTATTTTCTTTGTTTGGTTCCTTTCTGTGAGTTAAGAGGGTCTGTATATCTGGCATTACCGTAACATATATATTTTAGCATGTTAAAACATCAAAACATATAACTTCTCTTCAATCCATTTTTAACTTAAAGCGAGATATTCTGTTGGTCAGAATATTGCAATCAAAAAAGGTTCGCCGATGACTTGGGAGGAAGTAATTGACCTGTGGGAGAAGGAGAAATCAGACTTTACCTATAACACTACAGGTCTGGATCCGACGAAAGTCAGTAACTATACACAGGTATGGAACAATTAAAAAAAACTATTTCATAAACTAAGCATTATCATAATGACAAAATACATTATTATGAAACTCTAATCGTACTTAATTAATGCATAGTTCTACTCCTTGGAGCATAAAGGTGATATGCGTATAGCAGACTTCAAAAACATTTTGTTTTTATATCTGTATAAAATTCAACTAGATCTAGGGTTAAAGCGTCTGCCTCGCATGCGGAAGGTCGTAGGTTCGATCCCCGGTCCTTGGCCCTCAGGTGTGGTAGGCCCGGTGTCAGGATAATGTGATTGGGTGGTGTATTATACCATGTGTTTACGGCATTATACCCCAGTGTTGCAGTGCATATAATACTGTCTCAAGTAGACTCCGTCGCGATTTCGCTCAAAATTGAAAGCGACGATAAACACTATACAAGCCAATTAACTTGATTTTAATGTAGTTTATATTTTCATTTTATTCATTACATTTCATTACTAATAAAACATACATTTTCAATAACATCCCATGGTTATTACAGCTTGTATGGGCTAATACTACTGCTGTTGGTTGTGGCGTTTCTAACTGTAGCAACGCTTGGTTCTATGTTTGTAATTTTGCACCAAGGTACGTCTCCTAATTATAATAACTTTTGTATTGTCATACACGTAGGTAATGGAAAGTTTATTTATTAATAACAACACGAACACTGTTGGTATTATAACTTTATTCACAATATTTGTAAACAAAATCTTGTAAATTGCGGAAGTGTGGATTAGAATTGTTTAGATTATTATTTCATTCGTTCAATCGTTGGTAATGCATCACTGTTAAACTACGGAAAGACATTCATTTGAACTTCACAGAATAGTTCCAGACAATACAAACGTATTGTAACACGCCAAGTGTTATGCTCAATTCTACCACCGAGTAACTGATCCAGTGTAACTCTGTGGGTAAAGCAAAACACCTGTTAACAGTAACTGTCAATCATAGGTTAAGCCATCCGGCTAATCAAATAATTGGATATTAAAGGTTAGACTGCTATAGAGCTACCATGATTCGCCCTGTAACTCTGGGACGAGATATTAAAATACATGTTATTCAGTCAGAGTGGAGAAATGAGGAAGAATAAAGAGAGTTAGTAGTTGGTAGTTGATTTTAGAGTTTATATGCGAGAGTGGCGTTCTGGGGGAGATATGAACTGTAGAACTATGTAGACTAAAGAGCTTAGTTTAAATTACCTCTATACGATTACGCATTAGTTGTAGAACAATATTAAAATCAGAAACTTAATTTGTTTTGTGATTATTTAATCACTACATAGGTACTTAGTGTTACAGTATTGTATGCATAGTTTTCTTCTGTGTATTTTCTTCACCTCACTGCCTTTGGCGATCTACCTTTCGTGTAGCTGCGAAAGAGGTTTTATGACAAACAACCGTTTGACACCATGGCCCATATGTTCAGAGCACTGTATGCTTAACGTCACCTTAAGATGAAAGATGGCATTTTCAGACGTATTTCATTTTGGGTAACAATTTACTGACAAATGTCCTTATACTTCAATATCTCATTTTTCTTGATATGAAAAACGGTGTTTTAAAGTTTAAAGATATATAGGAAACACTCAGCCCTGGACGATATACTAACAATTATTCCTTTTTTTTACTTATATTGTAGTAAGTATTTATATTAGCGAGTAACAGCTCATTTAAGTTGCTTTTGTTGATCTATATATCTCTTCTAATAATAGTTTGATAAATACAGTATATACCAGTGGAGTGATACGTGTAGCCTAGTATATCCGTATTGCCTTCAATGATAAATGTATCTATTTTGTTAATCTTAAATTGGCTTGTGTAGAATGTTGACTTTGTAAACGCCTTTAATTTTCTTTAAAAATATATCACCAGTGGCAATATTGGCGACATCAGCAAACCGTACAAGTCCGGCAAACCATGTTTGGATTGTCCTACCATATGTAGCGCAAATACAACAACAACGTGTGGTTTGTTTATTCTTATATTGGAAAAAGCTTGCACACAAAAATTAATAAACATTTGATCTCATAAAATGCGAATGTCATCCAAAGCGCGATACATGAAGTGTTTTCATTTGTTCAATTTGTATGTTAATTTGTTTTGTTTACATGCATTTAAACGGAGCTTACAATTAAACTTCTTGTTGGCGACGCATAATCTTAAATTGTGTTTCGTGTTGGTAAACTGTACAACAGATTTCAACCAGATATCGACTGTGTCGTGAACAAAACAAATTTATGGAGTGTCAATGATTTTCAATTAAATAATTAATATAACAAATTTTAAGGGAATTCATGGGGATTTTTCAAAAATGACTATAATATATTTTTTTTCCAATATATATATATATCATGCCTATATATATTCAATTTGTATTTTATTTTGTTTGCGTGCAATTAAATGGAGCTAGTTATCCGCCTTCTCGCTGGTATCGCATAATCTTAAAGCTGCGTTTGCAGATCATAAAAAAACGATTATTTCCTTCGTGTGGGTAAACTGTGCTAAGAATATCAACAAATTTTTACCAGATATAGATTGCGTCGTGAACAAAATACATTGATTGAGTGTCAGTGATTTTCTATTTGATAATACATATAACAAATACAGATCACTAGTTTAAATAGATTCATTTAATGCTTTTCCACAAAAAGTTGTGAAGATATTGTATAATAATCTACAATATTTCATTTGATATAAGCTTGATGAAACAATTTTGAATCAGTTTTAACTCAGTAATAATAATTTTGATTACAATTAAATACGAAGAACCTGACAGCTATATCAATAATAGATGTGATTCTACATGTTTTCCGCATCCATTTATCAAATGATTGTAAAATATAAAAAACATTCATTTTGATTATAAGATTGCCGCGGAGTAATTTGTCAAAATGGGGGTACTGTTAACCGGGACAATTGCAAGTGTGACTGCTTAACTGGCGTTCAGTTTTATGAAGGAGACTTCTGTGAACGTAAGTTTAATACATTTGAAACTAATAACATACTTCAAATTTTACTAACGTGCTTTTTTTATAATGTTCTGGTCGTCCACTGTACACTGTTTTAATTGCACTATACATGATTGGTTTGATAAATGATAACTTAATGCAGGAACTTAATATGGAAATATATTTATGGTACAGAATGCTGCGAAAATTCTCACGGACATAAATTGGCTTAGGTGTCACTTTGTTACACTCATTATCTGTGAAGGATTAAAGAATGTATAACCGTACTTTTGAAAACAAAACTTAGTACATGCGTAGACGTATATTGTGAATGAAAACAAAAAATATATAAAGAATAATGTAACTCACAACAATTCCTAATGTTTCAAATAATGATGATTTGCGTGAATCTATTCTTGGATCTTCAGTGTACTGCGTTGAAGGTGGCGATGACAAATCATGTCCTGAATCAATTGTTTCCTGCACGAGTGACCCCATGACAACGTTTAAATGTCCCTGGTTGTGTGGAATATGTCCATGTAAGTTTAAAAAAAATGATTTAAAGTCACATATATTATTGTAACATTGATGTATTGTAATTAACACAATATATCAAGGAATTACAATTGATCAAAATATTTACAAACAAATGGTAGTGTTTTTAGTAAAAGAGCCCGATCTTATAAAGGTTTGAGATTTGTTGTAATTTCATTGATAGACAAGTTCGATAATAAGAGAAAGGCTGTCAAAGGAGTAGAAATTTTAAAATACAAAGAAATGAAATGTTGTTATGGCATATCCAAATTATGGAACTTTAGGGGCATCGTGCTTATTTTATTCCATTAAAACCTACTAATGAAGCTATTACATCGATTATCAGTACACCCAAGGCGATATGCATTTCGCTTATTTTTAAATGAAAGGCATTTGTTAACATTTTGTATAACATGTCTAAGATATTTCCAATAAATTCAATAATACACAATATAGTTTTTGGCGAGTATTTTTTATTCTGCTAACGTTGCAGGTTCCACAAAACATCGGGTCTATGTTTTCCCATAAACAACTCGCACTATTGGCAATACCAAGGAAATGGACTGGAGAGTGCTTCCTAAAAAAAGCTTAGCTTACTTTACAATCGAACGTGTATCATTGTATTTGTAGTTCAGTTGTAACATGAATGGTATAGTGTCTGTTGGACTTCTAATTGTTTATAAGATTTCACCTCATCCAAATTATCTGCTTATGTATACTAACAATCGGATGATCAATATTTAATGCATCAATGCATATCGTAATAGTAAGCTTAGAATGATAGTATTTTATGAAAACCGGAATGTTTCATTATACATTATATGTAATATTGTCTATACCATACCTGATAATCTTATTTTAGATGGTGCAAAAAATTACACAGAGGGAAGCGTCACGCTACCATGGGAACCCTTGCCGTCAACAACGATATCGACTACGGGAAACATGATAAATGTAGGACAGCAGCAACGTGGTGCAGCAGAACAAATGAGTTCAAGGATGCCGACAATGCTCCTCGCACTTGTCACGATGATACACGACTATTTTGTCTAAGAATCAAAACGAATGAATCATTACATAACAGCTATATGCTTTTGTATTGTAATAATGGTTATTATTGCTTTTCAAAAGAAACAAAAACAAGTCAATAGAGTTTATTTAATTTAACTTGTATGCTTCATTAAACTACACGTTTATAACTTTATCTAGTTTCCTATCTGGTTTTCTATGTATGTTTAAACAATGGATGTTGATCTGATTTAGGATTAGTTATTTATTTATTCCGATCGACTATCGTAAACCGCAATAACTGACTTCTCGTACATATTTTTCAACTGATGTAAACACTCATACACAGGCAATGGTCAAACGTTTATTAAAAAAATGTATTTACTATTATATAATTGCTTTATTAAGCTAAAATACCAAATGCATCTCGAACACAATGCCAAACATTGGACAGATCACTAACATAACTGTTCGAATGTTTTCTTCAACTATATGCACACTACATAATACCATTTGTCGATTCTTTAAGTCCGACGTATTTCACTTTTGCAAAATGTTGATGTCATAAAAATGCAAGAAATATTATTCTGTCAAATCCAACATTCGATCTATGTTGCCATTCAAATACTGTAACGGTGACCAATTTCCGCACGGAACCGATACCTTATAAATAATATGACACGCGCATTCTTATAATATTGTTTGTGACACTGTGTATTTGCTTCAACTGGCAGCTGCGAGGACGGATTATTTCGAAAAAAAAATAAGCTATGTTCGGAATGTTTACCGAGACCAGTTTAAATATTGTGCAATAATTTCTCCTGTATCGTGATAAACTGTTGCCAATAGTTTTATAAGTGTACATTTAGAAATGTTTAGGTTAATAAATGCATTGAATAAGTACATAAGCACTAGTTTATATGTATGTGTACAGCATATAGAGAAAGTATCCACCATTCACTGCTTTTATGTGTAATTTGCCAATACAAATGTATACTCTCTTTAACAAAGACAGATATATTGAAATTCCCAAGTGAGATAACCTTGATGAGTAATTGGTCGTATTTATAACGCATTTGATAAGAAATGCATTATATGATGTCACGGAATGGAAATTGTATTGAATATGATATTGAATTAATAAAATTAAATGTCTGCATATTAACATTTAATACAAAAATCAATAAACATAGCTATATATACAATTAAATTCATATGATATATAATAAAATATAATATGATGGCTGTTACGTCCCTTGCATTAATCGCATATCCACAATGATGGAAACTTGCATTTTAAAATGTTATGCTGATAGACATCTGTTACTTGCACGTCTGACTTGCGTAATATTTTTTATATTTTTTTTTTCATCTTTACTTTTCAACCATTATATGTTTATGAACAGCATGTATAGTATATACTATTATATTTTTACAATATTGTGGTCATAGCGTGTTTCAATAACTTCTGTTTATTTATTTTTAAATACAACACGAAATTTGTGCATAGCAGTATTGTGTATTTCAATACAGTTCCGCCAATATGTGTACTGATCTTTTTTATAGCTCGCTCTTGTCAATTGAAATAAAATGCTTTAGCTACAGAATGGCGATCAGTTTACCTATGATTTCAAGACAACAACACAACGAACTGGATCGCGTTTTAAGGAAGAACTACGACAATGTAGCAAAATGATCAAAGCCTGACAACTCACTAGAGAAGAATATAACTATACTCAAAATAAAATTCACAATTTTATTTTTGCATGAATAAAATTATGAATATATACAATTATACAATATATACAAATTAACAAGGTTTACTCAATATAAAAAAAATGTGCTAAGCTGTAATGACACTAACACTGTAAACTTCAATAAGCTTTTGTCTAACTGATGCCGCGATACAAAATCACTTGCATGTTACTGACGCCGCGATACAAACTGCTACTCACTAGTATGTTACTGACGTCGCGACACAAACTGCTACTCACTAGTATGTTACTGACGCCGCGATACAAACTGCTACTCACTAGTATGTTACTTATGTCGCGATGCAAATTGCTCTGCAACGTTAATGACTGATTTAACTGGTATAAAATAAGAGTATACTTATTCAAACACTATGTTCGCGTCCAGTCGTCTCTTATGGCGATGGATGTATCAACAGGGCTCTCTTCCCTTGTTCTATGTAGTACCGAGCTACTATGGCCTTACGTCGCTTAATGCCGATTCCAATCTGACATCAAGAATGTCACGTCGTCCATATGACTATTATGTGGGTTGCACGTCCTACATATATGACAGTATAACCAACGGCTGACTCCTGTTAGGTCGTTTACGTCTTATGCGTGACCTATGTCGCATATACGTCAACAAAAATGCAAAAACGTATTTTAATTTCACCAGTTTTTATAATGTTCTAAAAATATTGAAAAAACACTACTTTTATATAAAAAAATAGTATTTTTACTAACATGTGTACCGTTTCTTTAATATATAATTTCCTTTGAAAACAAGAATAATTCTGCTTTTGCATACACATTAAATAATAGCTTTGAAAATCATAACGTGTTTTATAATTCGAGCTAAAGGCAGCGTGTATTGATTAATCACGTCTTATCGAAGTCTTTTCACGCATACGCTTAACTCTGTAGCAAACCTGAATCAGGTCTTACCGCAAGCCTCTCCACACATACCCAATTTGCTCTGTTGGAAGCCTGGCCGATTAGCTCGTCGCTGATTGGTCAGTTACCGGGTCAGTGGAGATCCTTTATCTTAATCATTACTATAGACACTTTCGGATCGCATATAGTTTCATGTGCATTTTAAGAACACAGCCACGAAAACACTAGTAAAGTGTTAATTGCATGTTATATATATATAATTGTCCCTTTAATACATGGTTTATATAACTATTGCAGTTAGTATGTATGTTATATATTCATATTTCCACCGCAGTTGGTTCTAATGCACTTTATAAATTAATTGTTTTTCATTTCCTGGTGCGACATCACATTTTCACGAGTTTCACGTGGTGTTTCACGTACGTTGACATAAAAATCCGTTCAATCATTCAGTATGTTGGCAAAGTCATTGTTCAAATCATGAAATTGATTTTGAGGTGCACTGCGCATGATTAACTTTTTCAGAATCACAAAATGTCAAAATGACGTTATGGCTTTATCTTAACGTATAAGAAAATAAAATATAAATGTAAATATAGTATTGAAATATTTGTTAGTGTTCATCTGATAATGAAAAACACAAGTCTAGTTAATGTTGCCTGGATAAAAACATATACAAACGCAAACTTCGTGGTTAATGTAATACGCATTTTCGTCTCTTTTGGTTTTGAAATTCTTATATATTAATGGTAATGATTTTACACTTACGAAAGAAATTCATAACTTCCCAACGTTTGAGAAACGGATCTATGTTACAACATTGTTAGGTACTTTTCTTCTTTAATGTCATATTCAAACTTATAAAGCCATGTGTTTTAGCGAATGTCCCCTCAAGCTTGATTTAGTGTTGATGTTTTAACGACTATATTCGTTTGTATTTCATTAACATCTGTCATTATTGATCATGAACTTTGCTCTTCGAATCTCCCATCTCTCTGAATATGTGGTGAAGTAGTCGATGACTTGCAGAAAAGTGTGTGCTTATCAGTTTCCATTAATAATGGCCAATAAAAGATGATTGCGTGCGCTAAAACCTATACAAAACTTTTTTGCTTGCTTAATGCAGCTTTCCCAAGTATGCAACACCATCAATATGCAGACTGTTTTGCAAATGGGATTCATGAGAAACACAAATATCATGTTATGCCAACATGTAATTATACTATACCAGACAATGACTTTAATGCAATATATAATCGATTACATTATATTATAATGTGCGTAAAATGCTATATACATGCCTATTTAATTAACATAATTACATAACATGACTAGTTAGAAATTTTCAATATTACATAAACGCTCACCGAAAGTTGATGCAGTTGTATACCCAAAATTTAAAAAAGAAATGTCGAACAATAATATAAATACACATCTGCATGATTTAAGGTAATGATACGTCATATCTATTTTCCATACACAGAATCAAATAAACAACAGGGACTGATTTTGTGATTTGTGAGACGTATTTATAATGTGACGACATAGACAAGCCATAGATACAAACAGATGCATAAAACATAATATGCATATGTTTAGGAAATAAATTTGAATATATTGTATATTTTCAAAACGTGGTCGACTCGACCAGGAACCCCAACAACGGAAAGCTCTGGAAACCTGTGCACATTTATTAAATGTCTTTTACCACTAAATGTCGAGCTTCGTTCTTGAAAATCTGTTATGAACAATACACCTGCATATTTATTTTGATCAGAACTTTTTGATAAACGACATTTATCTGACTTATGCTACGTTTTGTTGTGTAAATGGAATACATATAACAATTCTTTTCTCTGTCATTTCGAGCACAAAGGTATCCGCTATAAGATCTAATGTAGAGTACAATAGTATTGGCTTCTGCATCAAAACTACAAACATATGCATCAATAATTCATGACGAAGACAATATACATACGAACACTTAAACCAAATAAGCGGTCCTAAAACCACGATTGGATATTTGGGCTCACAGTTATACGTTGATACCAGTTGTCATAGTTGAAATATAATAACACATAATAGATACAATTTAATCTCTAGAAACCAGACTAACGGTGACATTCAAGATAAAACAGTGCCATCCAAGTATGTAAATAACCAAACACATTTATTATAATATGAGTCCGTCATGCAAAGGCAGATCTCAAACTGCGATGTGATAAATAGAAACACGGGTTGAAAAAAAAATAACAGACATTCAAACATTTTTTCCTACATGAAATAAACTTTATCTCTAGCAACCAGCCGAACGCTGACATTCGAGATTAAACAGTGTCACCCCAATATGTAAACAATCAAACAAACACAGTTTTAGATATCAGCAACGTTAAATATGTCAAAGTGTTAAATATATCAAAGTGCGAAGTTAAGTCGGTATTAAAACAGTAATGTACATGAATAAACTACCATCACGTAGGATAGGGCTAGTCAACACACATTCAAGCAATTTGGCCTATTTGAAATATAACAACAAGCAATGAACATCATTTAATTTCTAGAAATCAGCCTAATTCGAGATTAAACAGTATCATACCGTTATGTTAACAATCATACAGACATAATTTGAGATACCATCAAAGATGAATATACGAAAGTGCGAAAGTAAATTGGTATAAAAAAAGTGATTGACATGAACACGGAGTCCCCAATCCGCAGCGGATGGTCCGGAGTCCTCAATCCGCAGCGGATGGTCCGGTACCCCATAACATAATCCTTCAATGTTGAAAAAAAACAGAAATAAGAACCAGTCTAACACTGAGTCCCCATTTTGCTTATTAATAAGTAATATATACGGCAATTGTTTGTAACCAGGCCAGTTTTCAGAAGCATTGTTAAGGCAACCTGAAATACTGATGTAACGCTGTAAAGAATCAGAAGTCCATCTCCCCACTGTCCGAACCACATCACCGGAATATCCGATATGATTTGCTGCCGTTGCACCACCTAAACGAAATGAGTGTTGTTTGTATTTGGACGTATCTAACCCAAGAAAAATGACATATCTACTATCACGAGGAATCATGTTTTGGTACTAAACCTAATGGTAACACATCAATTGTAAACCACCAACAAGCTTAAGCGTGATTCTGTCTTTATTCCTAAATTTCCTGTCATAACACAGAAATGCATCCCTGCTCCAACGCCTTAATTGGGGCAACAATTATGTACCAATAGCCCAGATACTTTCTTGACATAAACATCAATACAAATACGTATTAAGTAGTTTGCCACCTTAATTTTACGTGTGCATTTCACTTGTAATAACCCCCCTCTAAAATGTTCTCTTTCACAGACCCTAATAGCAATGAGATTAAATCAATAAATGTGTCTGCTCAAATGTTTCACTTAATTGATTAGAAATTCTTACTAAAGCACCTTGTGATTGACCGGTACTGAACTGCTCATTGTTGTTGATGCCTGCGCAACATTAAGTGAGACTGGTCTATCTGAGTGTGTGCCTAGAACAATCTGTGATGAAATCGGCACTTCGTGTGTAGGTTGTGCTACCTCCCGAGAGTGTGCAGTTATGTTGAGCACAACCAGATTCCGTTGTTACATCCGTGCTAGCATATTGTCTATAAAGTCGTCCATCGTATCAGGGACTGGCAGGTTCATATCAAGAGAGTTCACGGGTCTCTGCGTCTCTCCTCGTGATTTACGGGCACTTGAAAGATGAGTGCGTGCGCTAAACCTTTACAAAGCCCTTTTGTCATTTATATTTTTATATCTATTGTAGCATATGTCATACATGGCATAAAATGTCATCATAATCCATTTTGAACTTTTGCACTATATATAGAGGATCTTACATTCGTGTCCATTTATTATTGGGTGTATCAAACTCGCTTTCAAAGATATAGTATGCTAGGCTATGCAGAACATCGTATCATTTGTGCCAAAATATTTAACAATTAAATGATAAAGGAGCACAACGCTAAATACTTTTATCCCACAAATCAGGAAATTGCAAAATTTAAATTTATTTTTCACCGTTATAAATAGCATATCGGATATATTAATTTCCGTCAACAATATGATACAACGTCTCAAAACAACACCATTTTACCATCACAAATAGCCGGCATTTATATATTCGTACAAGTCAAAAATTTGCTCAGCATTGCAGGAATCAGGCTCGTGTAATGCTGAAAAATCTGAGCCATGAATCGGTAGTGATATTACAATGGTTTATATGAAAAATATACCATGGGTTTATTACACTCCTTCATTGTAATTTATGTGATAAATTACACTACGTTTGGTAATTAAAAACTTTAACCAATATTTGATGTACTAATCACACTATGGATTATTTACTATTGTACATTTATAATACTTATATCACTAGTTCAGAACTCCAGTCATATTGGTAGTAGTATTTGATAGCAATCCGGTATCAGTCGTTTCATTTATAGCCGACTTTAAGAAGGCGTTCGTCTGCTGCTCATGGTATAGTAACCCTGAAAGTTAAGGTATACAATTTTTGTTATTTCGTTTTGTAAATAAATACTGAAAGTTAAGGTATACAATTTTTTGTTGTTTCGTTTTGTAAATAAATACTGAAGGTTAAGGTATACAATTTTTGTTATTTCGTTTTGTAAATAGATACTGAAAGTTAAGGTATACAATCTTTGTTATTTCGTTTTGTAAATGATTACTGAAAGTTAAGGTATACAATTTTTGTTGTTTCGTTTTGTAAATGATCACTGAAAGTCAAGGTATACAATTTTTGTTATTGTGTTTGGTAAATGAATACTGAAAGTTAAGGTATACAATTGTTATTGTGTAAATGAATACTGAAAGTTAAGGTATGCAATTTTTGTTATTGTGTTTTGTAAATGAATACTGAAAGTTAAGGTATACAATTTTTGTTATTGTGTAAATGAATACTGACAGATAAGGTATACAATTTTTGTTATTGTGTAAATGAATACTGAAAGTTAAAGTATACATTTTTTGTTATTGTGTAAATGAAAACTGAAAGTAAAAGTATACATTTTTTGTTATTGTGTAAATGAATACTGAAAGTTAAGTTATACAATTTTTGTTATTGTGTAAATGATTACTGAAAGGATCATTGGGAATCACAGACCGAAAACTAGATTCATTCATATGAAATGCCGTTCAATACAGCGACGTCCCTTTTATTCTATAGCATCGGTTTGATTATAACTATGTTTTCCAGCCAAATTGTTTACGCTTTGTAATTCCAAAGAATCAGACATAGTAACAACACAGCACAGAGTAACACAATCCGATAGAAAAGTAATATTGCATTGTAGTTTTAATAATCATAAAAAAATACAATTTTTAAGAAGTTAATGATATTACCTGCGATGCATGCTGTCATGTAGCAGGCAATGTTTCCATTAATCAAGGCTCTCAGTGCTACTTTAGCGAAATCTGACCTTCTTTCGGGTGCTGCTGACGCAAGTGTCCCCAAATATATACCAATCGCCGGTATGGCCCCGAACCCGCACAGTGCATATGTAGCCAGTACCCCAGCTCTCTCCTTAAATAATAAGCGTGTACATTGTAAACATTAACATACTAGTTCAAATGATACATTTACCATAACAACATCACAAATATAACCAATCCGTGACAACAGGGAGTTCCAATTTTTGGAATGACTATTGCTTATAATCGATTGTGCAACATGGATCAGGTACATTGTGTATCTATGTTTTGTTGTAACACTATTCAAACATGAATTCTTCTACATCCAAACACTTTTAAAATAAACAGATTTTTGTTGATTTTGGTTGATGAAATAAAATGTGTATTTGTTTTTATTGATATCCTATTAACTTATTATTGATTTTTTAGTGTGTTACTCAACCTACAAACACGCTAACTTGTCCCACTAATAATTAGACTTACCCACACACAGGTGGATCAGTACCCGCAAATAGGTGGGTCAGTACCAAGAAATAGGTGGGCCAGTACGCACACATAGGTGGGTCAGAACTCATACATGTGTGGGTCAGTACCCAAACATAGGTGTGTCAGTACCTACATATTGGTAGGTCAATACCCACATAAAGGTGTGTTATTACCCAAATATAGGTTGGTCAGTTCCAACACATATTTAGGTCAGTATGCACACATACAAATGTAGCTGTGTCAATATCAACAAATAGGTGGGTAAGTACCCACATATAGATGGGTCAGTACCCACACATAAGTGGGTCAGTACCCACAAATAGGTGGGTCAGTACACACACATATGTGGGTCATTACGCACACGTAGGTGGGTCAGTATGCACACATTGGTGTGTCAGTACCAACAAATAGGTGGGTCAGTTCCAACACATAGGCGGGTCAGTACCCACATATAAGTGTGTCAGTACCCATACATGACTGGGTCAGTACGCACTAATAGGTAGGTCAGTACCAACACAGAGATGGGTCAGTACGCACACATAGTGAGTCCGTTCGCACACATAGGTTGGTCAGTACCCACACATAGGTGTGTCAGTATCCACATATAGCTGGGTCAGTACCCACACATGGATGGCTTAGTACGCACACATGGGTGTGTAAGTTCCCACAGATAGGTGGGTCAGAACCCACACATAGGTGAGTCAATTCCCACAAATAGGACGGTCAGTACCACATATAGTAGAATCAGTACCCACACATAGGTGTGTCAGTACTCACACATAGATGGGTCAGTACCCACACAAAAGTAGATCAATACGCACAAAAAAGTGGATCAATACGCACAAATAGGACGGTCACCACGCACAAATATGTTGTAATTACCGACACATAAGTGGGTTAGTACGCACAAATAGGTGGATCAGTACCCACGCATAGATGGGTCAGTACGCACATATAGGTGGATCAGTACCCTCACAAAGGGGTGTGAGTACCCACACATAGGTGGCTCAGTACCCACACATAGGTGTGTCAGTACCCATACACGGGTGGGTCAGTACGCACTAATAGGTAGGTCAGTACCCACACAGAGATGGGTCAGTACGCACACATAGGTGGGTCAGTTCGCACACATAGGTTAGTCAGTATGCACAAATAGGTAGATCAGTACCCTCACATAGGTGTGTCAGTACCCACACATAGGTGGGTCAGTTTGCACTAATAGATGGGTCAGTACGCACACATATGTGATTTAGTACGCACACAAAGGTGGGTCAGTACGCACACATATGTGGCTCAGTACGCACACATAGGTGGCCTAGTACCCACACATAGGTGAGTCAGTTCGCACTTATAGATGGGTCAGTACGCACACAAATGTGGCTCAGTACGCACACAAAGGTGGGTCGGTACGCACACATAGGTTGTTCAATACGCACACATAGGTGACTCAGTACACACACACATAGGTTGGTCAATTCGCACTGATAGATGGGTCAGTACGCACACATATGTGGCTCAGTACGCACACATTGGTGGTTCAGTACCCACACATAGGTGGGTCAGTTTGCACTAATAGATGGGTCAGTACGCACACATATGTGGCTCAGTACGCACACAAAGGTGGCTCAATACGCACACATTTGTGACTCAATACGCACACATAGGTGGGTCAGTACCCACACAGAGATTGATCAGTACCTACAAATAGGTGTGTCAGTACCCAAACATGGATGGGTCCGTACGCACACATAGGTAGGTCAGTACCAACACAGAGATGGGTCAGTACGCACATTTAGGTTGTTCAGTTCGCACTCATAGGTGGGTCAGTACGCACAAATAGGTTGATCAGTACCCTCACATAGGTGTGTCAGTACCCACACATAGGGGGTCAGTACCCACACATGGGTGTGTCAGTACCCACACATAGGTGGGTCAGTTTGCACTAATAGGTGGGTCAGTACCCACACATAGGTGGATCAGTACCTACAAATAGGTGGGTCAGTACACACATAGAGGTGGGTCAGTACGCTCACATAGGTGACTTAGTACGCACACATAGGTGACCCAGTAACCACACAAAGGTGGATCAGTACCTACAAATAGGTGGGTCAGTACGCACATATAGGTTGGTCAGTACGAACATATAAGTTGGTCAGTACGCAAACATAGGTCGGTCAGTACCCACACATAGGTGGATCAGTACCTACAAACAGGTGTGTCAGTACGTTTTACCTGAGACCTTAGACTGATTCAGACTGAGTAAAACCACTGTCCTTCCGCATGTAACTGGAATCTTTCGCACATCAAATTTCTTGAGCGAGCGGGACTCGAACTTATGACCTTAGCGGTAAGAGGTAAGTGATTGGGTCGGTAACAAACCAAATAGCTTATAGTGTCACTTATAGCATACGTAACTACATGTAGCTGTGTATGTGTTATATGTGTATATCAATTATACGATGAATAGAAACTATTTTATCATTGCCAATTATACGTTTTAATCAATTAGTTTTCAATATATTATATCGTACAGTCAAAATGACAGATACATCCTATAATACTTAATACTAAAACGTGTGATTTCAATAGCTTGTATTTGAATTCACCTTATAAATCTAGCAAAGCAAGAAATGTTACCAATAACGTGTGTGATACGTTAAATATTTAAATGTACCAAACTGAATTAAACTCTTATTTTGTATCGTAAAGCTAAATGAGAAATCTCACATCTATTGATCCAGATTTCATCATGCCCCCTAGTTCGGCTAATGGCAGAAACCCATTTACAAATATTTTCTTGCCCAACAGACCACCAACAACAAACGCTTCTGACCACGGGATTCCTATTACAGCAGCGAGAGGCATGAACAGGTAGGAAAACAGCCGCTGCAATATAAAACATATACGCTGAATATACAGTACTATAATTATTAATAATCACTTAACTCTATAGATAAAATGATTAATCACATAATTTACGATGCAGAAGTGTAATAAATCCATGACATTTTTTATATTAACCTAGTGTAGTATCACTTCCGATTCATCGATCGGTGTTCTCCGTATGACTCGACTCTCGTGCGTAAATTACCGAAGTAATTACGGAATTGCCGAATATATAAATGATGTTGTTTGGTCATGGTTAAATGACGTTATTTTGAGACGTTGCGTAATACGATGACTCACGGAAACAAATATGCCCGATTTTTTTTGTTTCTAATTGAGAAGATCTATTAACTAAATAGTAAATGTAAACTTTTCCGAGTCTTGCATTCGTGCTCATTTATATTGTATTTATCAATCTCGTTGGGAAAACATGATATAATGCTTGGCAAAGCCTCGCATAATATATGTTTTTCAACTCGTTTAATAAATTTAATAATAAATAAGTACTCATGTAAGATCTTCTGTATACTATGGACGAAAGTGCTGAGTTTATTTTGTACAAAATATCATTTTTATATATGAAGAATAAATTTTGTGTTATCAAAAAATATTTTGAACTTTACATTGTAAACTAATATTTTGGTTGCTCTGTTTGTACTTTATTGTAAAACCATTGTATTAGGAAGCATTTTGCGGTTTCCAAGACACATGAATACACTTATAACACATATGCAATATATAAGGTACACTACTTATACCAGACAAGTCTCTCGTTTTCACCAGATACCAAAAATATACAAAGCAGACACCTCTCAGCACTGAGGTAGTGGGTTTTGAAAAACGAACATGAGACCCAATCATAGGGTAATTTTGCTTGTACCTATTTGACTCAGATATAAACATACACTCCCTAGCAAGCGGTCGATTTTTGTACAACATCCTACACGCTGACTTAATGAATATGCTTTGAATTGATGAAGTCGGATGAGTCCCATGCCACATGCTTTCATAACGATCACATGTAGTCATTATCATCAGAAATACACTATATCATTAAATTGATTATTATTTTATGATTGGCAAAAACGATTACAGTTTTGCAAGACGATATCGATGACAGGATGTTCAAACTGACGTCACGATATTTATTCACTTACTAGATAGCATTGTACATGTAAGTGATGCGATACAAGGACGAGTATCACTGACAGTACATTTGGCTATCAAAATCGTCAAGGACGCTCTTAGTTACCACATATAGATACATTAAACAACAACTCTTCTGGCCACCAGCAAACGCATTTATCAATATTAAAACATATATATATGTTGTATTTGAGAACACATCATACAAATTGTATTTAAATATCTTTTTAAATCAAATAGAATGTATTAAAAATGTAATAAAATCAAATGAGTGTATTAACAGTGTAATAAACCGATATAATGTTTTAAAAATGTAATACAACCAAAAAGGACGTATTAAAAGATGTTTTAAAACCAAAATTAGGTATTAAAATATGTTTTCACATTAACAATAAGCGTTTGTTTGTTTGCTTCCAATGTAAATGTAAACAGATGGCCGATTATAAGTTTTGTTTATTGGATATATGATATATATCATACCTGGAAGCTCAGTTCCGGATAATTGACAAGTGAACCAAAATACGACATGCTTGCGTCCAGAAATGCCAGAATACCAATGAATGCGATGAGATTGACAGCAATATAACCTATGACCTCTATGGCACTCGTAGCTCCTACCGATGCAGCCTCCAGCAAGTTCGCCTGCTGACTGAAATGAGTGCAAGTTATAAACTGTATAAGTATGTTCATGCTTAATGCATATTCATATTTTACTTGTTCATATTGCACATGTAAAACACGTGTTCAATAAATGTACATTATACTATATAAACAAAGCTGTGAAAAAACACACACATTTATGATTTGCTGTAGGCAATATACAACCACTAGATAATAAAACAAGCAAACAAAAGCAAACAAATTTAACGACATATGTGTTTGTGATTACAAGTACACATATAAAGTATATTATATACACTGGAAAGCAAACAGATCAGTCATTCTCTGTGGTTGGTGTAAATATCATAGCAAGATTGTTTTGAAACGTCTATTTTTGCTTAATTATTAGTATTCGTTGGGCAAAACACACCTTAACGAGATTGTTATTAGTTGAATTTATGTTAATGATAAGAATAAATGTATTACATGTATGATACTTAAGAAGGTTTTAAGTGAAGATGAAATCATTATTGAATTCATTAAAGTTTACAGTTGTCCGCACCTAAGTGAAAATAGTTCAATGTACATTAGTGCATTTAGTTTATACTTATATAATTGAGCTCGATTGCGATGAAAGCTCAGAGTTTATATGAATCGCTCTCGAGTCCGCTTCCTGGGTGGAACCAGTACTGAGTGTTGTTATATGAGAAACATCAGGTCGAGCTGGGGATCGAACCCGCAACCTCTTGCGTGAGTGGCCAACACTCTATCCATTACACTACCGCCCCCGCTTAAACCTTAGTGCATTTGCCATAACAATAAACTTCTTAATACGTCTTGCGATATACAACAGACCTGTCGGTTAGTTAATTACCGTTATAATTACAATGTCCACCTTTGTTCAATGAAATTCACATGCGTTATGATATTATGACATAGACACGCGCATGCTGCCGTATTTATAGTCGAGTAGTATAGTAATTATGATTAAAGCGCCTGTATAATAAGGACCATTAATGTGAAACGGGGGACGGGGGACGGGGGACGGACTGTTACTTCTGAAAGAGCTTATGGACCAATCCTCTTGCTTATGTGTTATTGTATATATATATATAGTTATTATACTATTGTAATGCAAATGCATCTTATAAGGTGCGATACTTATGTTTAAACTAAGGCACATTGACCAAGACTACTAAGAACCTGACAGCATAAGCACTAAAGATGTCAATGATATATTTGTAAAATGCGTTATGTAATTCTCACTTCTGCGTTTCACACCGCAATTTAGAAATTGTTGTTTAGCATTTAACTTTCATTTGCATTACAAGTAAGACGATCTTCGTTGTAAAATAGTTACGTGCTTATATCAATGAATGAGCCGGGCCCGATTAGCTCAGTCGGTTACGCGTCTGACTGTCAACCCAGGGGTCGTGAGTTCGAATCCCCGCCCGGCAACAGCCTCCGTGATGATTGATATATGACATTGTGTCTCATTATCATTCGTCTCTCACCACTGATTCAAGTGGGAAAGTTATCAGTTTCTTGCGGAGATGGGGTGTGCTCGAGTACTGGTTAATCCCAGGAAACAGTGGTTAGGTTAACTGATCGTCTGTTAGCCCTGGATGGCATAAAAATGACGCTAAATATTCAATCAATCAATCAATTATATCAATGATACTATTTCTATATATTAGAATTATAAATTGCAATTAAAGAATATCTAACTTTGAGTATACAGTCCAACCTGTCTTAAACAGCCACTCAAGAGAAGGAGCAAAAATGGACTTTTACGACAGGTTGTTGCTTAATACAGGTTGATGTACTCTGAAAGCATAGACATGGAAGTATAAAATTTGGTTGTTTAAGACAGGTGGCTGCTTAATAGAGGTGACCACTTACACAGGTTTGACTGTAGTTTGAAGAATTCAGTGTTTAATTTGATAGTGGGGTTGCAATCTTAAGTTATATTGTTTGCAAAAATCGTTTAAAGAATACTATGATTTATTTATACATTACAACCTTATTAATAAAAGAGATTGCAAGAAAAGATGTATTCAACGTACAAAACATAAAATAAGTAATAAATCTTAAATATTTACCCTGTAGGAATTTGGATTTCCTTTTGTGATTTTATTTTCGACACTTCTGTTTCTGGCAAAGATATTTTGGCAATAGCCAGAGCCGCAGGTGCCGACATGAATGATGCTGATATCACGTGTTCGGCCGGAATCTTTACATATAAACATAATTCTATGTTAATTAAATATTCATGTGATTTAAAAATTAAGAACAAAGTTTTCATTTAATTAATTATAATAAGTTTTACTTCTTCCAACACATCTTTTAATCATAAATTTGTCATTACACGAAGCCTCCGATTCGATGACGGTTTACGGGGACTGGAATCTCTGATTAACACAGACTTCCAGTACAATCTTTCAGGTGCATTGAGTATAGCTTCCCCTGCAGCTAACGTACTTTCCCAGTCTGTTGTCTAAATTAGATTCTGTGGGAGTGAGTTAGAAATTAGCAAGACGTGACCCACAAAAAATCGAACCGGGGATCCCTTTGTCTTGGCAAGTAGGGTAATCACATGACCACCGCCCAAACTGATTTGATAACTATTATGGTTATTGATAATGCTTTATTATTGATGCATAACCGTCCACATACAATTTCTAATCAAGTATTAACCGAATAGGTCTACAATTTATCCAGCCCATATCATCATTACACCATCCACCAGAATTGTGAAGTAACAAAGATTACCAATACAACAATAATACATTTGATGTGTTTTGTGTGGACATTTATTCCTTTATCTTATATTACAAAAGTCTTTCAAAAGTTGTTCTGTGCTATGTCCATTTTTATCTAATTAAATAGTGTCTAGTAATACAAATTTTAGACAAGGTTTTTTTAAGTAATGTTCTTCATACAAAATCACAATTTATACTACCTCAGATTTTGAATATTACTTTTATAAACAGAGCTATGCTTAAGATTAGTTTGCCTTGAGGTGTATGTTAAAAAAACATTTTGAATATTGAATAATGTTTCAAATGTGCCAAATACATGAGTAGTGTTGATGTTGCACATATCTTACAAAACCTGAGACGGATGCGAATACGGTTTTACATTTGAAAAACAACTGAAACTTTATTAAAATAAAAAATACAAAATCATATAATACTTATATATGTACTATAATATAGTTTTTTCATTTATTTTTGTTATGAATATGATTAAAACACCGTTATTTAGCTTTTATACAGTAGGAAAAAACAATTATGAGATACCTTTGTTCTTATTTTTGGAGAAATATAAAAACTTCATGTAATACTTACACCGAACTCGACAAAGATGGCAATGACAAACCCCGCCACAGTGGCATAACCGCTACACATGGCGGCGTGTATCTCAGATACTGTCAAATCTGCCCAAAACGGTTTCAGCGCTATAGCAGTTTCAGCCTTCAAATGGAGAATAACATTTTACAAATCATTAAGTCGTTTAACCTACACTGCCCAAACAATTGCTACATAAAAAACTCTTTTGAAAAATTTGAAAGTGATATGTACCCTCTGTGCATTTATTATACAATTTATTCCAATGGGCTTAAGCAAATACGACAAATATAATAAGCAAATACGCCTAAATGACTACAGAGTACAGAAACGTATCAATGTGACGTTTTTATACAATACTAAAATCACCATAAGTCGGTACAGGGGGGCATGAGGGATCTTTTGTGTTTCTTGACCCATTAAGAACCGACACAATAAAACTGAATACATGTGTGCTAATTTCTTTCGATTGCGGTATGTGTATCCCGTGTAAATGTTTGCTCAAATATCATTTTTTACAAAACAGTTCGTGGAAGTCGATGTTATTATCTAAAATATATAACGTTAATCAATTACACGTAAATCACAGTTAATTACAGTAAGGTTTTCTGTCTGTTTAAGACCCAGACCAAGATCATAGATGATGTATATACCTGGTCGATCATATAATATCGAAATGTTAACATCATGAAAAAGTTCACATTATGTCATGTTAAAGAGAACAACTGACTGACTGAATATTAAGCGTCATTTTATGTCATCGAGGGCTAACATACGATCACTTAACCTAACCACTGTTTCCTGGGATCCTGAAAGGAGCACACCCCATCTCCGCAAGCAACTGACAAATTTTCCATTTGAATCAGCGGTGAGAGACGAATGATAATTAAACACCATGTTGTATATCAATCATCACGGAGACTGTTGCCAGGCGGGGATTCGAACTTATGACACCTGGATCGATAGTCAGACGCGTTTAAGAGAACAAAAAACTATTCTGAAAGTTGAAGGCGAAGTTATAATTAAAGGAGTATGTGCGGTGATGTGAATTTTGATTGTGAAATTGCGTATTCACGAGAACTTTTACATTTCAACTTTGTTTGCCATACGAGTTTGTTTGTTTGTTTTTTTTTTGGGGGGGTGGGGGGGGGGGTGGGTAATCCCGTGCTTAGTTATTTGGCGCTCAATAAGTCATGATTACAAAACTCTGAAAAACATGCTGAACACAACAGATAACGGGAAATTAACTTTATACATTATTGGTATGATAGATGATAACTTAACACAAATGCTAAATATAGAACGATATTATGGCTTTATTGTACAGAATGCAATATTTATGCTTCGTAATCATATCCCTGTGTTTTGTAACTGATGAGGTGTATACTATGTCGTTATCGTGTACAACGCGTTAAAATTCATGCTTCTGCAACAAAACTATTCATTTCATGTTTGATAACATGTCTGTAATTTTGTTTAATGTGTGTTTAATGTTCATGTCATAAATCTTCATTAACTTGGAGGAAATAAAGATGATAATAATAACAATTAATTAAAGTAAATATATTACCTTCCAATACACTTTAATCTGTATGTTTCACGGTCCATAATCAAACATGAATGCATGACAGTATTAATATAGAGATGTTTATACTGTAATTCGCAAAGTCTAAGATTGTAGTTTATTTAACCATAGTGTAACGCATTTATACGGCCATTAATTCAATGCTGTGTATGTATTTGTTTTTAGCACGTTTGTCTTATTGAGTTATGCTATACTTATTATAAACATAACTTATCTTTGTAATTGTTTAAATGTTCAGTAATACTCGAAACATAAAGCAATTTAACATTGTTTTTTTACAATTTACATTGTGCAGAATTATAGTTCAAGCTTCAAATTTGATTAGCAATACGGCTATGTCTTTAATTGTTCAACTAACTTGTCAATATAACAGTTTTAATGGCGATAACTAGTATTAAACTTTCAAGATTTATTAGCAACTTGCTTCTTTGCCATTCACCAAATATGCAGACAAAGTCAAATATATATAGCACACTATTAAAATTAGAACGGACCCAGCTCTCCCAGTTGGGTCCGTTAAATAGCAGCATATTTAAGAGATTCAATTGATTGGTTCCCCTACTTTTTCACTGGGGATTAACAGACCTGTTGCAGGAGAGAGAGTTTTGTCCGGGATTTAATTATTCACTTAAAGTATAAACTCCTTTCATACTTTCTATAGTTGCTACCTATGGCTTGTTGTGTGTTTTATTAAAAAATGAGGTTCGAATGTCATTGGTCAAGGTCACACGTAGAGGTCAAATATATGAAAAAGTCGTTATATATGTATAAATAAAGATGTATTAATGTATGGTATGTTACTGTTTTATTCATTGATGAAATTTTTAAACAGTTTGACACAAAGAATTACAATGTCTCGTCGCACGCAATACTTAGATCATAAACTCATAAGTCAGCATCACACTTATATAACGTGTCTGAGAAAAAGGCCTTATATTATATACGTAGAAAGTTGTATTTGTGTCCCGTTTGTTACTGTATCATTCATTGAGGGAGTTTGAAAACGTTTTGTCGTTGAGAGATTTTGAAATAATTTTACATAAATAATCACAATGACATGGCATGTCGTGCGCAAGACCCAGCTCCCTAGCTCTAAGGTAAACAACTAAGGTGAGGGAAATAACATACGAAGCATATTTGAAACTTGATGCCTTATAATCATTTACAAGAGTTATGAAATTTCCCAAATTTGAAACGAAATTAGAAGTCTGCAGAAATAATTTCGATTTAATAGTACGTTTAAATATGTTACTAACAAAAATAAATTTACGTGAAAATTTATCAGAATAACGGTGTGTTCTTGTAATGCAAAGGTATATTTCAAAAGGTATATATTTGTTACCCATGGCTTAGGAGTAGATATAATTACTGAATATAAATAGTTAATGTTTTCCAGTGACGACTGGTCTTTTTTATTACATTCCAGTCCGAATAATACATGTAGATACATATGTGCGGGTGTAGGAAGGGACTCGATTGGTGATGTTCCCATGACATGTTGTAGAACAGTGTCGATTGCCTTTATTGTTTCATTCATGATAAAATATAATCATTGAGAAACATACCAGTCCGAAGAAGATATGTGCAGATGTAGCGAAGGACTCGATTGGCGTAGTGTCAAGAACATATTGCAGTACAATGGCAATTGCCTTGATTGTGACTTGCATGGCTCCTAAATAGTACAATATCATTACAAAGGCACCAACGTAAACGATAACAGGTAACATCTGGAACAAGACAATATATATATAAGGTTTCAGTTGTGATTTTGAAAAAAATGGAAAGGTAAACTATCTGAAAGGAATATAGAAACTATTTACAATTGCTACGTTACGGATTGATTGATATTTACAAAAATCCAGATGACGTGAGCCTCCACATTTGAACATAACTTCTACTTGAGAGTTAAGCTAGGCCAAACTAGGCATCTGTGTACACCCAACCTCGCTCCTTCAAAAATCAAGACCGTTTAAATAAATGTAACTACCCAGCTTGCACAAGTTTGGTTTGATGAAACGCTAATAGACTCATATTTCACCCATTCTCATGTATGTGAGTTGTAAAAGGACAGCTTTTAGCAAAATAGCTAACTTACATTTGAGCAGTTTTATTTAAAAAACGTTTATTGAGTTTAAACATATTTTATTGCATGTAAGCATATTTCATTTCATATTTGACATGCACATGAAAAACATATATAAGCAAAGGAAAAAGCTGTTGCATTCAGTGTTAAACTTACATTAAACTACCATTACATACATGTACTATTAAATATTAAAACTTCAAATTATTCGTACAATATCTCACCTTAAACGCGAACGGATGCATGCTATATTGTTCACCAAAAACAAATTTACTCCCTTCATCTGCATATTTCAGCATTATGGTGACTTGGTTCCCGACAAACTGGCAGGCAGCAAACCCACGCTCCCATCGGAGTATGAAAAGTCCCAGACAGAATTGCTTTATTATCCCCCATATCACCGGCGTCCAATTGATCTGGTGGGTATACGAAGATAGTACTTAAATCACAGGGATATGAAGTACACGCTGATAATAATACTTAAAACAAACGTTTCATATATTATATAAATACGTCGTTGTTTTCAATATGTGTGTTGTTAACTTTGTTCTAAATATACGTACCTCTATATCATTATTTGATAGGACCAAATGGATTACGTAACGGGGTAATAGCATCATACGCGAAATCTAACTAGTTGATTGAGGTAACTAATGGACCGTGACATCATTTCTCGTGAAGAAGGAATTCATAAACAAAACGTCAACAACATTGTTTACTATTGACAGCATCTTTAATGAACTACCTTTACACACTTGTTCTAAAGCTGTCAATATTGTTTACGGTAGTTTTATAATGTGGCACTGAAATTCGCCCGGCGTTTCTTTATCCTTTCAGTATATTTCATGTATGTGTGTTTTTATGTCAAATTTAGTAAAAGTGCCGTTTGCCTCTGTGCGTTTTATGATATCTCCTAGGATATTAATACAATGGAAGATGGAGTGATCGGGCCAAACAATACCTTTGTCGGATGCTTTGAAAATATGACCGATATGACTACAAAGAATGTGAGTCCGCCGAGAGGTATCCAGTTGTGCCACCTGTCCCAGATGTCTATTACCAGGAAGGCGAATATGCCTATAACACAGACGATGGTCATGATTCTGTAACAATAACAATGTTAACAGTCAGATGTGTTGTACATAACAAATTATAGCGTCGTACATGTGTGGTATAATATTTATAATTCATTCATTTGTAATTTTAGTTTTCAATTAAGTTTATTTCTGCTATTATGTCTTATTACAGTGAGTTTGTATAACATGTATATATTTGTGTTTATAAAGCTTTTTTAAACAAATTGTTCTATACAAAATATAAGTTTATCGGCTATTAATTACTATACGGTACTGATTTTACACTAATTCATGGTTAAATGCTTGAAGGCACATCGATTTACCAACGATAAGGGACATACTGACCGTTATAACGGTACTGGTAGTGTTTTTTTTGTCAAGGGCGCGTCGATAGATTATAACTGACCATAAAACCCATAATTCGCTGGGCCTACGCTGGCAAACAAACAAATGCATTTTACTTAAGATTTAATTAAAGCCATTTATGACAGAAAAGGGAAAAATGATTGTTTACCAATGGGTGTTTTTTGAAATATGTAACGGTACACAGGTGCTTTAATTCACCCAAAATATATATCGCATAGAATAACTAACCCTCGATACCTGACTACTCAAAGTACTCTGATATACTGTCATATCTGATACATTAAAGCTGGCATTTATGAATCGTATAACATATATACAAATAGCTGTAACCTATTTATATCGACACAGTTGTATTTACGATGGTTAATTACTAGGTTTTAACACTATATTGAACTTATCAAAGGTAAGTTTGTTCCATTATATGGCATCCATTGTTATAGTGGATTGGTGAAATAGGACCGCCAATGGAACATGATTCTGCGTCTCCCGTCTCTTCCGAAATTAACTTAAAAAATCCGTCTCACTTAGAGTGTGTTGACCGAGCTGGATAAATAGTAATGAGACATCGATTCGGATCATTCGTTCACGGATGATTGTTAAAGCTTATGATGAACATGACACCGATTTAAAAACTATTTAGTGAATAGCCGTTTAGTTTATAACGAGTGGTTTGCTCCAATGGAATAGATGTACACGTCATTTTGAATTCCCAGCAATTTATAACAATAATGAAAGTATTCTCTTTGTAGCAAAATGCTCAAGTGCCGACAACTCACGGGGGTAGAATACAAGCATGCACAAAGTAAAATTTATAATTTTAATTTTACATGAATAAAATGACGAATATATAATTATACAATATATACAATTTAAAGATAATTACTCAACCAAAAAAAACACAGCTGGTTTGAAAAGGTCCTATAATGGTATTAACACTTTTTTACACAGTTCTATCTCCTACAAGTTCCGTAATCTATATCGGGATCCAAACTGCTTATATCATATGAATGTTAAAACTGTTTTTAAAAATGCACTAATATGATATTTAAGATACTACTACCGCGTCCGGATTATCGTAGATTTAGCATCAATCGTCCCTTGTGGCAATGGCTATATAAACTGGGTTATCTACTCTAGAACTCTATACTGAGTTTCTGGCTTTACGTCGCCTCGTACCAACTATAGACCGTACTCCGCCGCCAGGATCATCAAGTCGTCCATATAACGATTATGTGGTTTGCTGTCCTTATGACGGTACTACCACCAGCTGACTTCATTTCACATCTACACGTCGTTAACGTAGCGGACACATGTCTAGCTTACTTCTAAAAACGGTCATCTGCCATTATGTACTGGAACAGTAACATGCTCATTCCTTGTCGTCTTCTAAAACTCCAAATATGTTTTTGCTATACTGGACAGTTTCCCCATAACACAGTCAGAAACTTAAATTAGTTTTATGACAAATAAACCCGTTTAATTATTCTAACTTTCTTAATACTTAATATAATTTAATGAAATAAACTTCAAAATGATTTATTCTTTAATCAAAGAATGAAAATGAAAAAATATCTTAAAAACGCCACTCCTATCGAGCTATCGATATGTTTTAATAATTCCACGTTACCTGTTCTAAATATAGCCTATATCATTACAATGGACACTACTAAATTAGGCCACAACAACCTAACTATTTTGGTACACTCTTGGAATGTCGAATAAGGTACGTTTGAAGAATATAATCAGAATTGACAAAAGTATTTGAAAGTTACAGATAAATCCCAAATGAAGTGGTGTTAAAAGGAGTGTATTAGGATCAAACGCTATAAATGACTTAAAATAAAAAAAATATCAAAATGAGTGAAAAGCATCTCGTTATCATTAATAGATATAAACTTAATAGTTCAGTATGTCAAGTCCACCAAAACGTGACAATATCCATATGTTAATTGGAGTGGTAAACTTGAAACGAAATCCCCATTCTAAAATAATAGACAGTACTTAAAAAACTGTTTGATTACTTTCGCATCATAATTCCGGCTCATTCTGAGATGAAGCAAGTTTTACTACATGTAAATCTGTATAACTGATCAAATTGAAATCAAAATAAAATCACATGACCCATTAACTACGTTACAAAATATGTTGCCATTTTAAGCAGGGAATCTTACCTTGGCGCGTAGCCCAAGTTAGGATACCCCTTTTGAATATATTATTTTGGCATGTTTAAATATATATCTTTTTGACACTTCGCAGTCAGTGAGTACATATAGGCATGGTTAACTGGAAAGAAAGTGTTTTAGCCAATTTTCATTTTTTGGAAATCCTGATTCATTCCCTATTGGCTATTGGTCACTCACGTGGGATCACTTGATTGCAATTATAACTTTATGTTTACTGTGCATTGCAATCGAATTGAAATAAAATTAATATGAATTTAAAACTGAGCTCATCATACCTTCTGGTCCAACGGCAATGTTTACTGCATGGCTTACAACATTTCCCGGTTCTCTTGATAGCATTCCTGATAAGTCGCTTAACTTTGCCTTTTGTGAGTCCGTTTAGGTAGATGTATAAAACAATCACTGTAATTATGCAAACAAATGATGAACGATTCGGGTGAAAATAAATGACACATCCTACATAAATCAACCATCCCACCACGAAAAGTGACGGTAACACCTTCTTTATTTTCAATTTCACGTTTGTTGGATGAACATATTTAAACTTCCCCAAACAAGAATCATTATCCGGTTCTTCAACTTCATTCTTTCCTTCTTCAGCACCACCTTTTTCAGACATTTCCATGAGCTTCTGTAATATGGTGTATATTATCTAATATAAGTATGTAGCCTTAGACGACTGTCGGCGTTACCGAGTAGTTTTCTTAAATTAAATACAATAACTGAACCATAAATCAAGATATAACTATAAACGTTTTTTCAAGAAATGCATACAAACAGTAAAAACTAAACCGTCTCTCAAAATAGCTTTGTCAATTAGCATACACGATTGTATCTGTTTTACGAGTTGGCAGGTAAAGCGGAACTTATAGAATCAATTATTTATAATTATTTGTAATGTTTTTTTTATTATTAAGTACAACGATGTAACGTATTAAAGGAACATCCTTCCATCATTTCTGGAAAGAATATATCTACATGATACAATTATTAAATTAATAATTACAAGTATGCGGGCGGACCTTAATCCCATTCTAACTGATTTTTATTTTGAAAGCGGTTTAACGTTATTTTCATCACATTTTAGGTTATATAAAACATATCCAGTTTTATTGGCGGAAGAAATCTCAGTTGAATTACCGTCCTTCTGCAAGTAACTTGCAAACTTTCTCACGTAATGGTTTTCGAGCGAGCAGGACTCGGACTTACGATCTTAGCGGTTAGAGGTCAGTGATCTTGAGACGGCGTCTAAGATCACTTTATCACGATGGACCCCGATCTTAATTCGGAAGGGGCCATAACTCTAGCATGATCAAAATACAATATAGTTCGTACATTTTTAATTCTTAATTGCAAAACATGTAAAATATATTACATTTCATCAGTTTTTATCGGTATGGAAGGAAACATTTCAAAGAAAATATTAAATTTTATTTTTAAATAATTTTTGATAATATTTAAAAACAGGTTAGTTTGGAAGAAATATTTAAGAATTTCTTTAATATGAAAATTTAGTATGTCGGTTACATCTGCACTTAATCTACGTTCATAATTATGGTTGAAAATTGGTTTATTTAGTGAGCTCGATTACAACATTGCCATATGTCCCTTTAAACATAAACTATTGTCGATTAGTACAGAATTTCTCCACGACGAACTGCATTTCAGTTTAAAATACTAACTAGCCCGCATGTTATAGATGTTCATTAAGCTTGAAGCGTATGCATACTTGTTTATTAATATTAGAACAAAACATTCTCCGTGTAAAAAACAACAACAACTAATTGATGTAAAGACACGTCAACAAATGGATATGGAAAATAAATGAATTGAAAGAAAAATGCCAACGTATTCAAAAATGTTATATTTTCGTAACATTAACTCATTGTTTACGTACATTAAAAAGAAAATTAATTTCAACTCTGAAAATAGTATTTAATTTACGAAAGCGTTCCAGTTCAGTAGATATCTACTATTCAATTATGTGAAAATGAAGCGTGCAGAATCATGACAATGATTTACGCACGTGATGCATAACAGCCTTAAATATTCTTGTCAAACTTTGAATAAAATATTACATTTAATAAAAAATTAACATCAATGTGAATTTAATAAGCATTTGCTTTGAATTGTTTTTGTCTAACAATAAATAAATTAATCACTAATGGACATAAAATATAATATATAATACCGCTTAAGCTGGTTCAAGCTGGCGTGAGAGTGATATGTCTTTACCTCTCACGAATAGACGCAATGAAAAGACAAAAAACATGTTATTGTCTGATATTATTAATTAACTTTATCAGGTAAGACTTAGAAAATCAATGTTGATTTTTAATATATTTCTATTTCGTGAAATTAAGATTCAGCATCAAACTTTTGATAAAGCCTGTAGAGATTCCGTCCATGTCAAAATGTATAATCATACCTTATAAGGTTCTGTGCCTGATCAACAGAATTATCATGATAAACCTATATTTATCAGACAGGCAGTTTATCAACAGAAATGAATGCATTGACATGATAAAACTGTTATTTACTTCACTGGAATGGTTCTTTACCAGATATTTGTAATAAAAAAGTAATATAATATTTACAAGTCATTGCAATCTGTATAGAAAATTATATCGAACACTTTATCTAAATAGAGCAGGTATTACACATTTCAGGTCACAAGGACACCAGGCGGTTTCAGAAATCGGTGATGTGTCAGGTGTCATGGTTCAGTGACTTCACTTGTCGTATGCACACAGAAAACAAACAAAAAATTAAATAATAAAGAGTGTGCTGAACAAGCCTGTAAATAGTAGTTGGAGTTGATTTGAGTACTTATGATAGGTACGGCATTATTCAACAACACACTTCACACGTCCTAAAAATGATATAATCTGCTTCCTCGCTAGGTTTGTTTGGTGATAGGGATGCCGGTGTTTTCGAACCTGATAACATTTGTTTGGTTCTAGGATTGAACTTTGATACCCATTTCCCATCAAATGTCACTATTTTATTTAAATATCCCATACCACATTAACCATGATATTTCTTTAGAAACCATGCAGCTGCCGTCATTCTTCTCTTCGCATTCGCTTGAAAGTAACCCTGGCAGTCGCATAGCTGCAACGCGACGCATAATTAAATAATCCTTAAAACTAGAATAGGCACGTCCCGTGGAAATGTCTAGTTTAGTTGATAAATCTATAACACTAATACGTATATCACCATCTAGAACCGTTTTGGTCCTAAAAATGAGTCTAGCGTTTTTAAACGTTGCAGGGCGTCCACCTTTTTCCATGTCCGTTGGTTAACTGACGTCTTCACCGAATCTGTTTAACCATTTAAAAATTGTAGTTTTCTGCAAAGCTTTTTTCACAATATGATTTCATAATGTCACAGTTTCTTATTTAGTTTTCTTTTGCAAAACACAAAATTTTATTCCGTACCGCTGTTCTAAAGACATTATGAAGTAAAACCAGCTTAAAACACAACACAGTGAATTCTGGTAAAACTTTTTTTTTTTCAAAATTTTTTTTTTCATTATGAAGTTTTAGGTTATAAACTTCATATTTTTGGATAATCATAACTATCTTAAAGTTAACTCCAAAATTTCAGCTCAAAAAGTTCGTAAAATACTGAGATAAATGGAATTAAAGTAGTAAAAAAACACCCTGTCCAATTGGAATTTTTATATTCCAATTGGCATTAGTTTTTTAATGGGAAATTATGATTTCCAACTGGTCAATTCCAGTTGGAAACACAAGTTTCCAATTAATGGTAAAGGGTCCAATTGGAAGATTCTATTTTTAGATCAAGTTTCCAACTGGAATGTAAACAATCCAATTGAACGATTCTATTTATAGATCAAATATGGTGTGTACGTGTAGAGTAGGTGCGTGTGTATGTGTGTGAGTGAATATGGACATGTGTTAGTATGTGAGTGCAGCGTAGGTGCTTGTGTATGTGCGTTTGTGTGTCCGTCTGTGTGTGCGTGTGTAGGGGTAGTATTAGTAGTATTAGTAGTAGTGGTAGTAGCATTAGTAGAAGTAATAGTAGTAGTAGTAGTAGTAGTAGTAGTGTTGGTAGTGGTAAAAGTGTTGGTGTAGTTGGTGTTAGTAGTAGAAGTAGTGATGGTGTAATGGTAGTGTTAGTAGTAGTAGAAATGGTTGTGGTGGTGGTGGTGGTAGTAGTAGTAGTAGTAGTAGTAGTGGTAGCAGTAGTAATAGTAGAAGTAGTAGTTGTAACAGTAGTAGTAGTAGTGGTGGTGGTGGTGGTGGTGGTGGCTGTAGTAGTAGTAGTAGTAGAAGTAGTAGAAGTAGTAGTACTAGCACAAGTTTTAGTAGTAGTAGTAGTAGTAGTAGCAAAAGTAGTGATGGTTGTAGTTGTAGTAGTAGTGGTTGTGGTGGTAGTGTGTTAGTAATAGTAGTATTAGTAGTAGTGGTGATGGTGGTAGTGGTGGCAGTAGTAGCAGTAGTGATGTTGGTGGTAGTGATGGTAGTAGTAGTAATAGTAGTAGTAGTAGTAGTAGTAATAGTAGTAGTACTGGTAGTAGTAGTAGTTGTTGTTGTAGTAGTAGTAGTTGTTGTTGTAGTAGTAGTAGTAGTAGTATTAAAAGTGGTGGTGGTGGTAGTGGTGGTGGTGGTGGTGGTAGTACTAGTAGAAGTAGTAGTAGTAGTAGTAGTAGTAGTAGTAATAGTAGTAGTAGTAGTAGTAGTAGTAGTAGTAGTAGTAGTAGTAGTAATAGCAGTAGAAGTAGTAGTAGTAGTATTAGTAGTAGTAGTAGTAGTAGTTGTAGTAGTAGTAGTAGTAGTAGTAGAAGTAGTAGTAGTAGTAGTAGTAGGAGTAGTAACAGTAATAGTAGAAGTAGTAGTAGTAGTAGTAGTAGGAGTAGTTGTAGTAGTAGCATTAGTGGTGATGGTGATGACAGTAGTAGTATTAGTAGTAGTGGTGGTGGTGTTAGTAGTAATAGCAGTAGTAGTAGTAGTAGTTGTTGTGTTGGTAGTGTTGGTGGTTGTAGTAGTAGTAGTAGTAGTAGTAGTAGTAGTAGTAGTAGTAGTAGTAGTAGTAGTAGTAGTAGTAATAGTAGTAGAAGTAGTAGTAGTATCAGTAATAGTAGTGATGATGGTGTATGTGGTGGTGTAAGTAGTGCTAGTAGTAGTAGTAGTAGTAGTAGTAGTAGTAGTAGTAGTAGTAGAAGTAGTAGTAGTAGTAGTAGTAGTAGTAGTAGTAGTAGTAGTAGTAGAAGTAGTAGCAGCAGCAGCAGTAGTAGTAGTGGTATTGGTGGTGGTGGTGACTGTATTAGTAGTAGTAGTAGTAGTAATAATAGTTGTAGTAGTAGTAGTATTGCAAGTAGTAGAAGTAGTAGCAGCAGTAGTGATGGTGGTAGTTGTAGTAGTAGTGATGGTGGTGGTTGTGGTGTGTTAGTAATAGTAGAATTAGTAGTAGTAGTGGTAATGGGTGTGGTGGTGGTAATAGTAGTAGTAGTAGTAGTAGTAGTAGTAGTAGTAGTAGTAATAGTAGTAGTAGTTGTGGTAGTGGTGGTGGTGGTTGTTGTAATAGTAGTAGTGGTAGTAGTAGTAGTAGTTGTAGTAGTGATGATAAGGAGTTGTAGTAGTAGTGGTGGTGGTGGTGGTAATGGTGATTGTGGTGGTAGTAGTAGTAGTAGTAGTAGTAGTAGTAGTAGTAGTAGTAGTAGTAGTACTATTACGTGTTGTTTGTGTATGTATTCTAGTAGTATAGAAGTTCTCGTGGTAGTAACAGAAATAGCGGTACGTGTAATAAAATCAAAAGTCCTTAAAATATTTTGACTCAAAGTAAACACCGCTATTAAAATATGCTTTCTTTCGTTACCCCAAAATATTATAAATACATACTTTTTAAAAAAAATGGCAAAAGTGTTAATAAGCCACACGGTTTTTTATACGATTACATGTCGGAACAGTATGTCTCACAAAACTTCGGACACTATGGCGTCACACAGCGTGAGCTAATCAGTGACAGTGCGTTATTGTATTCCCCTCGTCACATGCTGTCGGGCGCACATGCTGTGGGGCAATGTGGGATAACAGAAGGTAGTATCGATATCTAATATGTACTTTAAGAAAATCCACCCTATACCTCACTGATGGGCAAATTAAACACTTGAGAACAGAGAATAAAATGGAAATAATAATTTAAAAAACGTACGTCTATAATAAATTATAATAAATCAGAATATGTGCCAAACTGTGCTGTGAAACTTTAAAAATTACGCGGAACAAAATTGTATAAATAAGGTTTAGGATATCGGTTAAAGTACATATATTTTAAGTGTAACGACAAAATACATTTTATAATCTAGGTATACTATTTTACTGGTATATAATTTATGTCCACAGCTGTAAAGATTGCTTTTATACTGGAACGAGTAAACTCGATTCGCGACATTTTCGTATACATCCCTTTAAATTGCTATGGCCCCCGAGATATTGATGTATACTGATAAAAAAATACACATATATCCATAATCAAGCTATCATTTACGAGGGTGCTCTTAAAATCTGATAGTGCTTGTGGAAACTATAAAAAGGACGAAAATACTTTAAATATATTCATAAAAAATATACTCAGAAATTAAGACAATTTGTAATTAACGTGCGCAGAAATAAAATTCGTTATTAAATCTGTTTAGTTCTAGTCTGGTCGAGCCGGTGTCTATAATGTGACTGAAAGGGTTTCATGCCCCGTGTGGCAGCGCTTAGAAAAGTGTCTTAAGTAATCTAGAATAGACACCATCGCGATATATTTTTTTTTGTTCAAAGTGACGCTTAGTTCTATACAGCATTTATCGTTCCAGTATATATGTAGTTTATAAAATAACTCATTTTACCCCGATACCTCACACATAAACATATTATTTGCACAAAATTTATCAATTAGAATTATATAAAAACATAGCATACAACAGGTCATAAAACATGTCTAATTGTGTGACTTATGGGGATACTGGGATTAAAATAACATAACCCATGCTATGAACATATCTTGGGGCCATATTTTATTGTTAACGCTCTCATTCATCTGTTCATCTTTTTATGATGAATTATCTTTTAAAACTTATATCTGGTATAATATTGTATAATGATTGCAAAACAAAAGTTTATTTAAAGAGTATATTACCTCTTCTTATAATAATTGCTATATACAGACATTTATGCTATAAAACAAGGACATTAATTTTACATAAAACTAACCCCACTCCCTGGCTACCATGATTTTGACGAATCAAGATGGCTTGAACAAACTTAGTAGAGAGTCACCCAAGGAACATTTCTGTGAAATTATTTTAAAATCGAGCCAGTAGTTTCTAACAAGAAGATTTTTTAAGTTATTACTATAGCTTATATAGTAAACTAACCCCACCCCCTGGCCGCCATGTTTTTGACGAATCAAAATGGCTTGAACAAACTTGGTAGAGGGTCACCCAAGGAACATTTCTGTGAAATTATTTTAAAATCGAGCCAGTAGTTTCTGACAAGAAGATTTTTTAAGTTTTTACTAATTAAAATTGCCCCGCCCCCTGGGAGCCATGTTTTTTATGAATCATGATGGCTTGAACAAACTTGGTAGAGGGTCACCCAAGGAACATTACTGTGAAGTTATATCAAAATTGGCCAAGTGGTTTCAGAGGAGAAGTTGTTAAAAGCTAAAAGTTAACGACGGACGACAGACGACGGACACCAGGCGATCACAAAAGCTCACCTGTGAGCCTTCGGCTCAGGTGAGCTAAAAACAACTATAATTAAAATAACAGGTTTTAAGTTTCAATTCTATTTAAAATATGCACTAAAATTGTAATTAATTAAGAAACTGAAATTATAGCATGGGCACTTTCGCGCCAATCTAGAAAATTGTTTAGAATCGAGTATCACATTTGATCATATATGCTAGACAGAAGACACTAGAGAGAAAATACAGATTACACCATAGTAGGTATCCTCCAGGAGAGGCCAAATGTGACCGATGCATTATTTGTCACACCTCACACTCACCTTTGAATTGCTCATTGATTAGTTAGAACCAGATGTACAAACTAATTAAAACATGTGTTATGTACATATTGGCATTTACCAAATGAAAACATGATTTCTGTATTAATCCTGAAGGCGCGATTAATTGTTATAAGATATAATATTCGACGTCGTTACGCGAAACGTCTGCATAAACACCAGTGTTTGAAGAAAAGGTATACAGAAATATGTTATAAAACTATCGATTCTTTTTTTATAATAACAGTTATTTATTCCTTCTTAAGAAGTCTTATGCATAATAACATCTTTTTTTATTTCCTAACACTTAATAAAATATATAAAAATATAAATACAATGACCACAGAATTGTTGTTTTTTTTGGATACATTTTAAGCAATTCTATGTGCGTGAACGTATTTACCTCATAACACAATTTAAATTGCTTGATAACTTCATGAACAGACAAGAAATAAAGACAAAAAATGTCCCCGATAATCTCCCCGGGTGGGCGTCATAATAACGACATAAATTACCATGCGGTAATCTAGAATACGGACAGTCACGAGAAATCCCGAAAGTTGCCGATGTTTGCCGACTTGTAATAAAAAAATAGTAGTGTTTCTAAAAAGTGTAAAAATGACCAAAGAGATAAGATTTCTTATTTTAATCTAAATAATATCATTGGAAAGCTTAAAACAATATCTTATGCTAATAAGTACAAAGGACTAGGTTCACGAATGGACAAAAATGACCCTGCTTTTTTCAAAATAAAAATCATTATTTTCTTTTCAACTTTCGTAATATTGATTGTAATTAGCATTTATCTTTTATACTGTATATGTTTTGTAATCTAAATAACCGTCATTCTGTGAAAAAAAAGTATCACTAAAGAGGGTATGGTTGACTGATTTTCGCATTTTTTATCATATTTGAGGAAATAAACTTAATGATTTAATATTAAGACACTTATGCGACCCATTGAAAATTTAACATGACTTTTTTTATGTTAAAATGAGTCTCCACTGGTAGTTTTGAGGTGTCGCATGCATGCCATCAATATTAAAAAAAGTTTTAAAACATGAAAATTTCCCAAATACGCTAGAAGCAGATACTAGTTGATGACCTGACCTGCAATAGACACGTCTTGCTGTGTCATACAACAACTTAAAATATGTTTTGTTGTAATTTGTTTAGTTTTTATTCCAAAATATACATGTATATATTTTGCCCAACAATCGTTAAACACACTAATGCTACAGACATTTGACAGGAGTGTACTTCAAAATCTCCCCATGGTCAAAATCCCCTTTGCTCAATGGTGATTTTGAGCGTCCTCCATTCGACATACCACTCGAGCGTATCCGCGTACTAAACCTATCCGAAATATATGCTGTATCTAATGATGCTGCGAAAGTACACGAAGTCGAACCATAACAACAACAGTCAAATCGAGATGCATTTAACAAGCTAAATAAAGGTATGTTACTAAATCTCTCTGATGTTATTTAATGTGTTATTTCTTGATATGTAATTATTTTACTCTGGTCGTTGGCGAATATTTTAAAGAACAGTGACCATGTCATTGTTTACATCATTCATGATTTGAACTGGTCAAAGTGTAGCGTTATAGACGTATAACGATTGTGAAGATTTATCTGAAGACAAGTTGTATTTAGAGATGGCATGGTTTAACTAGTATGTATAAAAGTGTGGACTGAAAAACATTTTAGATCTCGATATCTATATAATATGCAAAGCCTTTCAGCAGATCGACCGGATGAACAGTTAAACAAACATATAAGTGACGGAAATTAAGCTCAATAAGTTATTTAATGAATGTGTGAGCAGTTCTGAAGTGCCCACAAAAGTGCCCAAATTACTGCACCTGACGATCATCTTCTGTCATATTTTCAAGCAGACAAGCTCTGTTTTTAAACAAACGCTTTCCAAGTGTAGACCATATAATATAGTTGACGTACGCAGAAAGTTATGCAAGAGGGAGGTAGTTCCGTGAAGAATTATAAATAAAAATACAGTACAAAGCTGGCGGATACTTTACAATGTATGGGTGCTATACAAATAAGAACAAACTTACGTTCTTCGTACCAGTGATGTTTATATAGATACACCGTTACATATATTATATGCATTCTTGTTTGTATACACAAAGTAATATATACACAGTTGTATAATGAATTTCAGCTCTCAAGCTTTACGAATAAGATAAATAATGTAGATATGCCTCAGTTCTGTTATGATACTATAAAATGTTATAAATCAAAGTGTTATTTGACTCCAGCTAACATTATAATAGGAGTAATATCGGTGACCTGGTGACGTCACAGCTAGTTTACTATCAGTTTACATGATGAAGAGATTGGGTGGGAAGGGGGGTTCCCAATAACAGGATAACAGCAAATTGTTTTTGCTTAAAATAGTTAATAGTGAATACAAAATGAAGGAAAACAGTAAACAGTCATTAAACATGAAGATAACAGATAACACCAAACTTACGTTTCAAAAGTAGCTCAACATCACTTTAGGAAGACTTAGCTTATAACAGGAGAATGCTACAAGCGCAGTGAAAACAGAATAAAAGTTGTCAGAAGACAACAGTGATCGCACGGTGACAGCTAAGTTGGATGGTAGATTGCCCTCTGGGTTGTATTTTTAGAGAGTTATGGCCCTTTTTACTTAGAAAATTTGGTTAGAGATTTTTAGAGGTTAAAGTTTTTGATTTGGTACCTATATCATCATCCTATCATTGGACATGAATAAAACCTCACTTGTGTGTTCAACATCCTCCAGGAAACTCCTACAGACAAAAATCATAAATCTTGATTGCATTTTGGCAGAATTATTTCCCTTTTAGACTTAGACATTTTGTTTTTAGCAGGTTAAAGTTTGTAGTACAAGGCCTTGATCATAGATGTTTGATAAATAGGGTCAGTTTGTGGTCCTCTCTCAAATTTGTTCAAAACCATGACCCTAGGGGCAAAAGTGGCACGCCCTAAGGGATTTTTTTTTTCATTTTCATGAAAGGGTATCCAGCTGTGTTAAACTGTGCATGCTGGTACAAGATTATTTCAACTATAGATCAATTTAGATGAACTGGTACCGATATATTGCTCTCTAAGGTGAAGTTAGTGCATAGGTCTATATGTCATGCTGAATTAATTAATATAAAGGCAATATGAGCCATTCATTCACTTTGTTGTTTTCAAAAAAAGCATAACAGTTGATAATGAAAATAATTTTTTAACAGAAAAGCAATAATTATAGTTTAATTTTACCACCCCTGAGTTTTACTTGTCTTCAATTTGGTACTCATTTTCTGAAAAAGCTGTTGTTTTAGAACAGCGCGCTGTCCCTCCGACAACTCTTGTTTAATTTATTTTTAAAAAATATATATGATAAAAGTCCATGAACACGTCTGACTCATTATAATTTAGCTTCAAGCACCATCAGGAAAAACAATAGCAACAACCTCTTCAGAAGGAAGAGGGGACTGCGATGAACAATGGTGGAGCATACTTTTTACATGTTATATCCTTGCAATTCAAGTGGTTCATTTATGACAATACAGAGATGCATTTATGACCACAATAAGATCAAGTTTTCTAGTCCAAAGTTTTAATAGATATATATTTTTTTTTATGTTATGGTGTATATACATATATATATATATATATATATATATATAATAGTAGTAGTAGTATTATCAGTAGTGGTGGTGATAGTAGTAGTAGTAGAAGTAGTAGTAGTGACGGTGGTGATGGTAGTAGTAATAGTAGTAGTAGTAGTTGTAGTAGTTGTAGTAGTAGTAGTACTAGTAGTAGTAGTGGTGGTGGTGGTGGTAGAAGTAGTAGTTATAGTAGTAGTAAAAGTAATAGTAGTAGTAGTAGTATTGACGGTGGTAATAGTAGTAGTAGTAGAAGTGGTGGTGGTGGTGGTGGTGGTGGTGGTGGTGGTAGTAGTAGTAGTAGTAGTAGTAGTAGTAGTAGTAGTAGTAGTAGTAGTAAAAGTAGTAGTAGTAGTGGTAGTAGTAGTAGTTGTAGTAGTAGTAGTAGTAGTAGTAGTAGTAGTGGTGGTGGTAGTGGTGCTGGTGATGGTAGTAGAAGTAGTAGTTGTTGTAGTTGTAGTAATGACGGTGGTGATATAGTAATAAAAGCGATGGTAGAAGTAATAGTAGTAGTGGTGGTGGTGTTGGTGGTGGTGGTAGTAGTAGTAGTAGTGGTAGTGTATGTAGTGGTTATAGTAGTAGAAGTAGTAGTGAGGGTGGTGGTGGTGGTGGTGGTGGTGGTGGTGGTATTAGTGATAGTAGAAGTGGTGGTAGTAGAAGTAGTAGTAGTTGTGGTGGAAGTGGTGGTGGTAGTAGTAGTAGTGGTGGTAGTAGTGGTAGAAGTGGTGGTGGTGATGGTGGTATCAGTAGTGTAGGTGATAGTAGTACTAGTAGTTGTGGTAATAATAAACGTATTATCAGTAGTGGTAGTATTAGTAGTAGTAGTAGTAGTAGTAGTAGTAGTGGTGAAGGTGGTGGTTGTAGTAGAAGTAGTAGTGGTAGTAGTGGTGGAGGTGTTGGTAGTAGTAACAGAAGTAGTAGTAATAGTGGAATTAATAGTAGTAGTAATATCAGTAGTGGTGGTAGTTTTATTATTATTATTATTATTAGTAGTAGTAGTAATAGTAGTTGAATCAGTAATGGTGGTAGTAGTAGTAGTAGTAGTAATAGTATTAGTATTAGCAGCAGCAGCAGTAGTCGTAGTGGTAATGGTGATGGTAGTAGTAGTAGTAGTAGTAGTAGTAGTAGTAGTAGTAGTGATAGTATTAGAAGTAGTAGTAATGGTGGTGATATTGGTGATGGTAGTAGTAGTAGTAGCAGCAGCAGCAGCGGCGGCATTCGTGGTAATAGTATTAATAGTAGTAGTATCAGAAGTGCTGGTTTTGGTAGTAGTAGTAGTAATAATAGTAGTAGTAGTCGTAGAAGTAGTAGTAGTATCAGAAGTGGTGGTGTTGGTGGTGGTGGTGGTGGTGATGGTGGTAGTAGTAGTAGTAGTAGTAGTAGTATCAGTAGTGGTGGTAGTAGTAGTAGTAATAGTAGTAGAATCAGTAGTGGTGGTTGTGGTAGTAGTAGTAGTAGTAGTAGTAGTATAAAAAGCAGCAGCAACAGTAGTACTAGTAGTAGTAGTACTAGTAGTAGTAGTAGTAGTGATGGTGGTGGTAGTAGTAGTAGTGGTGGTGGTAGTATTAGAAGTAGTAGTAGTGGTGGTGATCGTGGTGATTGTAGTAGTAGTAGTAGAATAAGTAGTTGTGGTAGTATAAGATGTAGTATTAGTAGTAGAGGTGGTGGTAGTAGTAGTAGTAGTAGTAGTAGTAGTAGTAGTAATAGTATTAGCATTAGTATTAGCAGCAGCAGCATAAGTCGTAGTAGTACTGGTGATGGTAGTAGTAGTAATAGTATTAGTAGTAGTAGTAGTAGTAATAGTATTAGAAGTAGTAGTAGTGGTGGTGATATTGGTGATGGTAGTAGTAATAGTAGCAGCAGCAGCAGTAGCAGCAGCGGCAGTCGTGGTAATAGTATTAATAGTAGTAGTATCAGAAGTGGTGGTTTTGGTAGTAGTAGTAGTAGTAATAATAGTAGTAGTATTCGTAGAAGAAGTAGTAGTATAAGTAGTGGTGGTGGTGGTAGTAGAAGTAGTAGTAGTAGTAGTAGTAGTAGTAGTAGTAATAGTAGTAGAATCAGTAGTGGTGGTGGTGGTGGTAGTAGTAGTAGTAGTAGTATAAACAGCAGCAGCAGCAGTAGTAGTAGTAGAAGTAGTAGTACTAGTAGTAGTAGAAGTAGTGGTGGTGGTTGTAGTAGTAGTAGTAGTGATGGTGGTGGTAGTAGTAGTAGTGGTGGTGGTAGTATTAGAAGTAGTAGTAGTGGTGGTGATCGTGGTGATTGTAGTAGTAGTAGTAGTAGAAGAAATAGTTGTGGTAGTATAAGACGTAGTATTAGTACTAGTGGTGGTGGTAGAAGTAGTAGTAGTAGTAGAAATAGTAGTAGTCGTAGTAGTAGTAGTAGTAGTAGTAGTAGTAGTAGTATTAGTAGTAGTAGTAGTAGTAGAAGTAGTAGTATTGGTTGGATGGTATTAGTAGTTGAAGTTGTAGTAGTAGTAGTAGTAGTAGTTATAGAAGTAGTGGCGGTGGTTGTAGCAGTAGCAGTAGAAGTAATAATAGTAGTAATTATAGTGGTGGTGGTGGTAGTGTTAGCAGTTGTGGTGGTGGTAATAGAAGTAGTGGTGGTGGTAGTGATGATAGTAGTATTAGTAGTGATGGTGTTGGTAATAGTAGTAGTAGCTGTAGAAGTTGTAGTAGTGGTAGTAGTAGTAGTAGTAGTAGTAGTAGTAGTAGTAGTAGTGGTAGTAGTAATAGTAGTAGTAGTAGAAGAAGTAATTGAAGTAGACCGAAGTAGAAGCATTAGAAGTTTTGGCTGCAGTCATAGTAGAAGTAGAAGTAGAAAGTAGAAAATAGAAAGTATAAGTAGAAGTAGTATTTGCAGTAATAATTAAAGTATGTTTACTTTCGTTGCCCCAAAATGTTATAACACTTATTTTTTTCAAATCGCAAAAACGTTAATAAGCCACTCAGTTTTTTAAACGATTACATGCCGGAACTGCATGTCTCAAACAAACTTCGGACACTATGGCGTCATACAGCGTGAGCTAATCAGTGCCAGTGCGTTATTGTAATAACAATGTTATCATTAACCCAGTAATCTCTGCGGGTGGGGTCATAAAAACGACAAAGACCATCAGTCTTAATTTAAAGGACACGATCATTGACGTTAAGTGTCGAAGCATCAGTCGAATAGGTAATGAATATATACGAGTTATTTTTAAAAAAAGTGTAAAAAGATCAAGAGAGATAAAATCTTATTAAAATAGAAGTAATATCAATAGAAGCTTAATAAAAAAAACATTGTTGCAGTATAAGTACAGCAATGTTGTTTTTTTTTTATTTATCTGTACAATCCGGGCCCGACTAGCTCAGTCGGTTACGCGTCTGACTATCAATTCAGGGGTCGTGAGTTCGAATCCCCTCACGGAAACAGTCTTCGTGATGATTGATATTCGACATTGTGTTTCATTATCATTCGTCTCTCACCACTGATTCATGTGGGAAAATTATCAGTTACTTGCGGAGATGGGGTGTGCTCGAGTACTGGTTAATCCCAGGAAACAGTGGTTAGGTTAACTGATTGTCTGTTAGCCCTCGATGGCATAACAATGACGCTAAATATGTAATCAATCATTATCAGTACAAATAAGGAAAAATGTGTAATAGTAGTTGTAATAGGAATAGTCACAGTATTAAATATAATAAAGACAAGTCTGATTAAAGATCCCCTGGGGGCAATATTGTCCGTACCCCAAATAGTTCGATTATATGTGGTCAGAGCGGTGGTCAAGTAGTAATAGAGAGTCCACCTTCAATGCGAAAAGTCGTGGGTTCGATCCCCGGCCGCGTCATACTAAAGACTTTAATGAAAGTACTAAAGGCTACTTCGCCTGACGATCAGCAATTATAGGATAGGTCTAGGTCTGGTCGGCCCGGTGTCAGTATATTGAGACTGAAAGGGTTTCATGCCATGTGTGGCAGCGCTTAGAAAAGTGGCTTAAGTAATCTAAAAAAGACACCATCACGATATGAATGTTTTTGTTCAAGGTGACGCTAACCCTATACAACAACATTGTTCGTTCCAGTATATAAGTTTTATGTAGTTTGCAAAATAACTTATTTTAACTCGAAAATGAAACCCTCCGACATAAACAAATTATTTATACCAAATTTATTCAAATAAGAAGTTATTACCAAAAATATATAGCATACAACAGGTCATAAAAATGTCTAATTGAGTGACTTAAGGGGATACTAGGATTAAAATACCACATGCTATGAACATATCTTGGGGCCATATTTTATTGTTAACGCTCTCGCAGCGTGCGCGTATGTGTGCGTGTATGTGTGTATGTGTGTGTGTGTGTGTGTGTGTGTGTGTGTGTGTGTGTGTGACGGGGAGAGGGTGGGTGGGGGTAGCGCTTTGGTTAATAGAACACGTAACAGTTTATATCAGTGTCTTAATTACAAATGTTATGTCCATGTTGATATTAAACAACTATTTTCACTGGAACTGTTAATTAATAAAAATGAATAAAATTGCTTAACATGCCACACATACATTTAAATAAAAGGAATTCAGTAAGTGTAAGATGATATTAACACTAACAAAATATTACAAATTAACTATAAAGGCAAACATTAAATCGTAAAAGAAAAGTTCATCCCAAAAATTACAATTAATCCTTATTTGATACTAAAATCTCAAAAATCGTTGGATTGCTTCACTTGGAGTTTTAATAATTATAATCACGAGATAACTCATTTGAACTACTTGAAATCGTCAAATAAGTCCTAAAAAGACCAGGCTTTAGCGATTATTGAACGATCAATCCACCTTTTGTGAGTAGGAGCAACGGACAAGAAGAGAAAGTGTATCAGTTACTTATAAAAAGTCTTTGGTTCTGCTTCGATTCATTTTGGGGCCAACAAATATTTCACCTGGCTCCTGTTTTACCATCATATACTTAAATACTTAAAAACTTAAAGCTACGAAACGTAGACAGGTGATCGTGATTTTGACTGGCTCCAGTAAAACTGCATATTGTTTCATTCATATCTATAACATAATAGAGAAACCAGTCAAGACTTGGTTAAGTTTTTTAGTATTAATGTAAAGCGTTTGTAAAGCAGAAGCCATCGATCAGTTGGCACATGAAATTGAGTTTTATGTTCAAGCATTGGATCAGTCGTTACTGTTATGAATACATAACCATCTCCAAGTCCCATTATCTGATACTATGTAGATATATTTCAGAAAATATTAACATTAAAAAAAGTAAGACACGATAGTTTTGAAACTAAAGATTATAGTCCTTTTTTGATTATATTAGCGAAAAACTCACGTAAATATAATTAAATATGCCTATATTATGTGTGTCTGCATTTTTAATAATATTCTCATGGTCCTCGATTTATTATACGCTGAGTTTGACCAAGAAACTTTAGTGAAGTGGATCAGTGGTCCAGGCCTTGGACTACGAAGCCAGGGATCCCAGGTTCGATCCCCCACTCCTCCAACTAAAAATACTTTAACAAAAATCGAGGTCCCTGTATTGACCCTGAACTTTTGTCTATCACTATCTTTTAATTAGGAAAAGTATCAATTTAACGGCCTGCATACCGATACATTTTAATGTCCTATGTGCATTATGTACATATATCTAAAAAAATATTAAGTGAACCTTTTTATCAAAATTAATATTCACTAGATACGGGAATACAAAATCCTAGTTTATGAAGAGATTTATTATAAACTACAAGTTAGAATATTGTAAGGCTGTTGACGAATTTGTTTTATTATTGGGGTTTAACATCTGTTTTAACATATTTAAAGTAAATACGGCGTATCCAGTTTTACTGGTGTAAGAAGAAATCAAATCCGAGTAGAACAACCATCCTTCCATCGGTATCTTTATTTATTTTTATATTTATAATTATAACATTTGCTGATCACGTTGAAGTGGCCTTTTTATTAAAAATAAAAAAAAATGTATACATTCTCGCTAAAATAAATAAACAAGTTCTATTTACTGTTTTATTTATTTTAAATTTTATAAAGTAAAACAATATTTAAAGTGAAACAAAATACCGGAAACTGTCGATATGTTACGAAAGTCTCGGCGAGTATCGCATGTTATATTCCGGATATTTTCCGATAGCGATTACCTGTAGCAGACGATCCGCGCAGAGTTTTCACAGCTTATCGATGGTTTCCGTATACATCTCTATCTCGTCTTTTTTAAGTTTATTCTGTTCAATCACGCGTAAACTATTGGTGCCCAGAAGAAATTTTACTTAAAGGAAATAAATATATTAGTCTTTGTAGTAGTAACATAGACATAAACAGAGATATGAGTGACTGCAGATGCTTATTTAAACTTCGAATGTCACATTTGGCGTTTTTTCAAATTTCAGAAACAACTCTTCCTGGACTAAACATAATTTTGTGTTATTTTTTTACAATTTTACAAGTAAAGAATAGTATTTGTAGTAGTAATAATAGTAGTAGTATATTATTATTAGTAGTAGCAGTATAGTAGTTGTAGAAGTAGTAGAAGTAGTAGTAGTAGTAGTAGCAGCAGTATTTGTAGTAGAAGTAGTAGTTATAATAGTAGTATAGTAGTAGTTCTGAGTAACATAGTTCTGACTTACCACTTCACTCAGTATTGACGGGCAAATGACAATGAGCCGTAATGGTGTACATTAGAGAGACTGTTGCTGGATAGGCGGGGATTCAAACTCACGACTCCTGGACACATAGTCAAACGGGATTCCGACTGAGCTTACCGGGTCTGACCCAGCAGTAATAGAATAATTTGAAGTAGCATCAGTGGTAGTAATCATAGTTAATGTGATTTTTTATCTTTAAATAGAGGATCTTGGATCGAATGAGATTAGCTCAGTCGGCAATGCGTCTGACTATCAATCCAGGTGTCAAGAGTTAAAATCCAAACCTAGTCAAGTCTTCATGATTGATATACGACATTGCGTTCCATTATCAATCGTCTCTTGACGCTGTTTCTAGTGGGAAAGTTATCAGTTGCAGAAATATGGTGTACTTGAGTACTTATTAACCTGTCAGGAGGCCAGAGTGGTTAGGTTAATCGATTGTCTGTTAGCCCTCGATAGTATAAAAAGGATGCCAAGTATACCAAATTAGTATACAACATGATGAAAATAGAAAACGACGTATATGTTAATATAATAAACTGGGTCTCACAAGTGAAAAGTATATTATCCACATTTGGATTTTATAAAATCTGGTATGCTCATATAACTTCCTTAGCCTTTTTAAACAGAGATTAAAAGATGTTTTCATACAGAACTGGAATGCAGAACTTAATGACTCAACTAGAGCACTATTTTACCGTTCAGTAGCATCTTTTGAATTTAAACCTTATCTTGACATTGTAAACATTTCAAAATATCTTGTTGCATTATCAAGACTTCGTCTTTCCTCCCACAGATTAGAGATGGAAAGCGGTCGATGGAGAAAACCAATTAGTGTACCTTCCAATGAAAGAATGTGTAAACAGTGTAATATGCTAGAGGACGAATATCATTTTTTAATCAAATGTGTAAATTTTATTGAACTGAGAAAAAAATTACTTAAAACCATACTATTGGAAAAAAAACAAGTTATTTTAAATGTGTGCAATTACTAACTTCTGAAAATAAGCCCAAAATGAAAAAAAATATGTTTTTATGTACATACAGCTTTTAAATTAATATTGCTCATTAATAAGTTTACAATCTCATCTTGAAATCAGTAGACCTACTTGCAACCTATGATTGATATATGATTATCGTCAATAGTAAATCATACAATTCAAGAATTACAAGAATTGTTCTCTCCCGTGATCTTTGACCATCAATTTTTTTCTTCTCAATGTTTAAATGGTGAGCATAAACACTATAATTTATTATAAATGTCTGCCATATACCTGTTTATCATGTTTGTGTGTATTATTGTATAAATGTTCATGGGCCATGTTTGGCTTAAATAAACAAAATAAATGAAAAATATCTCTTATCGCATGTGTCCAGTGACAAACTTGATATATTTATTACATTTAAAATCTAATGGTTAATATATTATTTTTGTATCTGGTGTGGAAAAGAAGTTTATTATCATCAGTGATCTACAGCTATGACAAAAAACAGGAAATCAGGTACATTAGAAGTCGTGCCACGTGTTCATTGTCGACTTTGAATTTGTGACAATCGTATTCAGTGACGATTAATTACAATTGTGTAACATGAACCATGGTCAGTGACGGATTTGTTGGTTATGGAAGTCATTATTAGTGACGGGTATGTTGGTTATTAAAGTCTTGATCATTGACGTGTATGTTGGTTATGGAAATCATGATCAGTGACATGTATGTAGGTTATGGAAGCCATGATCAGTGACGGATATGTTGGTTATTAAAGTCATGATCATTGACGTGTATGTTGGTTATGGAAGCCATAATCAGTGACGAGTACGTTGGTTATGGAAGTTATTATCAGTGACGTGTATGTTGGTTATGAAAGCCATTATCAGTGACGGGTATGTTAATGGCGGAAGTCATGATCAGTGACGGGTATGGTGGATATTGAAGTCATGATCAGTGACGTGTATGTTGGTTATGGATGTCATGATCAGTGACGTGTATGTTGGTTATTGAAGTCATGATCAGTGGCGTGTATGTTGGCTATGGAAGTCATGATCAGTGACGTGTATGGTGGTTATGGAAGCCATGATCAGTGACGTGTATGTTGGTAATGGAAGCCATTATCAGTGACGAGCATGTTTGTTATGGAAGTCACTGTATTGAGTGTTGTTTTATGAGAGGCATCCATCGGGTCAATCAGGGGATTGAACCCGCAACTAGTGTAATTTAGGTACCACATGCGTGGTTCTCATGCCGTTGGTGCTTTTCGTTTGTAATTTACGTACTTAACGTGTTTTCCCATGCCGTTTATGTTTCAATTGTGTAATTTGGGTACCAAACGTTTGTTTTTTCTTTCCGTTGATAATTTTATTGTGTAGTTTAGGTACCAAACACGTGCTTATCATATAAGTAGCGCTTGTCTTATGTAATTAAGGTACAAAAAGTGTTATTCTTTTGGCCTTGATGCTTTGTGTTATTTAGGTATCAAATGTGTGGTTCTCAAGAAGTTGGTTCTTGTCTTGTGTTATTTAAGTACCAAACACGTGCTTATCATGCAGGTAGCTGTTTTCTTATGTAAAAAGATACAAAACGCGTGATTCTCATGTCATTGATGCATGTGCATATCATACAGTTGGTGATTGTCTCATGTAGTTTATGTACTAAACGTGTGGATCTCACGTTGTTGGTGCCTGTCTTTTAGGTATCAAACCTGTGCTTATCATGCAGTTGGTGCTTGTTTAGTGTAATTTATGTACCAAACGCGTACGTTTCACCGTGCATGTAAAATATTCGGGGACACGACAAAAAGGTATTTTGTATCTCTGCTCTATCCTCTTAAACTCTAAACATTACTAATACTCTTCTGGAGGCGTCGCCCATAGAGAAAACGGTGGCAACGATAAAGAGAGAGAGAGAGAGAGAGAGAGAGAGAGAGAGAGAGAGAGAGAGAGGCAGGCAGGCAGGCAGACACGAGAATACGATGCTCATGTCTCATATATACACATTTCATTTATATTTAATTTTGGAATGAATGAAGTCTAATTCTAGTAAGAGAATACTCAGCAACAAAATCGTTATAAAAGTTATTAAAAATCATATAAGTACGAGACATTCAGATATTTTGTGTTTTGAATTTAAACCCAAATATGAAAATATATTTACGTCTGCAACACAGACACATGTACGACAACACAACGTTGCCTGGTTCCCTAATATTATCACGTACTGGGTGCTTATTTGAGGTTGAGCCAGAGTACAGGAACTAAACAGGAACTAGACGCAGCTCTTTTTTATCTGTACTTAGCGTGAACTTTTGATATATTCCCTTTCCAGTTAAATGCAATCGATTGATGTTCCTTCAATAACAGACATTACTGCATCAGAGGCAGCAAAGCTACACACTGTAAGTTACTTTTACTTGCTTGTATTGATTATGTGTTATAATGTCTTTATAACGTTTCTCCGATTATTGATTTAACTCAATGTGTGATTTTATTTTGTGAATACACGTACATGTATTCTCAGTTTTTCCAACGGCTAGCGTTGCAGCGTGCATTTTTGTGTTTTTACACCATAGATTTGTGTATGCAGAAATATTTGTAAAAGATTATTCTGGATTAGCAAATAATATTTGCACTGTCAACGACGGGGAAAGACAGGTTGAGCACACCCATAAACTAGGATTAAACTTCCCAATGACACATGGTGTCACTTCTTCTGTATGTATGGGGTGTATTTGATATCATTTACCTTTATATTGTTAATGATTTGCTTCTGTGGTGCGCTACATCTCATGTTGGAGATATGTTTTCTTGTTTTAGAAATATGTTTTATACCACATTTTGATATATTATAAAGAGTACTGGAAAATCGGTTTATGGCTGGGAAAGGTGTATTCGCCTTCTGATTTTGAGAGTGGGGTGAGGCATATGATTTGAGAGTGGCAGAATATGGATCTTGACTTTTTAAGCAATAACTATTAATTACTGTAACAGATAATTGAATTACACATGGCAAGTATACATGTAAATATATATTCATCAATAAATGTGATAAAGAAAATATTTCTGAAGAAAGAGAATTTAAAGTTCCAGCCAGTGTGTGGTGGACAGGTTTACAACTGACTGGTATATTATAAACAAATCTCATACGGACGACCACCGCTAAATCCTAGTATGAGAATAAAAATACCTAAACGCTAGATAAAATGCTTAAATGTAGGTGTTTATTAATCCATAAACCCCAGTATGATAAGAAAAATAACTAGTTTTAAGAGTTAACTAATAAAAATAAAACCTTAGTATGAATATAAAATGCCTAATTATCAGCGTTAATTAATCATAAAACCTTAGTATGACAATAAAAATGCCTAAATATATGTATTTACTAATCCTAAAACCCTAGCATGAGAGTAAAAAATACCTATATATAAGCATTTACTAATCCAAAAACTCTAGTATTTATATAAAATGCCTAAATATAACTGTTAACTAATCAAAAAACCCTAGTATGACTATAAAATGCTTAAATATCAGTCTTAACTAAACACTAGTATGAAAATAAAAATTCCTAAATATAAGTATTTACTAATCACCAACCCTAGTATGAGAATACAAATGCCTATATATAAATATTTACTAATCCAAACACCTTAGTGTAAGAATATAAATGCCTAAATATAACTATTTTTTTTATCTAAAAATCATAGTACATGTATGAGAATAAAAATACTTAATGCTTGATAAAATGCTTTAATATAAATGTTCACTAATCCATAAACCCTAGTATGATAATAAAAATTACTAGATTTAAGTGTTTATTAATAAAAATTAAACCTTAGTATGAATATAAAATAAATAGATATCAGTGTTTACTGATTCAATAACCATAGTATAATAATAAAAATGCCTAAATATAAATGTTTACTGATAACAAAATCCTAGTTTGACAATAAAAATGCCTAGATGTAAGCCTTAGTTTTAATATAAAAATGACTAAATATAAGTGTTTACTAATCCAAAAAATCTTGTATGAGAATATAATTTCCAAAATATAAGTTGTTATTTATCCAAAAACACTAGTATGAGTAAAGAGTTTACATTAAAGATTTTACTAATCCAAAAACCTAAGTGTTGGAATAAAATGCCTAAAAGCTAGTATCAACTGATCGCAAACACCAGCATGAGAAAAATGCCTTAATACAAGTGTTTGTTAATCCCCTACCATAGTATGTTAATACAAATGCCTATATATAAGCGTTTACTAATTAAAAAAAACTCTAGTTTTAATATAGAAATGCCTAAATGTAAGTGTTAACTAATCAAAAACTCTAGAATGATAATAAAAATGCATAAACATAAGTGTTTGCTTATCAAAAACCCTAGAATGAGATTAAAAATGCTTAAATATCAGTGTTTACTAAGCCAAAAAACACTTGTATGAGAATAGAAATACCTAAAGTATTTACTAATCCCCAATCCTAGTTAGAGAACAAAAATGCCTAATAATGAGTGTTAACTAATCCAAACACCATAGTTTGATGATCTAAATGCCTAAACATAAGAGTTTACTAATCCAAAAACCCTAGTATGAGAATATATATGCCTAAATGTAAGTATTTACTTGAACAAACACTCTAGTTTTAATATGAAATGGCTTAATATAAATGTCTACTAGTCCCAATACTCTAGTTTGAAACAAATGTCTAAATATAAGTGTTTTCTAATCCAAAAAGCTTAGTATGAAAATAAAATGCCTTAGGCCAGTATTAAGTATCGCAAACCCCAGCATGAGAAAAACTGCCTAAATACAAGTCTTTATTAATCACAACACCTAGTATGAGATTAAAATGCCTATACATTCGTATTTACTAATCTTCAACCCCAGTATGGCAATAAAAATGCCTAAATATTTGTGTTAAATAATCCAAACCTAGTATGAATATAAAATGGCTATATATCAGTGTTGACTAGTTCAAAACCTGAATATGAACGTAATATGCTTAAATATTAGTGTGAATTGTCTTTCAAGACAATAGTTTCTATCATTTCAATTTTCAGACGTCCCCGTTTGAAGACTCGCGATGGATATTGAATCAATTACCATAGACCTTGTACTGATATACGCCAAGCTTCTGTCAAGTTTGGCTGCACTAACCTGGATTACGTATATGTTCCACGGGACCATTCAAACATATTTTTCAAGTGAAAAAATATCAGTGAGTAGTGTTTCTTTCTTAAATGAGAATGTTAGTTTATTTATTAACATTTTGTTTGACTTACTAGTTTAAACTTATTTACTTTATTTCGATTGTGAAACAAGTTATTGCAACATAAACTAATCACGCTCGGAAAAGTTGCTGGATAGAAGCAGTACTAAGCATATGCACAAACAAAGTGTCTTGATCAAGGACACCATCAATCGCAGTGGAGGAGGATCAAACCTACGACCCTCCGATCCTGAGTTCATTGCTCTACCAGTGTACCACACGTCCCACACCGTGTTTCATTTGAAAACCACTAAGAAAACAAACCTATGACTTATTTTCGAAAATCAAAATCCGGGACTAAATAGAGTTATGTCCCTTTTCATATTGTCTCTCCATGGGATTACATTGGTTCTATTTGGTCCATTCAATAGCAGCACTTTTGAACACGCTGATTGGTCATTTGCTTTAGAGTGAGTTTGAATGACTGCACAGTTAAGATAACGTTTGATTGTTATGAATAGTGGGACAAGCATAGAATTCCCTGCTTTTCATTTGGGAGTTAATAGACTTGATCCGCGAGATATCATGTTCTATATATGTATACTATAACAATGGTAGAGCGTTAGCGTGATTTGTGGATTTGAATGCGACAAATGACTTGCCGTTGTAACTTCCGGTACGTTTACGTTAAAGAACTGTCAGTTTCACCTTCAATCCTGCTTACATCATCCAACAACTGTTCTTGCTACGTCAGTTTACTGGACGAGGTGACAATCCTCACACAATTAAGAATTTGGGAAGTTGTTGTTTGACTTTCGGTTTCTTCAAATGTGGGTATCCAACTGCATAATCTTTGGATGGGTTATAGAGTGGCGGATAGTTATCCATATTTTGCTGTGGGAATGTTTGATTTAATTACAGAAATTGTATTATTGAAATTTTCTAACTTAATAAATTTAATTCTTATTTTCTAAGAATGTTAGTTAAATAGTCCTGTATATAACATTCTACGCACATTATAATATAATATAATCGATTATATATTAATTTATAGTCATTTCATGGTAAAATAAAACGAGATGTTAGCATAACATGGTACATGTATTTGTGAATCTTTTGATTCCCATTTGCAAAACATGCTGCATAATGAAATGGTTGGATACTTAAAACAGAGTTTCATTTAGCAAGCACAAAACATAAGTATTGTAAATAACTGAGTTTGTGTGATTAATTAACCATCCTTGCCACTATTTAGTTGGCATTGTGTTTAGTATACAAAGAAGATATTATGTTACCCGTTACCTTCCATTTCTAACACAGAAACATCAAAATATTTTTCATCAACCCGCCACCATCCCCTCTTCGCCGCCTGGCTTGTAATAAATACATTTAGATATGGAGTTTAGTAGATTTATGGCTATAAATCTCTATGTTTGATGCAGGGACGGCTGGTTGCTTATTTAACATTTCTTATGTCATGAGAGTTGTTTTTTGGGGCGGTGCTTTAGCAGCCGCTCTCAGAGCTAACATGATTTTATTTTCAATACCGCAAATCTACAACCGTGTTTCGTGTTAATGCAGACCTAACAACCACTTATCAAATAGTTCCACCTGATAAGCTCTCGAACTCACTATAAACAGTAGATTCGCCAATTTCAACGAAAATATTAATATTATAACATACAGCGACGATTTATACCTATAAACAATTACGTATTGTATAAATTCCAAGTTTATATTCTGTAGCATTAATCAGCACAAAGGAATGAAAGCGCATGAATACAGACGCGCTGAACCAAAATATATCGCCATCTTGTAAATCAAATTCCAGGTCACGAACTATATCGCCAACACGCACATTAAAAGAGTCGTATATTTCGGCAAGGACTTCAGGTAATAAGTACTTGATTCGGGAGTTTGATTTCGCTTTTTCTATCATTTTAAAAATGTGTACGGTAACGAAACTTTTCTAGATATGTCCCTTATGCCAAGGAACTGTACTCCTTGCTTATGTCAATAAACAATCAATACTCTTCTAAAAATAGATATATGCTAATGTCGATTATGTGACTTGCGGTTTCTCCCAGATGTTTAAAAATAGACTTGTATTCTAAAAAGAATTCGAGATTGATCGAGTTATGAATAATGTCAGTGCTGTTTTTTTATTATTTAGTAAATATTTCCCATATTTCCAGTAATTGGAACGGTAGATAATTTCTACTTAAACAGATAAGATTTAAAGCATTTGTGTTTCCGTAGCGAAAATACGCAAACATCCAGATGTGTCTTAAAATCGGCGCTATAACATTTTGGTTAGTGCGGTTCCGTTTACGGGGTGATATAGGGCCCTAGAAAAATATAAATGCAAGAATCAATTATCAATGTCGACATACACATTTCTACTTTTCGTCTTTTAAACGAATTGTTTCACTGTTGCGCTAGAGAAATCAATAAAGAAAATAGTAAATGAATATACTCTAAGTGGAATTCATCGTGCTAGATTCGAAGTATTATGTCCACGGTGTGGGTGGATAGTTGCCCACCTTTTGCTTTGGGATTGTTTGATTTAATTGACAGGAATGTATTTTTGAACATTTCTAATATAACTAATCATGTTATGTAAGAATGTTAGCTAAGTAGTAATGTTTATTACTTTACACGCACATTATGATATAATGTAACCGATTATATATTGCATTATAGTCATTTTAAAGTAAAATAAAACGACATGTTCGCATAGCATGGTATTTGTGTATCTTTTTATTCCTGTTTGCAATACAAGATGTACATTGATGCGGTTGGATACTTAAGAGAGCTGCATTTAGCAAACACAAAATATTTTTTCAACAAGTGGAGGCGTCGTGTTTAAAGAAATCATCGACCACCATAACACAAAACAGTCGATAAATGACGGAATAATCATAATATAACATATGTAGTGCTATCCGAACAAAGACCACCACCTTGGACATCGCTGCTTTGAACATAAAGCCTGGATTAATGATGCATTCAACTTTGCTCTTCTCTCCGTCACAAAATTAGCCCTCAATAACTTCCCTAGCGTGAACCTGACTACAGGGTGAAACTGACATATGCTCACGTTCTGGAATGAAAACCGGCTTAATGAAATGTTACACTGAATATGCAAACGTAATGCGGAAGGAAAGTACAAATGTTACTGTTGATTATTAATGACACATGTCTGTTCAGATTGAAGTGGCAATTAATGAATCTGAATTACATTTACATTTATTTCAACATACACAAATAAATAGATAAATACTATTGTGTATAGCATCTATTAGCATTCACAAATCTGACCTACATTAACATTTAATATAACATACAAAAATAGTTAATTGATAAAATCTATTGCGTATAACATCTAAATCCTTTCTGTGAAGAAAAGTCTATCATCATGCAGAGTAATTTTTCTAATGAATAATTGAAATGATATAAAAAAAAACCAACTTCGAATGAATTCAACTATTGTAAGCGATATTAACTTTTTGATAAAATGCATGTGAATGTATTTCATTACTGACTTTTGATCACTTTTATTGACAAATTCATTAATGAAATACCTTTACTTAAGTATTCTAATACTATAAATACCGCTTTGATCAACTGAAAAAGTGTCTCTGAAATTCAATCGGCGCATCCAAATCATTTTAATATATATTATACATATAACCAACACGCAGTCATTGACTCATCACTACTCTCAGGGTAACCAACCAAAACAAGAATTTTTGGTCGTATCTCATCCTGACCTTTATACCGTATTGTTTGTATTCACTTGTTCATTTTATTTTTCATTTCAGGTACGAAGTAGCATAGCAAAGTTGGCTACTTTTGTAGTGTGTGTTACATTATTCTTCATCCTGTACCACCAAGAAGAAAATCCATCGGGACTCTTGTACTGTATCGTCAAGTGTCTGCCTGTGTTGTCACTCGTCTCACTGGTGATGCATGGCAACAATAACTTCATTGACTCGCAGTACAAGCTCAAAGTCTTGTTTGGTCTTATATTTTCCTGTCTAGGCGACGCTTTCCTGGTTGGAGATTCAAAGTTTGGTTTTGGTGCAGGACTGTTGATGTTTGCTGCAGCTCATTTAATGTATATACTGGCCTTCGGATGGAAAGACTTGAAACTGTTAAGCGGAGTTGTTTATGTGGTGGTTGCCTTGTTAGGGTATGCGCTGCTTCGTTCTTGTGGAAATCTTCACGGTGTTCTGTCGTTTCTGGTTCCAGTATATATAGCTCTCATCAGCGTAATGGCTTGGAGAGCTTTTGCAAGAATTGAACGTGTGTGGAGATGGACAAATATATCAGCATTTGTAGGATCTCACTTCTTTCTGTTATCCGATTTCACATTGGCAATCAACCAATTTTGTGTCCATTTCACAGGTGCGCACGTCATTACTATGCTAACATACTACATTTCACAGCTTGGGATTGCCTTGTCAGTTACAGGATCTGCACTGAAAAAAAAGTAACCTCACCCACCTTGATGGAGTTTTACCATCATTTGTTAAGCTCGATAAATATTCAGAAGCTTCTAACATGCAAAAAAGGGTACTAATTTCAGTTAATCAATCGCCTACGTGTCCTGTCATGTATATATGTTCTTGTTTAAATGCCTATATACTAACAATACTAAGCTTTTAATAATCTTTGGTTAAGAAATACTGGTGAATCTCAACCGTCGTTACGGGAATGCTGGAGGAGAATCAAATCGTACCGCAATTGTTTTATGTATACAGTCAAGCCTGTATTAAGCATCCACTCAAGGGAAAGAGCTAACCTTACTCCTTAAGGTAGGTGGCTCCTTAATACAGGTTGAATAAAACTAAAAAAATAATGATTTGTAAATACAATTTGTGGTTGGAGAAGAACTTTTAAAATTAATTATTCATATTTGTATTTGTATTTATATTGATTTCTATATATGTAAAATTGAATCGAATAAATATATTTAAACCAAAATGTGGCTTTTAAAATATGTGAAAGCGGACACCTTTATTAAGCAACAGCTCGTCGCTAAATAGAGCTGTCCACTTACACATATTTTACATGTACATGAAAATATGGTCTTACTATTCATTTTCTGAAAACAACGAAGCACTATATAGCACAGCAATTGCCACAAGATATAAAATAGAAATTAATCTATGCTCCTCCTGAGAGTTAAGTTTACAATTCATTAATGAATACGAATATTCTAAATGAAAAATAGTTTGTTTTGACTTTCATTATTGAGTTATGTGACAGTGTGTTTATATATTAAGTTCAATGAAGAAATATAAACGTTCCAACTAAAATTCCTATATTTTTATATATTTATATATAATTTCAGTAAACCTAAGGCCTGAATATGTTTGTCTTAAAATTATTAGCTTTTTATTTGTTACACAGAGTTATTATTTTCAAAAGTAGAAACTTTATAATAACTTTAATATTCCAGTTACTTAATTTTGTTTCATTTAGTTTTACTTGATAGCTGTGGCTTACATGCTATTTAATATTGTGTATGTTAATGTTACAATACTGTTGAAGGTGTTGCAAGCCATTTTTCGGGGATAAATGTGAGGTACAAGTAATGTTACTCGTATGTGTGTGTGTGTGTGTGTGTGTGTGTGTGTGTGTGTGTATGTGTGTGTGTGTTAACGTGCATGCGTGTGGGTTTATGTGTTTGTGTGCACGTGCATACATGTGTGTATTTACATGCGTGCATGCGTGTGTGCGTGCGTGTTTATACGGTGCATGCATACGTTGTGGAATGAACGTGTTTTCCTGCGAGCGTGTTTACACAATCATTAAAACCAAACTATAATAGGTAGTGTATTGGTATATGCACGTGACAATACATACTGTATGATACAATAGCATTCTTCACTTTTAATATCTTTAATTTTACAGCAGTCGTTCAGTTTATATTTACATTTCTTTAAATCTTCTGTGACATTAAATAATTTGATGTCATTCTGTTTAACAGTACTTTGGTAAAGTTAACCTCACCTGACAACACAACGATACAAAAAAACTCGAATATATTATTGACATTATTTGAATTTTTGCAAGGTGGTGAATTAAAAACACGAATACGAGAAGTGAGCTTTATTTGATGAACATCCTGAGATATGAACGTACATGTAACGCTCAGAGTTTATATCAATCCCGTTCGGGATTTACTTACTTTGCATGTGTTACGTATATATAAGTTCATATCTCATGAACTTTCAACAGTTAAGTTCATTTATTAACTAATTATTTCTTCTATGTGTATATGTTGATAAATAACATGTAATTTCACTACTGTGTGATTTATATACACTCTGTAAACTTTATCTCAAGTTAAATGTTGTTTATACTTTCAAATCATATTTAAACCAGGATATTAGGAAGACTGGTATACTTAAATTTTGTAACAAATGAAATCATGTACATATGTATTTCCTTAATATTTTGCGAATATTTTGAAATAAAACTAGAACACAGAATAGAAATTTAAAGTTTTGGCTAAGTTGATAGACTGTCAATAAAATATATCAATAACATTGGGTAAAAAAACAACAAAAAATGGTCAGTTGCATTTCAAATCTATTTTTCTTTTAATTAAATGTATGCTTATATTGTATTGAAATTTATCATTTTATACTTGTTTTAACATGTAATTTTTAACTGTTCTAGAAATAAGCGATATATTGATTTTAAGGAACTTTTCTTTGAAGGACAGGAACTAGTATGCACGTATATACCAAACGTCTTTATGTGATATACCTTTTCTGTCTATGGGGTGCTACGTGAGGATGTACAATCACGCACAAATCTGACATAAAGTCATTCCGATTTTATTCAACTCATGAATGATTCGGCATTCTGTACACATGGATAAAGACAGAAAAATAAATATTTTAATCCTATAACGTAAACACATTATAATACTGCTGTGAAAACGAGTGTTGTCAATATTACTTATCACCAACAAGGAGATATTGCGTATACTCTCATTGAGATTTGGTCTACTTTGTCTCACATAACAAGTGGTTTTACCATTATTTATCTCCAAGTTTGCATAACTACGGAATGCCATCACACGTGTTTTAATTAAACAACTATCACTAGTCTGTGCTTGCGAACAGGTACAAATAACAGCATATAAAGGGCACAAACAGAGATTTATATTTTCATTCATCTTTCTTAGAGATGGTCAGCGACGTTATGAAATCATTTTTTAATAATATTATTTCAGAGGTGTGTAGCATTATCGACGATAAAATTAAGAAGTGTTCACTAATTGAGCTTAACTTTAGGTTTGTTTAACTAATCATCCGATGACATTCACCGGTTTTCGAAAAAAAATATTTAAGTAAAACGTATTTCATGAAAGTATTAAAACACTTACAGTAAAATTCCTCAAATCGGCTCCCCCGCCTACGTAATCGGAAATCTCCGTCTTTAAACGTCGATGTTGTATTACAACGCGGACTGTACGATTGGTAGGGTTGGGTCCATACATGACTATATATAAATTACTTGAAGCGTTCATAAACATGTCGCTATGTACATGTATAGTGTGTATTGTAAGATGTGTTTGTTGATGAGCTCTGTTAGCTTTAAGCTTAAAAATATGTCTGTATTCGTGTTTAATCAATGCATCACATATTAATATATTAACATATTTTGCATTTGTGTTTATTAGAAGAATTAAAGATAATGAATAAAGGAAAATTATATATTTGGAGTTTACAGATCTTTAATCTTAATTAAAGCCGAGCCAGATGAGCTCAGTCGGTTACGCGTCTGACTATTAATCCAGGGGACGTGAGTTCGAATCCCCCGCCCGGCAACAGTCTCCGTGATGATTAATATACGACATGGTGTCTCATTATCATTCGTCTCTCACCACTGATTCAAGTGGGAAAGTTATCAGGTACTTGCGGTGATGGGGTGTGCTCGAGTACTGGTTAATCCCAGGAAACAGTGGTTAAGTAAACTGATCGTCTGTTAGCCCTCGATGGCATAAAAATGACGCTAAATATTCAATCAATCAATGAATTAATCTTAATTAAATAATGATTGTTATCTTAACAGACTTTCAATCTAATATCAAAGATCTATCATCAACTCATTGAAATTACATTGGAATCCAATACACTATTATATCAATATCCGTAAAAGCGGTCATTATTATACACAGCAACGAAACTTAGCTCTTGAAAAAAGAGCCATTGTATACTTTATTTGTTTCTTGGTAAAACAGCATTACCGTTTACGATGTTCCGACTGAGTGTCATAGGATTCTATGCTAGTGTTCAAGTCATTTAAAGCCAAATTAAAAATAAATTATTTACCAAATAAAAACATAAAATGTTATTATTAAACTGCCTATCACTGGATAAGAAAATGGGTTATTAATATTTCATAGAAAATATATTACTATTGCTATATTGAGCAGATTTATCTTCGCCATAATATCACCACAATCCATGATGTGTGGTACCGAGCTCGATTAACCTCCGTAACAAAATGTTAGGATATAAATTTAAATTCCATTTTGATAATTATACAAGTTTAATGGTTTGTATTACATTTCACCTTACTTACAATGTACATATGTATATAATCTGTATGTGTTTGTTGTAAATACGATAAAAATACATTTAATATAAAACATTGTTTTCCGTCCTAATTTTAGTTACCATATAGTTAACTTGTTATTTACATTTTCACATAATTATATGAATACATATGTTTTTAAAGATAAAAATAAAATGTGTTTGTATTGTGAAAATGAGAGAGAGAGAGAGAGAGAGAGAGAGAGAGAGAGAGAGAGAGAGAGAGACATAAAAAGCTCAATACAATATGATAGAAATATGTTTGTGTCGTCCCATTAACAACATAAATATAAACAAATGACTATAATAAAAGGTTTGGTTATGTTAAATAAAGTCTTTGAAATCAAAATATTTTGATATTAAGTTTTATACTGGAAACAAATTGGAAACTATATTTAATAATATCATAATTATTATTATTATTACTATTTATATTAGATTGCGTTTATTTACGGTTTTTAACAAGAGTTTGAGATGATAAGTGTCTACTTACCTTCCAACAATGTTATTTTTTTCAAACACTAAGTGATAATTTTATTAGTAACGTTCCATAATTGCAAAATGTTCAAGACAAACACACAGTTAATTTTATAATATATTGCGACGTCAGCTTACCTTTAAATTAATGATTTTGTACCATAGTTTTAGAACCAAAATAAAACTAGAACGGGCTATGTCACTTTCAAGAGTTGAAAATTTAAGAAAAAGAGAAAACAATTGGTGAGTGACAAATAACAGTATTTATGCATTGCTCTTATTTTGGTGAAATTGATCTTGACCTCTCTCCCCCTAAACCTCGACTCCCATCCCCCAAACAAAATGGAGACAGCTGTGAGAGGTAAGTGATCTTAAGACAACGTGTTGGGCCACTCGGCCGCGGAGGACCCCTGTAACTCTTGTACTCCAACAGGAAATGAAACAAACACCAAAACAGCATGATTAATACTTCATAACTTTATAATCAATACAGTACGTGCATACAAAATAGGTGACATCGTGGGGTGCGTGAGGAGTGGGGGTCAGCCATGGAATGGTCAGTAGTAAAAACAAATATTCTAATAGGTGCATCTAATCCCGTTGTTCCCCCGTCGACACATCATAAGACGAGACGGTGTGGAGTGACATTTCGTAATATTTACTCTTCACTTCCTCTTATAGAGATCAGCAAACAAATATTTATATTAAACATAAAAATTAAGCAGGTGCATATCTGTAATAAAGTAAAACTTTCTTTTTATCATGTTTCAAGCGTCATCTATTAAAACAAGGCGTTCCAAAATAACTGAAACATCAATAATTTGTAATTTAATATAACGTTCGTGTTTTGTTTATCTCATTTGTCAGACTTGAGTATATTTTAAGTAATGTCCAACATGAACGTTTTATAATTTATTTACGATAAACACGTTTTTTATTTAAATCACTTTTTACGCATATCAGATAAAATCATAAAACTTGATCATAATTAAGAGTGTATAAACACGAATATGAGCTGAGAAGAAAGACTCAGATTTTTACATGGAAATATCTTAACTCTGTGTGACAATACATTTTTGTGATGGCGTTCAGAACTATGCAAAACTCACTTTTCGGAATTATATTTATTTTGTTGTCCGTTAACGGTAAGTGAAATGTACACACAATCTTATGAATTTTATTTTTAAGTTAGCATAATTATATCAATATTAATGTACGTTTACGGAAAGTGTTGTACGTTAACGGTAAGTGTTGTATGTTAGCGGTAAGTGATGTACATTAACGGTAAGTGTTGTCTGTTAACGGTTAGTGATGTTCGTTAATGGTAAGTGATGCACGTTAATGGTAAGTGATGTACGTTAGAGGTAAGAATTATATGTTAAGGGTAAGTGTTGTACGTAATCGGTTAGTGTTGTCGTTAACGGTAAGTGATGAAATTAATGGTAAGTGTTGTACGTAAACGATAAGTGTTGACGTTAACAAGAAGTGATGTACGTCAACGGTAAGTGTTATCTGTTAACGGAAAGAGATGTACTTTAACGGTAAGTGCTGTACATTAAGGGTAAGTGATGTACGTTAACGGTAAGTGTTGTACATTAAGGGTTAGTGATGTACGTTAACGGTAAGTGTTTTCTGTTAACGGTAAGTGTTTGTTTGTTAACGGTAAGTGTTGTATGTTAACGGTAAGTGTTGTGTGTTAACGATAAGTGATGTAAGTTAACGGTTAATGTTGTACATTAAGGGTTAGTGATGTACGTTAACGGTAAGTGTTTTCTGTTAACGGTAAGTGTTGTACGTTAACGGTAAGTGATGTACTTAATGGTAAATGTTGTACGTTAACGGTAAGTGATGTACGTTAACGGTACGTGTTGTACATTAACAGTAAGTGATGTATGTTAACGATAAGTGTTGTTTGTTAACGGTTAGTGATGTACGTTAACAGTAAGTGTTGTACTTTACCGGTAAGTGTTGTACGTTAACTGTAAGTGCTGTACCTTAACGGTAAGCGTTGTCTCCTAATGGTAAGTGATGTACGTTAACGGTAAGTGTTGTACGTCAACGGTAAGTGTGAATCCTCTATTGTAAGAAACTGTTCTTGTTGCATATTATGTTTTTATCCACGCCAATGATACATATAATTTCACGATTTTGTTGGAACTCGAGCATGCTGCATACTAATTTTGTTGTTTAAAACACAATCTCTTGGGTCATATTCAATTCTTTGTACGGTAAGTAAAAAACAAAATTTTAAGATTTGGTGCATATATTATTTTTTGTACGTTAACGGTTAGTTTGTAGGAATTCAAATGCACAACATGTTTACCTCCAAGTATTAATCTCTGAAACTCAGGAAAAGTCACTATTTTTAAAAAAAATATTTTGTTTTCTTACCCAGAAGTGCATGTATAGTCATATCAATACTATATATTATGCAAATCCCTTCAGATGGAGTTGCATCAGTATATTTTTTCTAATTTAGTTTTCTACACCTTTATCATTAACGTGATATTCTTATTAATCCTCATGAATATTTAATTTGAATAAGTAATGTTGGATATAGTCAAGGTATAATAGAATTATATATGTATTAGTTTGAAACCGATCATGATAGTGTTGCGAGCTCCGTGTATCCGGACGTTTACCCGTGTGATTGTTATAAAACCGAGACACACCGCAGCGTGGTCTAGTGGTAGAGAGTCAGTCTCGCGGAAGGCTGTTGGTTTCATCCCAGCCTGGGTCATATCAAAAATTTGTATCCGGACGTTTACCTGTGTGATTGTTATAAAGACGAGACACATTGTAGCATGGTGGTAGAGAGTCAGTCTCGCGGAAGGCTGTTGGTTCCATCCCAGCATGGGTCATATCAAAAATTTGTATCCGGACGTTTACCCGTGTGATTGTTATAAAGACGAGACACACTGTAGCGTGGTCTAGTGGTAGAGAGTCAGTCTCGCGGAAGGCTGTTGGTTCCATCCCAGCCTGGGTCATATCAAAAATTTGTAAATTGATACAAGAAGCTTAGTCGCTTGGCGCTCAGCATGTTTTAGATAATTCTTGTGTCAGTATGATGTGACTAGGTGGCGTATCATACCATGTGTCTGCGGCATTATACTCCAGTGTGGCAGCTTTTAGAATACTGTCTCAAGAAGACACCATCACAATATGACTGAATTTTTGTTGAAAACGACGGTTATTACGCTACAACCACAACAAACGCAAAACATATATATTACAAAGAAAACATGCATATTGCGGATTAGCAAGTGGAATAGTTCTTTTTCAATTATTTCTAGATTTTTTTATCATATCACCAATAACACATATTTGTTAATATTCAAAGTAGTCACCTTTGTTTTGTTTTATTTTGTAGTTTGCTGTCAGGAAGCTGTTCGTGCAAAACGGTCAACGGTAAGCGGTCCGGTTTTATCAAGTTATGTTACAGGCATGTTAAATAGATTAGCTTTTGCGCGAATTGAAATTTGTTGTTTCCTTGAACCCATTGAGTAGTTGTCATCAGTCAGTTTTAAATTTAGACAATGTCATGCTAAGCAAGTTAAAAACTTCAAAACATGTGACCCAGGGAATGCTGAAACGGGAACGAAATGTATTTACAAAACATTATTTTAGCAACCAAACACATCTACTATAGTTATATATGTCTGCATTACAAAAACTGTATAAGGCGTCACTTCACAGATTAATTTTTCTCCATATTCTATAAAAAAAATAAGGTCAAGGATTTCCACGGTGAAAATCCTCATAAAAAGTTTATAATTTTATGATATGCATTGGGATGATTAGCTTGTGCGTTTTTAAAGACAGTGCAGTGATACCCTTATACTTTTTTTTAAAAAAAAATTCTGTTTGTTAATCTGTTTATCTGTTAAAATCCAATAACATTCACTATTTAACACCAGTGATGTCCCATTGTAGTATATACTATGCCAGTTTTTTATCCACTCACCTGCATCAGTTCAGTCTCTATCAACGATTTTGACAATATTTCGAGTCAAATTACATATGACAATTGATGCTCAAGAGTTGTGTTACTGTCCCTAAACAGAGAAAGTAACTGTGTATTGAGACCAACCTTAAGCCAACCTTATAAATAGTTTAAGGGCCTGTCACACCTAACCGATTTGGGTCGCCAGAGCTATACCGAAGCACAAATTTGGCGATTTTCGGGGATCGGTATTAGTACGGCAGCGCAACGGTATCATGTCGCTAAAGAACGGTAGTACATCGTCAGAACATCGCCAGAACACCGGCGAAATATTTAGCAACGGCAAGCGACGGAGCGAGCAATTGGACTACAGCAGCAGTACAACGGCACTACTCCGATATGGCTTCGTTAATGTCGGTAGAGCACCGGCAGTGCCCCGTAATGGATCGGCGCCTTTCTCGCCCGAGCTCCGCCGAATTTCTCGCTCTTGTTTAATCCCGGCGAGGTATATCGGTAGTGTGTAACAGGCCCTTTACGATGATAGATCAACAAGTAAACGGTACATGTTTAATAATTCGACAGTAAAATACGAAATTATAAAATCTTGTGCGTAAATGCGTCGGGGTTAAACCAACAAAAACTTACACGTGAATAAGCCGAGGGTTTGGTGAACATCAATAAAGCTTGCGAATCGGAACAATTAAGCGATTGTTATGGTCATTTCAAATTTGGACGATATTTACAGTTATACATGTAGATTGATGATGGCATTGTATGGATTTTGACATATGAAACAAAATTAATAACGGTACATGTATGTAAATTTTCACCAACATCTTACATCAAGTTCATACCTAAAGACAGGTCAGTATTTACATTGTATCATGTTTTTACTAGAGTTCTGTACATGCGGGCATTTCAAAAGATTTTTTTCTCACAAAGCCCAAAGAAACTCAGATAATACGATGCAATAGAATGTCATTAAAATCGTTTTCTTTGTGACATACAATGCCAAAGCCACAGCGACATTTTTTCTGATTAGCAAGATACCAGGCGTAGTTGAAGTCTTTCACGCAAATTGAAAACATTGGTTCCGTGTCCTGACCGTCAAAAGAACCAAGCTTAAAGTAATCATTATCACCAAGGATAAGTCCGTTTGACCGAATACGTATCTAAGAGTATAAGACCTTCACCTCTGACAAAGAAAGTCGAACCTGAATAACAAGAAGAAATTGGAGGGTTGACAAATAAAAACATGGCATTCAATGTACAGTCATCATTGATTAGAAATGAAAAATCGGAATTAGCTAGCAAATTAATTGAATGGAGTTGTATTTTGACTTTCTGGTATATTTCACCTTAACATTCGCTGTCTTTTACAATAACAATGGGAATGTTGCAAAATGTCAAAAATAATTTAATAACAGTAACATATACATACCATTTGTGTTATTTGCAATTAGCAATTTATCCAGTACTTATATTTAACAGCTGTGTACATTTTTATTGGCAATGCAAATGTATGAAAATCGACTATGCTGAAAGAGTAAAGAAACGCCGGGTGGATTTCAGAACCACAATGTCAAACATGTGTAAGCGATAATTACCGTATTAAAATATATGTGTAAAGTTATTTTATTACTGATGCTGTCAATATGATCAATAATTTTTGACAAGTGCATCAATAATATAATATGTTTGCATGTATACATTAAGCTGCAAAGCTCGCTCATACTTGTTTAATAGGGTGACTCTGAAATTTCCTTTTCCTCTCAGTATGGCTTTGACAATGTTCATATGTAAGACGAAAGACGATCCCCAAAACTGGATGTTATATCGCATATCATATTGAAGTTGACCTGACGCGGGAATGACAATCCGCCCACTTGCCACATGCCATTGTTTGTCAAATAAATACAATGTATTTTTAGTGTAGTGTTACAAGTGGCGGCATAGCAACCAATATCGACCGCTGATTGGATTATCGACGTGTTTGACCGACAGCCTGCGTCACATTAATTGTATTGACGTAAAGAATGAAAAACATAAGATAATGTGTTATAGTTTAAACCTATCTTACTTTATTCTATATTTTCTGTATCTTATGTATCTTGTATAATAAAGCATTGTCAATTCATTCTAGTTGTAAATCTCAATATATCGTGACTCACTTAGCAAGACAGTAGCTTGATATTGATTGGTTGTGCTTATATAAGAATGTTGGCGCTACTCAGATTTATTCCGAGATCTTCCGTGACCAATAAAACTTGATATAACATATTTAACCAGAAATGTGTTGAAAATGGCGTTACACCCATTCAAACAGAAATTCTCTGAATTAAGATAAATAAAATGTTTTATGTCAATGTGTGAACATGTGTTGACCATGTGATAAACATACTTTCACACCTCCCTGCCACCCACCCAACCCAAATACACAAAGATCTCCAGTTAATTACCGGATAAGCTCATGCCGTGCTACTTTTTTAAAGGATTTTCTACAGTTCCTCATTTTAAACAAAATTCTATGCAAGTACGACGACTACATTTGTGTTGGAAGGTAGGCAGCCGTCGATTTTGTGTGCCAGTGGAGATGCACCCACCTTTTAAGAGGCGAACTTCTTAGTTTTTTAGTTTAAGCCTTGGAAAAGAAGCTTCTCAAAGTTACCCGTGATGGTGCTGACGAGTAATAAGACCAGAATAATGAGTAATAAGGCCAAGAGCTCAAAGTTTAATTATCACTTAATTCTCAAGCGGGGGAAGATCACGATTTACCTGCTGACAATAATGAAGCGCTGTGACGTACACACCGTTGACAACAACCAAACTCAACAATGGCACATCGTTTTCCGTAACTAGGTCGAACAACTTCGGCAGCGGAAGAAACGACAGTTCACCAAAAAGCATCATATTTCCATCCTGAACAAAGTTTTTTGTATTTGTGAAAGTCGGCTATGAAGTGCCATTTCTGGCCACCAAGAGTCATAGTCCATTCTCCGTTAATGCACTCCTTCAGTAGCGGAATTATCACGGCCGGATTAAAGCCATTTGTTCTGATCGTTTGTTTAAAGAGTCTTATCACGAAGGACTCTATTATTTCTTCATCATCTGTGTTGTTTGCCGATGCGTACACTTTTATCAATGTCCATTTTATTGAACATGGCATGTGTATCCATGAATAGGGCCGAGTGCGCTTTTTATGGCTCAGTTCATTGAAGTAAGTCCAATTAACTGTGTTACCTTTTCTGGGTAGTAGCTTAAGAAGGATGGTAAAGAAGGATGCGTTCCATTTGGTACCAAAATAGCGGCACCCCAGCTTCATACGAACCATGCCGTCTGGACAATAGACCAGACGACATTCATGCTGTAATAAAGCAATTCGTTAAATAAATGTTGATAAACCAACCAAGGGATTTTGTGTAATGTTTAAAGTTAATTATTAAGCTTTTAAAACATGTTAGTAGTATTTGTCAAATAAAACTTAAGATTCGTGGAGCGTGTGGTTCAGTGGTAGAGCATCAGACACAGTATCGGAGGGTCGTGGGTTCGGTTCTCCGCCAAAGTGATGTGTAGTGTCCTTGAGCAAGACACTTTTTCTGTAAAGACTTAGTACTGGTTCTACTCAGGTTGACATCCAACGTGATTTGTCTAAATTGTAAGAACTTGTTTCACAATTGAAGTAATGACAAATGTTTAAAAGAAACAAGGGAATTTGCAACAATAATCTTGACCTTTAGTAGTAGTAGTAGCAGTGAAATAGAAGTAGTAGTAGTAGTAGTAGTAGTAGAAGTAGTAGTAGTAGTAGCAGTTTTAGTAGTAATAATAGTAATAGTAGTAGTATTAGTACCAGTAGAATAAAAGTAATAAATGTGGCATGAGTAGTAGTAGTAGTTGTTGTTGTAGTAGTAGTAGTAGTAGTAGTATAGTAGTAGTAGTAGTAGTAGTAGTAGTAGTAGTAGTATAGTTAAAATAGTATAGAAAATTAGTTGCAGTTATAATTGTAGTAGTAGTAGAAGTAGTAGAAGTAGTAGTTGTAGTGGTGGTAACAGTAATTATTGTAGTAGTAGTAGTAGTAATAGTAGCACTACATGAATACATGTTGTACTCCGAGTAAAAGCAATTTCAGAAGAAGCAATGTTACATATCATATATGTACGTAGACCTTTTTAAAATGCATATTGAATACAACCTTGTACGGACTTCATCTTCACGACAACTGCCGGTGTTATTGATACTGTGTGAGAATCGATTTTGAACCAATACTTTTAGGTCTGAGTAAGTGTGAATTACACCAACGTCAATCATTGTGAAAAATGTCAAAACGCTTTTCCTCTTATGAGCAAGACGACATATATTCGAATCATTTATTGATTTCTGGTTTGTGTTGCACATAAAACAAAATATGTTAGAATATATTGCTGGATATTTTGCGAATGGTGCTTTCAAACTGCTACATGCCTCTACTAATGGGTGATCTTCAACTAAGCAATGGTCTTGTATGTTAGAATGACGTTTCATTGTTTCTGTATATTTTGATAGGGATGTGGGGAAATAAACAAAAGAGCAAACATTGCTCTGTAAACCCCATTGTAACATCCAGGTGTGTGAATCTGCTAATGCAATCAAGCACTGCACTCCGAACATCCAAGGCTTACATCGATAAATTCCATTGCACTCGGCACACTCGGAGTTGAAATAAATGAGCCCTTTGACTGGTGACGAGACTGGTGCAATGCTGTCATTTCCATTGGTAGATAAACGGCATTTCCTGTTAAAGGATCCACTCATATTAGAATTTGTTTCATTTAAACAACGGTCCACCATGAACTATTCGTGTGCGGAAGTTCCAAATTTCAGATTAGTTACCGGTTCCACACACACAAGCTTGAACCTTTCCACTATGCGATATATATCTATATGCTCAAAACAGCAGTTCAAAGTTTGACCGCAATCCGGGTCGCAGCTGCACGATTTGCAACATAGCTGATACTGTTTAAAAAAACGGAAAAGAGAGCGATGCATTTTGGTTACATATATGAGAGTAAGGACACAGGTCGTAAATTGTATCTGGGATAGATACTGAATCAGAATACGCTGAATGCAGAATAGTGATGATTATATATAGCGCCGCCTGGTGTCGTCGTCTGTTTCTAGAGAATGAGCTAGTCTGCAAATATACAAGTATACCGTTACCATGGTTACAGTAACATTGCAAATATACAACTATACCGTTACAGTACCATTGCAAATATACAACTATATCGTTAAAGTAACATTGCAAATATACAACTATACCGTTACAGTAACATAGCAAATATACAACCTGACCGTTACAGTAACATTGCAAATATAAATCTTTACCGTTACAGTAACATTGCAAATATACAACTATACCGTTACAGTAACATTAACACCATTCTTATATATATGTATGGTAATATATGCAACACTTTATGTAGCAAAACTACACTTACAATTACTTTTATCCTGTGCAAAATGCACGTTTTTGGCGCCATATTAACAAGCATCGACGTGTTCTTAATTAAAATTCCTATAATAGTTATTGATCCTTTCCATCACATTTTGCTGTAAATTTCGAGAAATAATATCGTGGGTTCTTTTGTGTTATCTACCTAATCCCATTATTTTCTTACAACTGGATTACCCCAGTTATTTCAGCGTAAAGTGTTAGAGCATCGTGACTTTCATGCAGTTAAATTTGTCCTCCGTGACCGGATAGTCTAAGCAACTTAAGTTCACTAACCTCTTTATAGCAGACTTGACTACTTTCTAGTTTCATCAAATTTCTCGATTACTAAATGTAAAATGTCTGCTGGTATCCAATCTGACCACTCATTTGTTTATTTTAATATTAATACCGATCACGACCGCGCGATCCAGGATGTTTCAAACTTAATAACGATGAAATTTTAGAAGTTGAATTTCAAGAAATAATAAAAATATTCTATTAGGGATTTAACACAAATAAATAACAGTTCAAATCGAGATACCATCTGGAAACGAATAAAAGGCACAATACGAAATGAAACTATAAAATATATTTTAAAGAAAAGAAAAACGAATCACAGTTTAGAAAATAGTTTTGAAGAAGAAATAGATAAATTAGATTTAGAATTGTCAAATGATGTATTAAACAATACAAAACATGAATTAACAAATATAATAAATATAAAAACAAAGGGTATTATTTCAGGCGCTAGGACTGAATTGATTGAAGGTGTTGGAAAAAAATACTAGATATATTTTAAAAATAGCTAGACAACAATTATGCATTTAAACTGAATATGACGGTAGAATATCATAACACGATACGAAAAAAATAATAAAAAATCCAGGGGTCGTAATCACCAACTATTCTTGAGAATATTCTTAGACTTGAGTTTGAAAATCCTAATTTCAACCTTAGATATCTAGTTTATCTGACTATATATTAGGTGTTCCTACATGCTTTGAAATTTTGGCCTAAAATATGGTCTCTAAATGTGTTTTTCAAAATTCATTCTTAAGTTCAAGTCTAAGTATATTCTTGAGAATGGTTGGTGAATACCTACCCAGGTTCCGATGGATTATCAACAGAATTTTATAAAATAATTTGGAATGACATAAAACAATTTTACATTGTAATTCTTCAAATAGAATGTTATATGATAAGCAAATTCAGTAACTGAAATTAAAAAATACTGCATACAGCTTCTCGCCTGTATTTTTTTTTATTTTTGCTCCTTTTTTACACTCTCTTCAATTAATCTTTATTTATTTTTTTTTTATATTCACTCTGAAAACATTGCTTGTAAAACATTGTATAATATTCTGTTATCTACAATTACCATATAATTTGTTAAGTTTCAAAATTATAAAGTTTGAATTAAAAGATGAACAGTTTATGAATAACGTTGCATTATATGGAATAAAACATATTCATCACAAACAAATGTTCACTAATATTTCACCGCTCGGTTCAAAATCTGTATTTGAGAAATATTGCCAGTTTCTGTGGGAAAGACAGTACTTCTAATTATTTTTAATTATAAGATGTGTTTCTACCAACTAATATATAACCAGTACAGCGTTGCAAATGGCGTTGGATTTCACTCATAAATGTAATTAGATAATAACAAGTAAATAATAAATATATATAACAATATTAAATGTTAACTTAAAAGTTATTACTTATGATAATAATTATATGGGTTTTTTTTATATGAACGATACCTAATATTTAACAAAGGATGCATATGCATAATAACAAATACAGAGTATCATTAACATGTAAACGGTTATGGAATGGATTTAAAAATGATTTTGAATCTGTCAATATGAAAAGTTTAACGTTAAAACGATGTGTTCTAATTTATTGATTTATATTTCTTTATAAAACTAAATAATCACGAAAATATTTTAAAAATGAATAAAGTTCGTACAATACCTATACAAATTAAGTAATCACGAATTTATTCATTCAAAAAATAGTTTAAGAATAAATAAAATGTATACAATACCAATAAGAAAGTAATCACGAACTTGATGCAAAAATATTTTAACAATAGATAAAATGTATACAATATAAATAAATAAAGAACGAATAAAATGTATGCAATTTCTATAAGAAATAAGCAATCACGAAAGTAATTAAAAATAATTCAAAAATAAAATGGATATAATACCGATGCATCCATTTCTTCGTCTGTTACCAGGTAGATCATCGGAGACAACGCTCGAGTAGAATCTTCGAACATAATGTCGTCTGACATGATGTACACGCAATTTTAAATGAAATCAAGAGGACTTAGGGTATCTGGCCAATCTACTGTTAGAAGCGATGTATTTTTACGTGTTTCTAAACAAAGAGTTTGACATGACACGAGGTGATCTATAGATGAAGTCTGACATTGATAAGTGCCATACCTGTAGTATAGCTAGCTTTCCAATCATGGTAGATGTTCGTGAATGCATGTATATACAATTAATTTGACTTGAAAATATTTTCAGTCTTTGGTCGAAATTATCAATTTATCCGTTTTTAAGAATTTCTTAACATTGAGGTTGCAAAATCACCACCCCACCTCACTTGTATCGAATTAATTGTAGATGATTCGTATGTTCAAATAACGATTCGTGGTTATTTAGAACATTATTTTCTTAGAAACCAGTACCACAGCAAAATACTTTATATAAAGTTAAAATTGATTAGTATTATAAAATGTTATACTAAGAAATATAGTTGCCGTTTGCATAGAAATTTAGTAAATTGACGAATATTGATAGCATATAAGTAGCACTACCCATAAGACTACTATTGACTAATTTTAACGCTACCCATTCCGCAACTTGAGACAAAATTTACTGACTTTATGTCAAACCGACAGAAAAGAGTTAGACCTTCGTATTTTTCTTATTATAAAAAGGTGAGACCAAAACATACGTCCCAGTAAAATGTGTATGTTTAAAGCTTCCAGTGTCCGGCCATATATTACAATATATACTTTTTAACCGACCGCTTTCAAATAAAATAAAACTTTTCAGACGAGCAAACTGTAGTTATAATAAGCAAACACATTAACAACAAATAACATGTAACTAGAACTACAAATAAAATGATACAACATACATTTATTTACCACGTATCGTTTGTTGTTTTTTTTATATAAAATTTCATTCGAGGCTTCATCAAGCTTTTACCATTGATCAAATTTTGCTATTTATTCTAATGGGTGCTAAACACAGTAGTGGAGAAAGTGGTCAACATTATAAAGACTACTCCTCAGTGAAATTTAACGGTGCATTTTATAAGCGCAATCTTCTTAAATGAACTAGTAATTATAAACCGCTGCTGTGCCTGTCACAGATGACATTTGATCATACAAATTGAAAACTTTTAAATACGATCGTCTTAAACGTACATCTGTTAATAGCTGTTTCAGTAATTAAATAAACCACAGAATACCAGTAATGGTTATTACAACATACTGTTTAAATACGGTGATCTTGATGGAAATGTTTTGTTGTTTTTATGCTTACAAATATGAAACGGACTCACGCACTTTTAGCTGGATGTGTTTTTTAAAACATTTGTCATTGTCAGGAGTGCTGGATGTACTTTGTATAATGCTTTGGTTTCAGGTTATCAGTCAGTCAGCAGTTCTACAAATTGGGAAGGAAAAGTGCTAAATACAATGCCTGTGAGAAAATACAGTATCAAGTATCTAATTTAAAGACGATTTCTATAATTTTTATCATTTGTTTCCTTTTGAAAGAATTTGAAAAAACTTGCCAGTTTAATGTATATTCATGCAATATCGGAAATAAAAATTAGAAATTATCGTGTAGTTGTTTTTGTTTGTTTTGTTGTTGATGTTTTTTTGGGGGGAGGGGCGTGGTGGGTTGTTGTTGTGTTTTGTTATTGCCTCCTCAACAACATATATGTCTTTTAATTTTGGTGTAAAGGAATACAAAAATAAATAACAATTGTTTGATACATAGATGCAAGTAGATAATACTTAAGGTCCTGTAAAGGTAATTATAAGCTGTAATTTAACTGTATGGGATTTTTAAAAACAAAATTATTTCGGTCGAGTGTCGATTTTTTTAAAGTCTTTTTTATTATTTTGAAATAGTGTATGGATAAACTTTGCTATGCATTTTTATGGCAACTTACGGTAATATGAAACTCATAACAACTTGACAACGTGACGTCACACAAGCAAATCAAGAGTGTGCCACCAATAAAATATAAACTGGTCATTTTAAGATCCGCCAAGCCATTAATGTTTTTCATTGCGAAAAAAAATGTAGTCTATGTACACGTCATCATATTAGTTTGCAATGATATTAATACATGTATGTATTTGATTTGCATATATTTTACTGCGTTTTCATTTCTGTATAGTTGCAAAATGTATTGATGTCGTTAATATAAATAGATCATGAAAACAATGGCTTTTCTTTTAAGGAACTTAACTCTGGTAAGTTTTAACCCACCACGTGAAAGTGGTATCAGAGAAGTATTTACAGTATTTAAGTTAGTTTGTAAAACTGATCGGACGAAACTGGACAAGAAGTTACCAAAACGTCACAATACACAAATGTGATATGTCTTATAACATATTCAGGAATCAAAATGCTGCCGTTGTTTTAAGAAAAAAGGTCTGACTTGGATATGATTTATTTACATCGTTTCGTTGTTTAAAGAGGTGACAATGGTATTGAGGGAAGAGAGAGATTGGATGCACCGTTAATCAGGTTTAAGCAAATATGTTACTGACCGTTCAAACCGGTGGCCTCAGTTGTAACTTCTGATTATGATAGAAATGGCAAATGTTTTACCTTTATTAACATAATACAGTTACCTGTACTAGCATAATATTTCCCAATCCATGTTATGCTAGTAGCCAGAACTTCCTTCCCCTCATCTATTTTAGATTAAGCGTTAATGGGGTATTTGCGAGGAAATATTGTGGTTGAATCATGAGGTAAAATATATATTTATTAGGTTAGGTTAGAAACATAAAACGTACATAGCAAACTCAATACCGCTGTATTATTTGGTTATATTATCGCATTATTTCTTTGCAGAAGGTGATTTGTCACATGTGATGCTAAAAAATTAATTAATCTGTAAGCTGTCGTATATATAGAAATTTGATTTTATCTTTTAGACAAACAGTGTTGAATACTAACAGTGTTTCACGATAAAGTCAAAGGCTAGCATTTACTACTTTTCTTACACAAAATTCAGTTGTCATTCTCATCTAATGAGCTTTTTATACATTGATTACGTTTATACTCTTGTGGTGTGTGTTTTAATGTCAGTTTTTACATATAGTTTCTTACTATTGAACAGCATGGGAGACCTATGTTTTGTCAGGATAAAATGGAAATGATTCCCGGGCACACAATGTGCCTAGCCTCACCACGGGATAGGCATGCAGTTAATGGATCAGGTGACTATGTTAATAGAGGGAGATAGAAAAATATAACCACGTCTAAAGTTGATTCAACTGGTAAAGTGTTTAAAAATGATATAATAGCAGGCTCCTGTTTCACTAACATTTTAATTAAATACTTAAGTTCAGCGAGTAAATATAGATATTACGATTTAATATGATATGATATAATGAATTATAGTTAACGTCTACTGTATGTCAATTTCACATACGTGTTGTTATGTAAATGACTCATGCATGTATTTTATTTCAGATAAAACGGTTATTTTGGGTAAAATTAACACAATTCGGCATAATGTAAAGCCTACAGCATCAAATATGTCAAAAATGGTAAATCCTTTTACTAATTTTTAATAAACCACTTAATAATATCAGAAGTAATATTATAACTTTTACATCTCCTGTTTATTCTTCTATTCTAATGTGTCTAATAACCACTTAGCACTCACCGCCGAGGTCATAGGTTCGAACTAAAAACTGTCACAAAGCTTTAAATGAGGACGTTTGGTAATTACTTATGGAAGGATGATGGTTCTACCAAGATTTCATCAGATCTTCCTCCACCAATATGGCAGGATTGTGCTTTCAACCCTAATCAAAACAAAAAAAGAAAATAGAGAAATGTGAATTGTAAATCAATTGTTGATACATTGTATCTTTAAATTTGGTGTTAATTAAACTTCTTTAAAACATTACAGTCTTGGTATGCGTTTGAACGGTGAAAATCCCATTTATAAATTCATCCATATACTTCAACTTCTTAAGCAATTCAATTTTTTTATGAATCATTCCCTCGGTAAACAAATCAATTGAAGAAGATAAAACAGTCACACGACTAAGAACTGTAAATGAACTAATTTATTTCATTTTGTTATTTCAGAAATGGATTACCGTTTTACAACTTGAGGCACAGATATGGGCGGAACAATGTCAACTTAAACATGATGATGATTACCGAAGATATATACCTGGTCAGATTATACTAAATATTACAAACTCAAAATATTGAACTGATATTTTAAACTGTGGAATGATTATTCGACGTATTTTTTGTATAATATATATATAAAGTGCATCACGTGATCATAAAAACTGTACCATGATCAATATTGGTAGAAGTTTCGGTTATTGCAACTTACTTCAATATATTTATATTTTCATTATAGCAGTTAAAGGTTTGTCAAGCAATAAAGATATAAATTTTAGAAAGGATATTTCTATTAACATATTTATTATTTGATCATGATAACTTGTGATTATTGACAGGCACGAATTTCGATATTAACTCTGGTAAATATATATTTCCTTTAAATATCGAATGTGTGTGGGTATATATTAAATGTCGTATCTAATTTCAAGGGCGGTATGTAGTTGGACAGAACATGGCAATGAATATAGGCTTCCCCATGTCCTGGGCTGAAATTATCGACTTGTGGTCAAATGAAAGCTTAGCATTTGTGTACAATGGTTCCGGAAATAAAGTACAAGATGTTGGTAACTACACACAGGTATGGTTTGTTCAATAAAATAATATGCACGTACAGGACCATATTGTTGGTTCACCATTATATCATTGTTGCATGTGGAATTTCGATATTTGGACAGGTCACATGGTATATTGTTAAGAGTTTATAATTATATTGGTATATTTATAATCATATTTAAATTAAACGTTATTTAAGAACTATGCAGCCGAGTTCCAAAAACGCTACAGTAAAAATATCATTAAAATTTGAATTAATATTTTCTTATTGTTGATGTTATTGTTCTGGATCTGTTATTGTGGTGTCGCACTTTAAGTGGTGTCCAAATTCGTCTAGTCTTTTGCCTTTTATAATCAAAATTGAACTAAATATCAGCCTGTTTACATTAACAAAAAGAAATTACTTTTTGGTTTTCGAATTCGGTTGACATTTCGCAGCAGCAATTTAAAACCAAAGAAAATGTACATGGGTACAGTTTGCAATTATATATAATTTTAACAAGAACTCGTATCTATTTCAGCTCGTCTGGGCAGAAACTATAGCTATTGGCTGCGGTTATGCAAATTGTAGCAATATATGGTTTTATGTCTGTAACTTTGCTCCTGGGTATGTTTGTATTTAATTTATATTTTACTCCTAAGTAGCGTTTCATTGACCGTCACAATCTCCGTTGTCACTTTCTTCATATTGTTTTTGTTTTCCTTATCTTTATTAGTATGTTACTTATAAGCATTAAGCGTGGTCATTTTTTTCTGTAATAGAGGCTGTAGCATTGGAATGTTTTATCACCTGTTTTATCATTATAATTATAAACATTTACATAAGCATGACTTATAGAACGGACTTTAGGAAGCAGCCGCACTGGAACTAGGACGGTCTGATGCGGTTATATTAATTTACCGTGTATGCCTTTATAATGGAGAGAGAGCATGGTTGGCTGTTAACTTAATCCAGGTTTCAGCTCCCGATGGTTGGAGTTTTTCAATGCTCTCGTTGATATTTAATGTACTTGCTTTATATCGATGTTTATAATGTCTTTATCAGGCTTATTCTATGCATTGTATTCAATTTTGTATTTGCCTTGCTATTTAAGATGACTGCATTCCTTTGCATACTACTCTATATCTTAGACATGTATTTTCTTACCTTTGTGCAATATAAGAAATGTTATTTGATTGTACGTTATTGACTGTTACGAATTTTGTATACTCGTACTATGATATTAAAGCCATGCAGACACACTTTTTCTTTTTCTTTTTTATATGCTTTCAGAGCATATTAATCTGTATTAAGCAACAACCTAGCCACTTTTTCTCATTCCCTGGACTTGCTTCTTCAGACATGTTTGACTGTAATATTAAAGCAACCAATAGGTATTTTAGATCTTGTTTTAAATTTTGATTTGATTTTAGGAGCAATGCTATCGATATCAGCAAACCTTACAAAAACGGCTCTATGTGTGACGACTGTCCACTTCATTGCAATAAAAGTTTAACAGAGAAGTTTTGCGGTAAGTAAACATAGTTTATCTTTATCAGTTATTAAAAAACACTCAATTATTAACGCATTAACTCTGTAAAATAGTAATTTTAAAAATAATCATAAAAAATCAATTGCTTGTCTGAAAAGGATCTTTACAGCATAAAAATAAACCATAAAATATATACAATATAAGATAAAAAATACATGTATACTACACAGAAAGAACATTTTACCTTGCTAGCTTTTCAATTGTGATGTCATTAAGGAATCGCTTCAGTTTAATATTAAAAAAATACTTAAAGTACAAACAATAAATATTCATACGCCTTACTGGTTTGATTTATATTACTAAAGCGTTATGGTTTTTATGCAACAATTTTATGCACTGCCGCCATACCAATCAATAGATATAGTCTATCAGAATCGGTAGGTATAAAGCGGACTATCGAGTGAGGACTGGCTGGCGATGGACAAGTGGGAATACGGACTAGAAAAGGTATAAAAAGCAGACCAGGTGTTTTGCGGACCATTGGATGTGATTGTATATAAATAAAATGTGGATATTCATAATAGTTTCTGATAAATATTTGGCAATTTTATGGATTAAAATTCATTTTAATAGCTACAATACAAAATGAGTAATTACAAATTATCTATACTTATCTTTATTTAAAGATTGCAAAGGTGTGTTTTGCATAAACGGAGCTAGTCTGAATATGACCACGTGCAAATGCGACTGTCTCAATGGGGTCAACGTTTATACAGGCGATTTCTGTGAATGTAAGTTAATACAAGGCCTAGGCTATCACAAGGAATGCTATATGTCTTAGTTGTGTTTCTCTAACAGTTACGTCTCATGTTGAATATGCAATTTCATTTACTCATTTTGTTATCTTACATCGAACTGTACTCTAGACAGACCAGCGACTACTATACTTTTACTTTATGACATTGAAAAGTTTTCACAACGTTGTGACTGTTTGAACATTGAATACATAATGAAAACAAGTACAACTTGTTATTGTTTTAATAGAAACACTTTGGATTTGTAGCCTCGCATTTTTTTAATACGTGTACGAGTAAGCCAACTATAATTTAATGCCTCTTGCATAAATGTTGAAAATAAAAAATAAACTTATAGTATTATATATTGCATATTTCTGCTTCATCAATATAGCATAATATAATTATGTTAATTGTGTTATTTAATGTATGTCTTCAGTGCACTGTATAAAAGGAGGTGATGATAAAGGTTGTCCCGCAACAAATGCATCCTGTATGACCAATTCTTCCCTATCGTTCAGCTGTCCCTGGCTTTGTGGCGTATGTCCTTGTAAGTTATGTTTGTTTAAATTTTGTTTGTTTGAATATTTAGCCACATTTTATGCCACTGCTAACAGACGATTAGTGAAATTAACCTCTCTTCACTGTGATCATGGAAGGTTAACCAGTACTCGAGCACATCCATCTTTGTAAGTAGTTGTTATTTTTTCCACTTGAATCAGCGGTGAGAGACGAGTGAGAATGAGACCCTATGTCGTAAATCATTCATCAAAGAGACTGTGTCCTTGCCGGGAGTCGAAGAAATTGATAATCAGACGCGCTACCGACTGAGCTAACCGGGTCGTATATGAAAGTTATGCAAAGTTGTCTGATAAGCATACCACACTTCGCTAACATTAGATATTTAATATTATATTTATATTTTGGTAGCGCGTATCAACCGAAGAGTGTATTTAAATCTCACACGAGTACAAAACTTTATTGTTTATCGTTTATAAAATGTCATTTCTGATGTTCGGAAATTATAAGATAGTATTTGATTTTTTTGTTTTAAGACGCTGGAAAAAACTATTCAGAGGGAAGTGTCTTAATGCCGTGGGAAACATTGCCGACGCCGACGCCGACGACGCCGACGACGACGACGACTGGAACAACCGTGATAGTTAAAATGAAACACGGCACGGTGAAGCGAAATGTTTCGCGGTGCATTGGAGCAAACCTTTGGGTGATAGCTGCGTGTTCCCTGCAAGTGCTCCTTCTTCTACGACTATAGTATTTGATGTGACGACTATAGTATTTGATGTGACGACTATAGTATTTGATGTGACGACTATAGTATTTGATGACTATAGTATTTGATGTGACGACTATAGTATTTGATGTGACGACTATGTTCTAAGTGCTTAATCTAATTACATTTCTGGAAACTTAAAGCAATCTTGAACACGGATTACTATGAACGTAAACTACATTATATACTGAACGGAACAGCGAACCCGCAACCTGACATGTCGTTTACAAATTTTTAAAACGCTACTCAATATTTCGACGAAAATATTGGAAATACAAAAGTGGCGGGTTAGCTGCTCGGTTCAGTATATTATGAACATGCCGTTCCATTATGAAGAACTTCCATGAACATGGACTATTATGAACTTGAAATAGTATAAACATGAAATTCTGTGAATATGAAATACTATTAACATAAAATACTATGAACACGAAATACTGTATATTCTACATGCATATTTTTAATATTTAATCATCGACAGCTGCTGCCGGTATGCGTACACATGTTGTGTCTCTTAGACTATAAAACTTTTACATACCGTAGCCGTTCTCTTGATCTTACGGAAAATACAATGAATTTTCGGTGGAAACATTGGAAAGGGTGTTAAAAGTGCGAAAATTGTCTTGTTATCGACAATAACTTGATATATAATGTTCTTTTAGAAACAACGACTCTTCAACATTATATTTTCATCCTATTCGGACTTCTGCTGGTGTAAAAATGATTTAGTGACGGTTTTATGGTGGAAAATCAGTGTAACGCTGGAGGGAGTGGTGGAGCTATTTAAACGTTGGGTAACGTTTGTAGATGATGGATTTTCTAAAAAGCCTTTATTTTTTAGTTTTCGACACCAACAAGTTTCTGCCCAATTATCAATCTAATGTAAATATATTACAATATCATGCAATGATGAAATATGCTCGGTAAATCAAGTAAAAAATTGGCCATTAAATTCTTATTTTCACCAAAACATCCACATGGAAAGTTCTCAATATGTTCTGTATGTTTTCACGTATACCTCCATCCCAGTTTAAGAGCATGCCTTAATGTTTTATTAGCCATGCCATTTTCACAACATCTGCAGAAAGGTCGTTTAGTACCATGAGCAGGGTTAAAACGTAGGCTTTCTAGGAAGTACCACGACAACAAAGAGATTGTCGACATTTGAAACATTTATCGAGAGATGGAACCTAACGCAAAACAATTGTTGATACCGTTGTATTGAAAAAAGACAGAAATTTTACAATGCCCTTTAGAGATCTGGCCCCGAGGTTATAAAATAGTTTTCATGCTCAACTCAAATTCATACTCAAAACAATTTTTCTAGGATTCACACACAAACCCAATTTAAACACTTGACTAAGTCTCGAATTTTAGAGTAATAATCCAGATTTCAGGTAGAAAATTATACGTATTTACGTTTATTTTGTTATAATGAGCTGAGTCATCTTTGAGTTGAGTATGAAATCTTGAGTTGAGCATGGAAAAAATATTTATAACCTCGGACCCAAGATGTCACAAACATCTCTGATTACTCGATCACAAATCAGATATTTTGACGGCTCTACAAAAATTAACTTGAATATATATATTTATAATTTAGATAGAATAAACGTTATAATTATGACTAAGTTCATCCGTTGTATAATGTGGAGGTTATTTAATTATTTCCTTGATGATCCGATGAAACCCGTGATAAACTTATATATAAATATTTTATGCTTTTACTGCTATTGGAATTATAATTTAGATAAAAACCATCTATGTATTTCTTGAAATTAAAATAAGAAGTTTTGAATTCATAATATTCTTTGAAGTCTATTTTGTCAAATTTTCTAGGTGGAGAACCCAGAACTGGGGGAGAGCACCTCTCCTAAACCTCCCCTATTGTGCGTTTATTAAAAAAAGGCAGAATGATGGTCCTGACTGTGCATGAAATATATTAATCCATTCCTTTCTTTTGTGAAATTGAATTACACACAGAACACATATTTACATTGATATACGGTTTTTAAGTAACTGTTAGTAAATGGTCAACAGTAACTTAAATATACATATTCAATGTTTTAAGCCATACAAATGTGCACAGTGACGTATTGATAAAGAGGCTGGCTGCGCTACTTTTATTGGGACAGACAATGACTGTTCCGGGGAGGTGATCAATGTTTTCGGGTATTATTGCATGTATGAAGATAAATGAGGAGATTAACCCTGGTTAACGCGCGTACCCGACATCGATTAGCCCGCCGTAAACAAGACAATGTAAATAAAAGTAGTTCCACCAGACAGTTATCTTAAAATACAACGGCATGTCTGTGCGTGTGCTTGCGCGTGCGTTTGGTGTGTGTTTGTGTGTGGTGTGGCATGTGAGTGCGTGCGTGCGCGTGTGCGCGCGCCTGCGCGTGAGTGAGTGCGTGCGTGCGGTGCTTGTGTGTATATGTGTACATGTGTGCGTGCATGTTCGTATGAGTATGCGTGTGTGTGCGTGCGTGCGTTTCTACGTGCGAGTGTGAAAGGGGCCATTTCCAAAACACGGTACAGGTTTTATATGATAACCAGATAACGAAGGAAGGTCTCCGCTAGTTAAGTTAAACCAACGTCCTGCCGCAAATAATAACAACTATCTATAATATTCCTTCATAGAAACGAGTATTAATTGGATACGTGAACATTAATAAAACTCGATTTCAACATTGCAGTCTGTATTCCATCAAAACAAGAAAGCCAAACATCAGTCAAACTCAAATACAGTTTATAAATATAGATATATGCATAATAAACTTAAGACACATAAGTATAGGACCATGACTTCAAGGTGTCTACGGAATGAAAAACGTCAACGAAGCGAACTGATATCGTGTTTAGCCTAGACCACGAAAAGCACGATAATTCCATGCCGACGAACATATCCTATTTAACCACATGTATTCAATGTCAGGTAGTCGAAATGGACGCATCGCTTAACATAGGGTCCATATTTGATGGGGATAATTCTACTTTAACGCTGCTAGAATAGTTACCTACGCTGGATTAAATAGATGTTAAAGAGCATGGTAATATTCGTTACGGAATTGGCTAATGATGATAGTTAATATAAAGATTTATTAACTTATACTGACAGTTAAAATAGAGATTTATTGACTAATATTGACAGTTAAGATAGAGATTTTTGACTAATAATGATTGTTAAGATAGAGATTTATTGACTAATGATGACAGTTGAGATAGAGATTTATTGACTAAAGATGACATTTAAGATAGAAATTTATTGACTAATGATAAGGATTTATTGAAAGAATAAATGGCAATACAAGAAAATAGAAAACTTGGGCTAGTTTTCGAATGGTTGTGTGTTACGTTGGGTGAGTGAGTGAGTGATTGATTGATTGATTGAGTGAGTGAGTGAGTGAGTGAGTGAGTGAGTGAGTGAGTGAGTGAGTGAGTGAGTGAGTGAGTGAGGCAATCGGTGATAGAGTTAGTAAGTTAATGAGTTTATTTTATTATAGTGGCATTATGTACATTGAATATCACGATGGTTATAATGTACAATGCTTGATGAATATTAACATGTTTTTTATTACCTAAATTAATATATTGACCTGTTATAATTATATTATTGTGTGTTTTGTTATATAGTACATTTTTTATGTCGCATTCGTTGAACATTTTACATTATGGGCTAGAGACCTATATTGCTTAATAAAGTATTGTCATTGTCATTGTTATTATAATTGTCAATAACACCAATACACACAAACAGAAAAGCTCCCGACCAAATGTATCATTAAGTCACTTTAAACATATATTGAGACATGTTTACATAGATCTTGAATTAATCAAATGTTGTATGGGAATATTAATTTATACAAAATATATCCAATCCGATGCCAGCATATGCACGTAAGAAGGACTAATTTATAAATAGTGTGAAAGTTATTTAACCGGCCAACAAAACAGGTCAGCTGCTGTTAACACATATATCAAATTTGCTTTATTCGTTGTCTGACTGTCAACTTACCGTGCATATAACCGAAGTCCTAAAATTGAGTGATTTTTTACCCCGTTCATAATAACATAAATTATAATATAAAACGGGTTAACTTGCGTGTGTTACACTTCGAGTTTATCGTATTATTTGATATTTACACATATTCTACCAGCATACGTATTTGTGATACATTTGTCATGTGTAGGTTAATCAATACTTTTATCCGTTGTTTAAGTGTTTATAAACATATTTGAACATATACCTGAAAGCTATGTCACATCCAATAACACAGCCGATATTGATACCTTTTAATAAATCCAATATTAGATAATATATAACGAGTATTGCAGGGGTAGTCACGTGGTGAGTTGTTATCTTTTTCGTGTGGTAAAACGGTGTACACTGCATACTTTAACGGAACAATGGCAGGCACCGGGAACTGTGTAATTGTATACTTGTATTATGTAGTTTGTATGTATATAATATTTTACACAGCCGTGTGTAATATTTAACTGTTTTAGAACGATAAGAATAATAAAAGTGTCATTTTAAGTGGCATCCCTACAAACATTATCAACAGTACACAGTTTATTGGTACATGTGTGTTGCATTATCATCTATACATGTGTTCATAACTCATGATTACTGTTTAGCATATTCTATGTCGTAGTTACTTCCCTTTACTTAGAATAAGAAATACTCTTACAATTTGCCTCTATAATTACATACGTTCCCATGCTATGAATCACTTGCTACCTTGATACTGAACATTACTATTCTTAGTTAGAGCACACGCTTTGTGTTGTTCATTCTAGTTCCATTACGTAGTATTATTGTATGTTCCTGTGTATACCACAAACACAACAATGTATATGAGATGTTTGGCTGACTGGCTGGCACGCTGGCTGGCTGGCTTACATGTTCAAGGTCTGAATGTCTCACTACTTTAATTTATCAGTGTTGTTGGTTACCTTTTGAACATAATAGTCATAAGTGCTTAGTCAAAGCTGATATGAATCGCTGACGAGTCAGTATTTTGTGTAGATCGAACCAGTGCTGAATGTTGTAATGAGACGTCTTCGGTCCCAGTCTGAGATCGACCGAACAGAAACCTCTGGATAAAACGGATCGAAGTTTACAACAACAATAACTGCAGTTAAGTCAAGTGATAACACAACTAAGACGGCCACGCTACCATTATTTTCACGTTATATCTACCATTCGTGACATTTAGGGACATTATAAGATACAAAAGGCATTTATAGGTGTTACGTGAGTATTTAGTATTGATATGTGCGAGTATTTATTTATACAAAACACATCATGGATTACACAGCTTATACCCTTGTATATACATTCATGTTATAATTATAAAACTGCAATGAAAAGTTTATATTTTAAATATCATCTAATTTACAAGGCATATTATTCAGCATTGGTGCAATGAGATTGAGGCGAGACTATTCGTTTTACTCTTACGCTTTCGCACAGGAGCTTAAACGCCAATATATATAATTAACTTATTAAGCTTTTTTGCAGTTCTCTTCATAGTTCATACTATTTAATCAAATTGTTAAGAAGGCATTACCCACATACTGTCAACGGTTGGACAGAATCCACGTATGCTACAGTGTATACAAGGCAATCTGTTTCAAATTGTCATAACTATTTCCATATCTTGTCTGACGTAATTTGATAAAGAACTCGTCGTAGCTTTTATGGTCAGCAAGTTTGATCACGATCGGATGACGAAATGGGAATTTACTGTGTTTACAAGGAAATAAACAATGTATAAACCTAATACATTATTGTGAAACTACGTAATTCTATTTATAGTTAGTCTCGTCATGTACAGGTTGCACATTAATATTGAATCTATTGTATTGTATAATATATGTAATAGATAAATGTGCTGTCAACCCTAAAACGGTTTCATCTAAAAATAGAATGACGTAGTTTCAAAATAGCGTATTTGGTTTATGGATGACCCTTATGAATATAAATATATTGGACGGGTCAGATGAACAGTTTACAGGAACAGTTAACCGACGGACAACGGATTGGCAACAAACAAATTACCATGATTTAAATTATTCCGCATTTCGACCAGTAGAGTTAACGAGACAGTGTAAATTCTTCAAAAATGCGGTAGCATGCACACTTTTATTATGTTATAAAAAAGCTGCATCTTAAATTTAATTACCCAATATGAGTGTGATTGAAATAATCAAGTAGCCATTGGCATTATTGATGTAAGTGTATGTTGCATTTTGGCAACTCAATATATTTCTTATATTTAAACAGTTTGACGTTTGTATTTTAATGAACTTCATTTTTTTCCGCTTAGCAATCACCGTTCGTAGGACGTAGTTCAAATGAAAATTGGAAATACCAGACTATTCATAGATTATACAAGTCTATTTATAGAATGCGAACATGGTGTCCATTTTCTATTCTATACAGTATTTTAGATGTATTGATTCAGTAGCCCAGCAGTTTCAGTACAAAAGAAGCGTACAATTTAACAATATGACGAGGTCACGTGATCAATGGTAGTTTAGGACAAAAGAATAATGCAATGAATTATAAACTATCTTTATTTACACGTATAAAAGAAACGTAAATCAAAGCAGTTAATTTAAATGATTTTAACATCTCAACAAAACTTTATTTAAGCTCTGTATATATGCAAGCAAGTGTCAGAGTAAAGTTTACTCACGTTCATTAGAACATACACAAGAAATACCAATACATATAAGTACATGTGTAAACAAGAGTACTTCCATGCCTATCCCTTAAGGAGAAGTCGCATACAAAAGACAACCGGTACTTTGCGGAACAGAACAGAGCACTATTTAAGTTGGGGTACCGGAAGGGATTCATTCAAAGTATTCATTCACACCAATTTACATTTTTATACATTTAATAAGATGATATCGATTTTATGTAATTTTATTAAATCCTTAGTCTCATCCAATGATACTATATTTTTAATCGTAGATATATCTCGTAGAAATCTTTACGATAAATAATGTAATTTATATATTGTTTCGTTCCGTTTCGTTAAACATCAATACCCATGGTGTAATGGTATTGTGCGGAACGGAAAGTAACGAGACACAAAAAAAAAACAACATATTCGTTATTTCAATAGACATGAATATCCAGTAAATATAACGGCACACTCTTTATAAAAGATCAACTGTTTCAAAGTATATTATGTTCATTATTTGTATGAAAGGAAGGACTGTATATATATTACCAACATAATGTTTGAGTTAATTCATAACTAACTTCATTTTATTATTGTTTATAATACACACTTGCATCAAAATAAGAGAAAAACTGGATTAAAAATAAAATAATATATGTAAATGATTCTGTTCCGTTCCGTCAAATACCAATATCTGGTTTAAACATATTTTATTTTATAATTTTACATGAAATGGGGTTGGGCCACAGGTTATGCCAACATTAGATTCGGCCCTTCCCCTACATATTACATAATCGTTTTTAACAATTGCATAAAATACATTACAAAACCAAAATAATTGACAAATATTATGGAAAAGAGAAAAACAACAAAATAATATATAGGTGAGTTTTTTTAAGAGAGGAAGAGAGAAAAGAAGAGGAAAGAGATCGAGCGAGTTAGTTGTTGCATAACAAAGTTTATATACAGTTATTTTGATAGTTCACTTCTCATCTGTTTGGCACCTCCCATCAACAGCCTGCGGCTCGTGATAAGTAATTTCAACAGAAGCAGCAGTCAACTGGCATTGGCAGGTTCTACTATTTTGCAAACTTAATAAAAACAAATATGTAGAACTTAATCATTATTTATCGTTAAATCTTTTTGTTGTTTTAATAAAATTATGTACTGATTCTTATTTGCGTTTAAAGATAAACTCTTATCGCCAAATAATAGTTTTTTAACATTAAGAGGGTGAAACAATCTAGTTGATTGAAAGAGTATTAGTCTTTGATTTCTATACATGGAACAATTAACGAAAAAGTGTTCTGCGTCCTCAATTGTATCGCTGTATTTACAGAATGGGCTGAATTTTAGATTATTTATTTATAGGTCATTATTTGAATAACTGCAGTTATTTCTTAACCTAGCATGTAAAACAGACAAATGCCGCTTGCCATGAGAGAAATGTAAAGGTATATTACAGATATTGTGATTTTTGTTGATTTGTTTTTTAAAAACCATAAGTGAAGGCGATGTTCGAATTTCATTATCTAAAGAATTCCACAAAGAAATGGATGAAAGTATACATGATTTTTTTCATCATATTTGTTCAACAGTGTGGGATAGTAAAAATATTCTATTTCTAAGTGGGTATTGTGTTGTCTCACCAACATATGATGGAATCAAATCATTAATAAAGGAAGGGACATTACTATTACGAAATTTAAACATGAAATAATTCTTTCGGAGTTCACGTCTCCATTTAAGTTTCCCCCATCCATATTACTGCTATAACTTTTCTAATGATGCAGATCGTGTGAGACCAGTTGTAATTCGCGCTGCCTCATTCTGATTTTTTTCTTTGGAGTCTAAGAGGTGCACAGTGCAACCGTCCCAAACTTCAGATGAATACTCTAAAATAGGACGCACATAGGAAAAATACATTTGATTAAGAGCATTTCTACCGACTTTAAATTTTAGTTTTCCTTGACTTTTATTGCCTTTGAGGCTGAAGAAAGAATGTTTTCAATATGTGTTTTCCACTTTCCATCATTATTAAAAGTTACACCTAAGTGTTTATGCGATTGAACAAATTCAAGAGAAGTGTCATTAAAAACAATTTAGGAAGTGAGTCACAATTTCTTAAGGTAAAAAACACAGCTTTTGTATTGTTCAGATTAAAATTAACCAGCCACTGGTTGGCCCAACACGATATATGTAATGAATCATGATTGATAATACCTTCACTATATATTAAGCTGAAGCAACAGAGTAGTATAATGAGCTATCATCTGCATAGAGTCTGGTCAAACTAAGGAGCTTTTCAGCTATATCAGTGACATAAATAAGGAACAATAAAGGACCAAGGACAGAGCCTTGATGTACACCGGCAGTTAGTTTTTCAAATTTAGATTCTGATGATTGGATGACGACACGTTGAAATTTGTTATTTAAGTAATGAGAAATCCACTTAAGAAGATTTCCATTTATACCGTTTTTCTTTAAGTTTAAAAAGTAGTCCTCTATGACACACTCGGTCAATAGCTTTAGATATATCACAAAATACTATGCATGCAAATTGTTTATAATCAAATGTTTGACAAATATGATGGTAAATGTCAATATACATTAAATAATTATCATACAGGAAATTCTACATATTTTTAAAAATGATTCTCTCAAATAGCTTGCCACAACAACTTAACAAAGACACAGGTTTGTAATTTGAAACATCTGACTTGTCACGTTTTTTATATAACGGTGTGACATTGGCAATTTTCCATACTTTGGGATATGTACATTCAATAGAGAACGATTAAAAAGAAAAGCCAGTGGTTTCGATATTGATTGTGCAACTCCTTTTAACAATTCATGACTTATCCAATCATGGCCACAAGCTTTGTTTACGTTCAGTATGGTGATAACATCAATTATTTCTTTTTCTGATATAATAATACTTGTAAGTGAATTTTCAGTTTTACGAGTAAAATTCAGCAGAGAAGCATTTTCATCATCACCGTGGATGTAGAAACAAAGTATTTATTTAAGTAGTTTGCTTTCTCTTCGTTGGATATATATAGAAAGATTTGTCACCATGCATGGTAGTTTCAATAAGCGGTGGAATATTAGTCGAGGAACCGTTGTTTTAAACAAAATGTCTTATAATTTTCCAAAAGCCACGCCTGTCATTGCATGGCAGATTTGTAATATTCATTTCCAGATAATTAAAAAAGTTTTCTTTTTCATGATTTTTTTAAATTGTTAACTTTATTTCCAGCATTTTTATATTTATTCCAATCATTTAGTTTTTTTTCGTCTGATTGCTATATTTTAAGGCGATCTCTAATTCTTAAAATTTTCTAAGCTCAGAATCGAACAAGGGTTTGTCGTCTGGACGAACGGTAATAACTTTAGAGGGAATACATAATTAAACCATAGCCAAAAATATTTCAGTGAAATAACTGCATGCCTCGTCAAGTGTTAAGTTGTTTAAATAAGACCAGTCATGTGAAATCATTTTTTTATCATTTAGTAAATGAAAATTGGCTTTGCTATATAACCATACTGTTCTTTCATAACTGGCATGTATCTGATAAGGAAAAGGCAAAACGATGTATGTAGCATTATGGACACTTACAGTAGACGGAATTGTAATTATGCCTGAGTCTGTATAAGGCATATCTTGTGGAATAATTATGGGGTCAAGAATGGCATTGATTCTTGTGGGCTTGTGTATAGTATTGTGCATAGAGTTAATTATAAGTACATTTGTTAGGTTATTAAAATTTTGATTCAGCAAATCTTCATTTAAATCTCCTAACAGAACTACATTTTTTTTTAGACTTCATACGCCTGTTCTATATTTTTGTTAAAATTATCAAATGAAATCTCTGTCAGCTGTTTTAGGACTGTAGAATAACCCTAGTAAAAAATTCTCCAAATTTGTTTTGATGTGGAACCAAATTAATTCTTCACAAAATATTTCAGAATCTATTCGCTTTTAATGTCTGGATAAGTTTCAATATCACCTGCTTGCAATAGTATGCAAAACAAGATAATTTTAAATTCAATGTTTTCAATACAATCTTTGAGTATAAGTGGGAAAAATAATATTACTTTTGTAAACCGTATTAAAACTAAGCTAACATAATATATACAAGATCCTGATATCTTGAGTTAAAACTGCCATGCACCAGCATGCTGCAACCATTGAATAATCCTATAGCTGATCTCCAAGCACAAATGTCATTACCCTTGGGTAAAAGAAAAATATTCTTAAAAAAGATGGAGACCATCATATCTCCTATCTCTACCACAAGCTGAAACCCGGAAGTGCCCACATATGAGAAGGAAATGAAAGAAGAGAGGTAAAGGAATAAATGGAAAAAAGGTATTTCAATGACTGATAAGATATATACTCATAGGAAAATGTTTATGATTGAATACAATACATTTAAAGCAAACACAAACAACAACAAAAACAACTTTAAAATAATACTGTATGATTTTACGTAAAAATGTATATATGTTCGTATATTTTACATAGAGACTTGTTCTTATTGTATGTTATGACTAAAGCAAATATATATATTCACACATTATCTATGTGTACTCACCTTAAACAGGTGAGCGCTTTTTACGGTCCATTTTTTTATAAAAAAAAAAAACAACAAAACAACAACAACAAAATCAATGAAATAAAAAAAATGAAAAAATTGAAAAAGTTTGAAATAACAATAGCTAATTAGGACAGATAGAATACTTTGTAACATGCCAAAACAGGTTCTATTGAACGTATCTAAATTTCACGGAAATAATATATAAACGCATTAAAGCATATTTACATGTATAATAACTATAATAAAAAAAAATAAAAAAAAGAAACAACAAAAGATATATATATATATATAATTAAGACAATTATCACAAAGACAAACATTTCCATTTCATAATTATTACAATAAAGTCTACTATCTCGTGGCATATAATGTAAATGCAGGGCTACATGTTGACCTTACAGATATATTGAGATTAATTAAACTGAAATGAGTTGAATTACAAAATAGACATTACAGTGAAAATAAGCGATAATATGACATAATGTTTTGTAATCAGGACTGGAGTTAAACAGTGTTTCTTTTTGTGTTCAGTTGAAATGCAAATCAATATTTTTGATTATTATTGTTTTTACAATATTTACCAAATGCATACAAATATGCTGTGCGCTTTATATGTAACATTACTCCCATATAATAAAGAATACACATACACAACGATAAAAAAACACTAGATATATTTAAAAATATGTGAATAGGATAAATAGAGCAGATTTGTTATATTTACTTGTACTAGTTAGATTATCTAGATTCACACATAAGAAAAATGTATAGTCGTTATATCGCTACGTAGGGACATATTTCATAAACTGTACAAACCAACTGCTAGTACCCGAGTATTTAATTGTGAAAACGAGCAATGGTTACAGTTTTAGAATCTTTCTCTGAATGGTTCCCTAACACTGTGATCGGAATGTTTCACTAACACTGTGATCGCTGTTATGTTGTAGAGGGATGTTTCCTGTTCGTGTATGTTATTTTGTATAAACATCGGTTATTAGGTTAAAGCACTGAAACCAGCAAGAGGATCGATATTCATATCGGCGCTATCAATAGCTTTGGGGAAAACACATGTAAACAAAATTTAACACCAACTACTATACATGTTTTGATTGGTGATGAGTTGTAGGTAAATAACCGTAACACGCGCGTTCTTGTAAGTAAAAGTAAATTAGACGGTTCACACACATAAAAACAACATCTGCACAATTATGAGATTACTGTTGGTACATCGCCTGGTTTTCGGATGATAACGGGATAACTTGTTGAGGTATATACCAATACCTAGGAGTGGATGGGGTGGGGTAATGTATTTTCCGGAACGAGACATAAAAATATTTTATCCAGTATATGTATCAGTACATCTTTTATAACACGTTAACTAAGGTAATTCTACTTTCGGGTCATGTGATAAGATTATGAATGAAACAATGACTGAATACAAACAACCTCAGTTAAATTTGATCCTACTTAATGAGCATTTATTGTTTTTAGCCCACCATTTCATCAATATAAGGTATAAAATAAATTCAACATAAGATAATATTAACTGAGTTCCGTTCCGTTGTATACTTATACCCAGGGGGTAATGGTATTTAAAGGAACGGAACGTGACACAACGTATTTGTTATGCCAATAGGAAAACTTAACCAATTATTAATAGTTCATCCTGTATAAAACATCAACATCAACATCGTTTGGTTAAGAATGTGATAAAACAATGCTACATATGTATACCATTTCCAACGACTCTGCTACTAAAGTATAACCTCTTAGCGGTTATTTATTGTATATAACATGATGGAATGCATAACAAATTAAAAATGAAGTACTTAATATATGATTCCGTTCAGTTCCGTTAAATACCAATACCCAGGGGTTGGGATAATGGGATTTAACGGAACGAAATGAGACATAAACCATCAACATAACCATTGAATTTTAATTTAAAATAGCAAAATAAAACAACATGAGCGCAAATATTATAAAATAAGAACAATAGTGTTCACCCTTTGCCGTCGCATCACTTGTCTTGTGCAGAACTCCTCCAATTGACACGCCATTTGCCTTTGGTTTGTTGTATGGATAAACGTATATTCTGAACGATCCATTTTCTATTTTGACGTTTTCTGCTGGATCCCAAATGTTGTCCGATAACCAACATATCACCCCACTGGCATAACAGTATTTCAGTGTAATATTTTCTATAGTCATGCTTGTAACTGGAGAATCTGGTAATAGAGATATGATGTTAAATAAGAGAATGATGTAATACACCCAACAGAAAACAAAGCACTAAAATGACATATTTGTCAATGGACAGCAGCACACCACATGCATGAGCTCAATTTCATCAATTGATCTCATACGGAAACTTAACTTTTAAATTTTAAAACAACAGTCTGATGCATGGCAAAGAAGTTACTGTATACAACATAAAGCTGTCTCATTACCCATTTGGGCTTACCCTTTCAATATGGATGACACTGTAATAAAACAAACACTTGACTTTTACTTTCACAATGCGATATTTTCTAAATGAAAAGTGTACGTTTTTTATTAAAGTAAGTCATAATTTTAGGAATTGGTGTAAATAAATCAAATTTAATAAGTGTAATTACCGTTGTCAAAAGCGACATTTTTCAGCTTGGTGTCTGCAAAGAAAACCAACACGGCTTTAACATAAGGTGTCAGATTTTCCTTCTCTAAAACAGATGATATTTTGTCCCTTTCTTTCTGTGCTGCAGATTCGTCATCCTTGCCTGAAATAACACCTCTTATTTCCGCTTTCGACTCATTCAGTATATCCTTAATACGACGTGAATTCGTATTCTGTCCTCCTTTCTTTCCAAAGACAGCAACTTTATTTCTGTCATCCGATATCTCATGAAAGACGTAATCTGTGTCGAAGGCAAATGCTTGTGTCTGTTTTAATCCTATTCTTGGGAAAACAGAACATCGTTCCATTTCTTAAGGTATCTTTGTTTGTTTTCTCTCTGAAGTTTACCTGCATCGGTTGCCTTGTGTAAATCTTCAGTCGCATGCGCGGAAAATTTGCTTTCGCATGCTGTTTCTTCGGAATCAAATGTACCATCCAGTATGATAATCTCTTTTTTCCAAAACTCAGTCGTTTTTTCAACAGCTAGAGGTTTAGCTAATGCTTACTGTACCATATCTAAAGTAATTCCATCAGAAAGAAGTTCGAAATAAAATTCTTTGAATTCGTAGAATGTCATCATGTTACAACGCTGCTGCTCAGTTAGGGTCCGTAATAACTTGTCAGTGGTACCCAGGGAATCAAATGTTAATAGTTGCCGCAAAAATCGAGTATGAACTTCAACGTTGTTTGATTCATACCGTTCAATGAATAATTCACGAAACGTCTCACGTTCTTTATCGGTCGCATTGATGAAGTGCTTCAAGTCAATAAGTGAACTGTGAATTGTCATGAAAGTTTCTTCAATTGCTTTTGTCTTTGATACAATTACAAAATTTTGCAATATTTCAAACTTTGCGGTACTAATCATGTTGTTTATTTCAGAAATTAGTTCATCTTTATCTATCGATCCCGGGTTCTCTTCTTCAGTAAATATGGATTTTACAATCATTGGATATTGTAAGTGTTGTCACAGAGGAAATGAGTGTAACGATATAATAACCATAAAAGAGAAGAAGGACATTGTAAGTGTTGTCACAGAGGAAAATGAGTGTAACGATATTGCAGCTATTAAAAAGAAGTCAGGTTATGTAAGTGCAATCACAGAGGAAAATAAATGTAACGATGCAACAACCATGAAAGAGAAGACGGGTAATTAAAGACTGTCACAGAGGAAAACAAACTTAATGATACAATAACCATAAAAAATAAATCGGCAAATGTAAGTATTGTCACAGAGGACAATAAATGTAACGATGCAACAACCATGAAAGAGAAGACGGGTATTTAAAGGCTGTCACAGAGGAAAACAAACTTAATGATACAATAACCATAAAAGAGAAGTCGCATAATGTAAGTGCTGTCACAGAGGAAAATTAATGTAACAATACAACAACCATAAAAGAGAAGTATATCACAGAAGTAAACACAACTGCTAGAAAGACAATGGAAAGTGAACTTGGAGGTAGAAGTGATAGTAAGAAACACTACAATCCAAAGCGAATGCCTGCAAGAAAAATATTAAAATACATTTCAAATTCTAATTATGTGTACCAACCGGTACATCCCAAATAATGATAGTGATGCTGTAACATTTGCCTCGAACAAAAACACAAGGATAGCAAGATTGCAAGGCAGAGAAGCAAAGTTCAAACCTGTACCTTACAATCAGTCGTGTACACACCATGTTCACTAGTAAATGTGATGTATTGCATAAACAAATGGTGTTGTTATATCTTGCCTATATATGGTGCTGGTGACAAAAGGGTAGCATATTATCTTTGATCAGAAATCAAACATTTCAATCTTTCAAGGTTGGAATCTTCAGTTGAACACGTAATTCTATACTCAGGTGTATAACCTAGGCAAAACAGAAATCAGATCATGGCCACACGTATCTGTATTTCTGTAAAAACAATACCTAACATCAAAATAAATGACCATCAATGTCATGAGAGTGGGCATAATGCACATGATATGCAGTTGTATGTACGCAGCTATTGAAGTAAAAAAAAGTCAAAATCAAATATCTTTTTAACAAGCGAGTGGGACACTGTGATATCTATGACACTGCCAAAAAAATCCTTACTACATAGTGACACCGAAACATATGGAGTTAAAAGAATGTCATATATAAAACACCCAGAACAACAACACGGAAAATGGGTAAAAACAAAATAAACAGGCATAAAGTGGAGCGAATCATTAAAGATGATCCAGATACGTGCCACTTCAAATATGATTTTGACGAATTAAGGGAATATCCGGAAGTGAAGATATTGCATAGTAAATAGTCAAAAGATCTACTGCTGTATTCGTACAAAGCAAAATTACAAATTTCAAGTGCCAAGAAAAAGGACACATTGCTTTTTGAAAGAATGGTGGAATACCATCCAAATTCAACGAGTACTAAAACTTAAACATGTCCCATGTAACAGCATAGATCTATATACATGTAATGGTAGAAGACAAGACAGTTAAACAGTGATAAAAAACATTCATTTAAATATTCAGTGTTCATGTACTTAAAAATACTCAACTCAATGTCTTAGTATTTAAACTGTTTGAAACTAGAAATATCCAGTGGGTATAGGAAAAATGATTATAATGATATCAGAACCACGAATTGCAAAAAGGCACGATTTTAGGTCTGATAGTAATACTATGTAATAGTATGTAAAATATGTGTATAATAATTGTGTAAATGTTTCTTTCATCATAAAAAGAAAACATAATTACAGCCTTATATACCTGAATTGCATGTCTGTAGATTACGAGAAATATAATCACATTGTGTGTGATAAAAAACTCTTAATTGCTAATGCATCTATATGACTTTATCATGATTATAAATGTTATCAACCCACCAGATAACATGTTTTGTTTTAAAAAAGTATCAGTATTTCTGCGACTTATGTTACAACCAGAACAGCATATGGCAATTTACAGTGTTATGTCTTTATCTAATTAGATTTTTGTTATCAAGTTGTACTGCCATACCATTGTATTCATGTATACTCTTATATAGCAAAATAAAAATAGTACTTAACTCTTGCTTTTGTTAATGCCAAAATATTGTTTTGGTTAATACAACATTCTGCCTCTCCATTTATATACAATTTGTTATCATGTCCTTAAAGCTAAAGACTGGTATAGTTATATACTAGATTCTGGCATAAAATATTTTCAGAAATATATGTTATTCACATATGCTAAATACATGCATCTATAGATACCAGGGTATGGTTGGCTGAAATAAAGAACACTTTTCATTTTGCTCAAAATCAGAACCTCTTATCGGTAGATAAGATGTTTAACCTATTCATAAATACTGCTTTTAAACTAAATTTATTCTGCCAAAACCTAAATAGTCTTATATGTCATCATTTGAAGAACAAATAATTTGAAACATATGTATATTAATAAAGCATGTATCGATGAGTCAAATTGCTAAGAATTCTGTGTAAATATGGATTTTTTAACATTTGACAACGTTTTTTCATGTTCCTGAACAATTTCAAAAAACGTAGTTACCAGGTTCTGGTTTTTAACAGACGATAGATAGATATGTAACATGATAACTTACGTTGCCATAATTTTATGGAAATCAAGGGAAGAATCTGATATTCATAACGGAACAAAACAATTTTGATCAGATCCCAAAATATCAATCCAAGTTGATATGGGTGTAGCCATTTTCCTATGTAGTTATAGTCGTCTGCTAATCAGCCGGTAGTGTGATGGGCTCCTAGCCTCGCTCGGATAATGGAATGTCTGGCGTGCATATGATTTGAGAGAGGTCTTTTGTAACTGATACAGGAATGTTGACTCTGGGGTCAATATTACATCCCACTTTAGCATTTAAAAAGGGACTACAGGGTCTGTAACTAATCATAATCAGGTTATTACTGTTTTTATCAACACTATTATGTGATTAGTTGCCATACATGTACGTATCGCTTCTGTACACTCTGGTTGCGCGTCCCCAGTAACTATGGTATATTTTATAGAGTGTGCGTCCCCATTTCAAGTGCCCCATACATGTACGTATCGCTACTGTACACTCTGGTTGCGCATCCCCATTTACTATGGTATATTTTACAGGGTGTGCGTCCCCATTTCAAGTGCCCCATACATGTTCGTATCACTACTCTACATTCTGGTTGCGCGTTCCCAGTTATTATGGTTTGTTTGATAGAGTGTGCGTCCCCATTTCAACTGCCTCATACATTAACGTATCGCTACTGTTCACTCTGGTTGCACGTTCCCAGTTGCCATGATATGTTTTATAGAGTGTGCGTCCCCATTTCAACTGCCTCATACATTAACGTATCGGTAATGTACACTCTGGTTGCACGTTCCCAGTTGCCATGATATGTTTTATAGAGTGTGCGTCCCCATTTCAAGTGCCGTATACATGTTCGTATCGCTACTCTACATTCTGCTTGCGCGTCCCCAGTTATTATGGTATGTTTTATAGGGTGTGCGTCCCCATTTCAACTGCCTTATACATGTACGTATCGCTACTGTACACTCTGGTTGCTATGGTATGTTCTATAGAGTCTGCGTCCCCATTTCAAGTGCCGAATACATGTTCGTATCGCTACTCTACATTCTGGTTGCGCGTCCCCAGTTATTAAGGTATGTTTTATAGTGTTTGCGTCCCCATTTCAACTGCCTTATACATGTACAAATCGCTACTGTACTCTCTGGTTGCTATGGTATGTTCTATAGAGTGTGCGTCCCCATTTCAAGTGCCCCATACATGTACGTATCGCTACTGTACACTCTGGTTGCGCATCCCCATTTACTATGGTATATTTTACAGGGTGTGCGTCCCCATTTCAAGTGCCCCATACATGTTCGTATCACTACTCTACATTCTGGTTGCGGGTCCCCAGTTGTTATGGTATGTTTTATAGGGTGTGCGTCCCCATTTCAACTGCCTCATACATGTACGTATCGCCACTGTACACTCTGGTTGCGCGTCCCCATTTGCTATGGTAGGTTTTATAAAGTGTGCGTCCCCATTTCAAGTGCCTTATACATGTTCGTATGGCTACTCTACGTTCTGGTTGAGCGTCCTTATTTAATATGGTATGTTTTATAGTGTGTGCGTCCCCATTTCAACTGCCTTATACATATACGTATCGCTACTGTACACATTGGTTGCTATGGTATGTTCTATAGAGTGTGCGTCCCCATTTCAAGTGTCCCATACATGTACGTATCGCTACTGTACACTTTAGTTGCGCATCCCCAGTTGCTATGGTATGTTCTATAGTGTGTGCGTCCCCATTTCAACTGCCTTATACATATACGTATCGCTACTGTACACTCTGGTTGCTATGGTATGTTCTATAGAGTGTGCGTCCCCATTTCAACTGCCCCATACATGTACGTATCGCTACTGTACACTTTAGTTGCGCATCCCCAGTTGCTCTGGTATGTTTTATAGAGTGTGCGTCCCCATTTCAAGTGCCCCATACATGTTCGTATCGCTACTCTACATTCTGGTTGCGCGTCCCCAGTTGCTAAGGTATGTTTTATAGAGTTTGCGTCCAAATTTCAACTGCCTCATACAAATACATATCGCTACTGTACATTCTGGTTTTACGTCCCAAGTTACTATGGTATGTTTTATAGAGTGTACGTCCCCATTTCAAGTGCCCCATACATGTACGTATCTCTACTGTACACTCTGGTTGCGCATCCCCAGTTGCTATGGTATGTTTTATAGAGTGTGCGTCCCCATTTCAAGTGCCGTATACATGTTCGTATCGCTAATCTATATTCTGGTTGCGCGTCCCCAGTTAATATGGTATGTTTTATAGAGTGTGCGTCCCCATTTCAACTGCCTTATACATGTACGTATCGCTACTGTACACTCTGGTTGCTATGGTATGTTCTATAGAGTGTGCGTCCCCCTTTCAAGTACCCCATACATGTTCGTATCGCTACTCTACATTCTGGTTGCGCGTCCCCAGTTGCTAAGGTATGTTTTATAGAGTTTGCGTCCAAATTTCAACTGCCTCATACAAATACATATCGCTACTGTACATTCTGGTTTTACGTCCCAAGTTACTATGGTATGTTTTATAGAGTGTACGTCCCCATTTCAAGTGCCCCATACATGTACGTATCTCTACTGTACACTCTGGTTGCGCATCCCCAGTTGCTATGGTATGTTTTATAGAGTGTGCGTCCCCATTTCAAGTGCCGTATACATGTTCGTATCGCTAATCTATATTCTGGTTGCGCGTCCCCAGTTAATATGGTATGTTTTATAGAGTGTGCGTCCCCATTTCAACTGCCTTATACATGTACGTATCGCTACTGTACACTCTGGTTGCTATGGTATGTTCTATAGAGTGTGCGTCCCCATTTCAACTGCCCCATACATGTACGTATCGCTACTGTACACTCTGGTTGCGCATCCCCAGTTGCTCTTGTATGTTTTATAGAGTGTGCGTCCCCATTTCAAGTGCCCCATACATGTTGGTATCGCTACTCTACATTCTGGTTGCGCGTCCCCAGTTGCTATAGTATGTTTTATAGAGTGTGCGTCCCAATTTCAACTGCCTCATACATATACGTATCGCTACTGTACATTCTGGTTTTGCGTCCCAAGTTACTATGGTATGTTTTATAGAGTGTACGTCCCCATCATGTGGGACTATTTCAGACATTTCACTGGAGTATCGAGAGAAGTTACCCCCCTTGATATCGACCGTTTTTATCACTTACCTGGCTAAACCGTGATATTTGGTTTACATAGAAATATATAAGAGAAATTTAATTTTATCGTTATAACTGTTTCAATATTAAATTGCCAACCTATTACAAAGTCTAGTCATTTAGTTAAAATATAACCTTTATTATGATAAAATAAAAATTAAAATATGTTTACGTTTTCTTGCCTCCTTTTTTAGTTTTATAACAGCATATATGGTCCTTATATGTTCTATATAAAAATTACTCAAATCACGTTTTCGGTCATTTTTAAGGTCTTATAAACCTTAGTTGTGATTATTTTCCAACCTATTACAACGTATACGTTTATTGAAGATAAAATTCTCTTTACGATGATATATAGATATAAAAAATATGATAATTGCATCTTGCTTCCATTTTGATTTGAAAATGAGATAAAATGTAATTTGGGTTTATTTTCTGTGTGCCTAATGTACAGCGTATTATTGTACCCAATTAAATACTACAAGTTTCTGCGAAAATTGGTTTGGCTAGTTGGTTTCAAATTTGGCCAGTTGAAATTTTAGGCACTGGCCAAAATTGCCAGTGCACAAAAAAGTTAAATTCTAGCCCTGATTTAAATAGTATTTCGGCCGGGACCAGATAAGTGGTTCGAGCCATGTGTGGTGTTCCAGCCATCCTTGTTCGAGCCAACGAAGTTCTACTGTATATCAAAGTGGTATGCGAAAAATATAAGTCTGTTGTAACAATATAATTGTATGATATTATAACACGAGGTACTTTAAAGAAGTTGTTAAAAATGGATTTTGGTCAAATGCCGTTTTAGGCTTTATTAAAAACGCATGCACTAATACAAAGATGTCTGTTTCAAACAACCATAACAATCATATTTTAAAAAACAACAACATGAAGTTAAAAATATCATTTGAATATCATAGCACTTGTCCCGTTAACTCAGACAGTAATGCGTCCGACTATCGACCCTCGGGTCGTGAATTCGAATCCCCGACGGCACCAGTCTATGTGATGATTGATTTACGCTATTATGTTTTATTGTCATTCTGTCTCTTCAAATATAAGTTTATATAATCTAATAACCGTAATAAATTCGTGTGGAGCGCGAGGTCCAGTGGTAGAGCACCGAACCCATGATCGGAGGGTCGTGGGTTCGATCCTCCGCCAAGGCTATATGTGGTGTCCTTGAGCAAGACATTTTTCCACATATGCTTAGTACTGGTTCTAACCGGAAAGACTTCGAGCGTGATTTGCCTAAGTTTAAAGAACTTGTTTCACAATCGAAGTAAAATAAAAAAATTTAAACTAAATTTGTTAATAACAGTAACACAAAATAATCAATCTTTATCTGTTGACTGATAATAAAATCAAAGTATATTGAAATTTGTAATTAAAATCATTAATCGTTGTTATAATTTTGCACATTAAATTTAATCAAATGATTATAGCGTTTATTAATAAGTAAAATTCATTAATTTCTTTTTTATACTACACATCAAAATCACAAAAACTTGCTTATCAAAACGAATAAATATATCCCGAGGGCATATAACACGACACGCCTACTTGATCTTAGTGTCAGAGCGGAAGTAATTGGAGTCATCTCCAATATCATCAAACTGCACAGGGGCAATTATCAGATAACTCTTGGGAAATGTCTGAAATAGTCCAGTATGATTTCAAGTGCCCCATACATGTACATATCGCAACTGTACACTCTGGTTGCACGTCCCCAGTTGCTATGGTATGGTTTATAGAGTGTGCGTGTTCGTATCGCTACTGTACACTCTGGTTGCACGTCCCAAGTTGCTAAGGTATGTTTTATAGAGTGTGCGTCCTAAATTCAAGAGCCCTATACATGTACATTTCGCTACTCTACATTCTGGTTGCGCGTCCCCAGTTACTATGGTATGTTTTATAAAGTGTGCGTCCCCATTTCAAATGCCCCGTATGTGCTCGTATCACTACTGTACACTCTGGTTGCAAGTCCCCAGTTGCTATGGTATGTTTTTTAGAATGTGCGTCCCCATTTCAAGTGCCTCATATATATACATGTACTATGTTCGGAGCGAAAGCACCCCGTCCAACGTCTACGTTACATAAGTGGCGAGTACGCCGCATTTTCAGCGCTAACTACACACGATAAACCGCCACTTTTCTCCAATATTTGTGGAAACGGCCATGTTCCCATTAAACAAAAAACCAATAACCGCTTGAAACTTAAATACAATTTCGCTCTAATCGGCTATATCTTTAATTTGTAAACGAAATAATAATATGAAAATAATTAGATTGTCTTACCTCACTGCCCAACCGCGTGCACAAAAATAACAGGAAGTACCGTTTATCGTGTGTAGCTAGCGCTTATGTAACGTAGTCTTTGGATGGGGTGGAAAGGGTAAACGTCATATCTATTCACTGGAGAAACTGACATGATTTCCGGTTGCAGACGTCGTATTCTTATTACAACAAACTTTACGCAACACAAGGTGCATTTCGCACATGCTGAATTCCCTGAAAAAAAACGAGTCATATTGATAAGTCAAGATTAAAACTAATGGTTAGTATCGCATTAATTATGTGCATGTATATATGCATTGTTTGACTATATGGCAATTGTTTCTCTTTTAATATTGCGATTATGAGATATTACATTTTCGCCAAAGAAGAAAATTTCTAATTAAAACATTATCGTTCGTCTCCACTTACTATTAGTTCATTTATAAAGTGTGCGCCCCGTTTATACTGGCTCGTACACTTTTACACAGTAGGTCGCCAGTTACTCGGGAAATACTTATACGGTGTGAATTCCCCCGGTTGCCAGAGTGTGTAAACGGTGTCGGCTGAAACACGGTATTGGTGCTGAAAGTAGTCCCACTTACTCGAAAAATTAAATTTTTACATACAAAATTTCTTTTGTGTAAATTTCAAAGTTTAGACTATGTCCTACGTAAATCAATTTTAGTTTTTAGTAAACATGCATGCATCACTGTTTTATCGATGTTTTCCATCATATGGTATAACAAACGTTACAGACACTACACTAGGTGTATAACATACAAGAAAACAAACAAATACTTCAAAACTTTGATTATTTTCACTGTAACATCAATAACAGATTATAAACATTGAAAGTAAAAAGTAAAAAAAACTTAACTGGAAGTGATAAACATCTTGACCAAAAAAATCAGAACATTAATGAAGCTGGTATCAGACAAAAGAAATATAAGCCAAGAAACTTTTCTTTAACTTTCACAAAAAAAACACCAGAATGTTAGTTAGGCATTTATCTAACACCAAGAACAATATGAACACAAACAAAATCATCAATTCTGTCCTAAAGAATAATAAATTTTGGTAACAGGTAATATTACAGTATACATAGATTTGGTTACAGACACTACCGAAATGTAACATTTCAATGCAGTGGCAGAATCATTTAAAATCATGGCAAATTTCAACACAAAACAAGTCAACATTAACACATAAACTAGAATATATGTTCAAATGAATGTTGACTAGATAGAATTAAAGCGCAAACTTATTTTAACATGAATATGTGAGAACTTCACATTAAAATTATGAAAATGAGAACAGTATAGCCAAGTTTAAAATAGAACAATGTTGAAAACAGTAAAATACTAAATGTAGGTGATTGTTTATTAAATCATAGTCATTGAAATAAACTCTGACTCAAACTGCCTACTGAAATAGAGGCATATTAGTGATCCTGCATTTGGTTACAGACACTACATGGATGTCATGTTTGGTAATGATACTTGTGCTTTTGTCACATGACCATACTTCTTGTACTATCTAGTATAGTCACTTAAAGTAGAAATGTCTATGTGTTATTTCAAGATCAGCTTTAAGCTTTAATATATCATTTGACCTGAATCTGAAATGACCCCTTTCATTGACTACTTCCGGAGCTTGAACACAATGCATAATTACGTCAATTGGTTCCTATGAACAATCTTCTTTATCAGGCCAGATGTACACTTTGCCTGACTTCTTCATGTATTTCAGTCGGACATCTGTATCAAATACACCCATTATTTCTGCCATATACACACAGAGAGGTCCCTTCTTTGGCTTAAGCCCAACAGCTACAAAGTCACCAGGGTTGTATTTTTGGGATCCTGTTGGTTTTACCCTCTCAGCTGGTTCTTCATGAACTTTACTCTTCTGGGGTTCTATTGCTTTCTCTCTCTCAGTTGGTACTTCCTGAACTTTACTCTTCTTTGCTGCAGTGTTTTGCTTTCCTGTCGACTTTCTCTTCTTTGGAAGCTTTTCTGATGTTTCTTTGTTCTGTTCGTCTGTTTTCTTTCCTGGCTTGAATTGTCTTTGATAATTACTAACTTCCGTGTCTCCCAGGCATTAACATGTTCGCAGAAGTTGCAAACTCCACTACCTTCTATACATTGCTCACAATAACAGCTTAAGTTTCTTGTGCTCAGTTCATAATCCTTGTCTACTGACTTTACAGCATGCAATTTTCTTGTACCTACAAGTGTCTGCACATCTGTTTCATCTCTATTCCTTTTTGCTCCAGAAACAAGGATGAATTCTCGTCTTGAAATTGTGCTTGCGTCTTCATCTGTTTTTTCCATTTTCAGTTTGTGTGTACAGAAATCATACACATCTTCTGCACAACCAATAACCTTTCTGTTGCTGACTACAGCTCTGTAGCATGCATTTTTCACTGTTGCACCGAGACCATCACACACATTCTTTCCGTGAGATGTTTCAAAAAAGTTTCGTGTTACCGATGACTTTTTTCTCAGACTTATATCTGCAAAGGCTTTTTTCCCCTTATATTGTGCCGCACATCCATCTGTCCACTCATGAATCTCTTCTATTTTAACACCTTTCATCCCAAGAACTTCTATGGCCTTGTTTTCAAAAGTGATTGCTAAGTCAGCATCATGCTTTGTGTCTTCGCTTATGCCAATAATGGCATGTTTCACCGTAAATTCTTTTACTTCCTGCTTTTCCCTGTAGTAACACATAATGGGATGTATCGTTACTTGATTTCGGTTGAAGAATCCTGACTGTACTTTACTTTGAAAGACACACCCATAATTTTCACTAAAGTCCATGACCATAGCAATAGAACCCTCACTGATTTTGTCGACAAAAATTCCCATCTGTTGTTGTTGCCATGTGGCCCTAAATATGTGCTCCGGATAATGTTGCATATCGTTCTCTAAACTTGTCATGAATGTTTCAATGTCTGCTTCTTTAGGCACACAGGAGACGCAACGTTTCATTTTGTCATCTTTTGCAATTTCCACATTCTCCCATTGATGCCATGACACTACTCCATCTTTACATTTTTCTACTACTGGCTATAGGTAATTTCGTAGACATTTCACTCCACATTGCGGACATTCTCTTCTTAAACATTGAATGTCTGGGTTGGTCTCATACTTACAAAATGTAGCATCACTCAAGCTTTTCTTGTTTGTTGAAATGTCATTCAAAGTGTCTTTATCTTTCACTAACTTCTTCATGTTTGTAAATGCCTCTACTTTTAGAGCCACATTGCAGCATTTCTGACATAAGCATGATCTCCTGCTTGTTTCAGAAACTTTCTTAACATTCACTGGTTTCAATTTTGAAAATGAAGTAAGTCCTATTTTGTGAGTAGGATTTCTTGACTTGTACTCATTGAAGGCTTCTTCTAGTGTCATTGTCATAACATGTTTTTGTAGTATTTCTTTCTCGCCTTCATTTCTCACTTTCACAGTTTCACGTTTGTTTGGCACTTCTCTACTGATTTCTGCGCTCAGAAAGAAACTCTTCACAGAATCTTTTATGCATGAGTCAAGTGCATCCCTTCTTCGTTGTCTTTGTTTCTTTTCCCACCATGTTGATCTAGGTTTTCGAGCTTTAACTGATACTTTGAAATACTTGTTTAATCTGTGCCTTTTATATTTCCTTAATACTGAGTCACAGATAATGTTGTATGCATGTTTCTTCTCACCACTTTTTCTTGTTTTCACTTCTGAAATGCTCTCTGTCAAAGATTCTAAAACTGTATCTGTCATTTCAAGTTTTTTCATGCAATCTGGTGTCATAACTATCTCCAACGTACCGAGAACTTTTGATGTTGATGGAGATTCAATAAGTTTAGTAATGATTGCAGCTTTACTCCTTGGTGTTGTAGGTAACACTTCTTTCACTTTGTTTAATTTTCTATACAAAGTTGTTTTAGGTAACACTTTAGGCAATACTTTAGGTGACGCAGCATGTCTCTTTTCTTCGTTGTCTGGATTACTTAATCCTTGTTTTGTACTATCCTTCAGCTTAATGCGCATTCTCCATGCTTTGGTTCTTTTCACAGCTTCTTTCTTTTTCTCTATCTTTCTCTTATTGATTTCAGCAATTTTGGGATCTGGTAATGAAATGGCTGCTTTTTCTTTCTTTTTCTGGCTATACTTTTTCATTTCCTCACGCATTTTCTTTCTAAGTTCTTGTTGAATGATTGGATCAGAGAGAGCTTGCTGCCGTTTTCGTAGTCTTGCCTCTTGAAATTTTCAGAAAAGTGAGATAGGCAACTTCTAGTCTGGTCAACCTTTAAAATCTGTCCCTATCTTATATATTTTTTCTGTGCCATTGATATAACATAAAAAAAGCTAATCAGCACCAATACCGTGTTTCAGCCGTGTGCGTCCCCGTTTATACTGGCTCGTACACTTTTACACAATTGATCCCCAGTTACTCGGTAAATACTAATACGGTGTGTATGTTCCCGGTTGCCAGAATGTGTAAACGGTGTGCGTCCCCGTTTATACTGGCTCGTACACTTTCACATTGTTGGTCCCCAGTTTCTCGATCAATACTAATACGGTGTGAATTTCCCCGGTTGCCAGAGTGTGTAAACAGTGTGCGTACCCGTTTATACTGGTTCGTACACTTTTACACAGTTGATCCCCAGTTACTCAGTAAATACTAATACGGTGTGTATGTCCCCGGTTATCAGAGTGTGTAAACGGTGTGCGTCCCCGATTAGAGTATAAAATTTCAAATTCATTAGTCGTTGTTTTAACAATAGACATTTTTTGAGCCTGGAACGTTTTAAGAGGTGCTAATCTTGATATTAAACGTTAAATTTTTAGGTCTAGCTCTATTATTAAAAAAGATTTAAAAATGTCCCCAGTTGCCATGAATACATCAGACGTCCCCACTTGACACTATTTACAAGTATGTGTGTCTTTGTGTTTGTGTATATGTGTGTGTGTGTGTGTGTGGTGTGACGTGTATGTGTGAAACATAACATTACTCATTTGTCAGCAGCATAACGTCTCACTACACGGTCGCGCCCCATTCCCCGACGATAACTTGATCATACACTCATACCTCAAAGGTTAAGGTCACACTTTGAGTTTGTTTGACAACATTTTGAGTCTGTGTGAGATTTCGTGTACGGCCTGTAACTTTGTCATGCATGTATGGATTTTATAAATACTTGCTACAAATGACATATCATGACAATGTGTCGTGTGATTGTCATTTGGTTTAAAATATCGGTTCATAGTCGTTGTGATTTCTTGCTGCAGGTGAGTAAAGCAAAATCTGGCATAGACATCACCGGTATTTAAAAAGGGTGACTTTTATAGGATTTTAACAGATTCATGTATTTATGAGCATTTGAGGACTTTTTTTAAAAATTCTTCGCATTCTCTACACCGTCTTTAATAAAAACAAGCTGATCAACTTATCAGTCAGTGTGCCTATTTATGTGGGGAAACACCTTATATCTGCAAGTAGTCATTGACTCATTCCCAACATATTCATAGGTGGGAGGCTTATAGCCGTAGAATAAAGTTCATGATAAGAAGTTGTGACCAGGCGCAGATTCGAACTCAAAACCCCTGGAGTGACATTGATTGATTGATTGAATATTTAGTGTCATTTTTATGCCATCGAGGGCTAACAGACGATCAGTTGACCTAACCACTGTTTCCTTGGATTAACCAGTACTCGAGCACACCTTGTCTCCGCAAGTAACTGATAACTTTCCCACTTGAATCAGTGGTGAGAGACAAATGATAATGAGACGCAATGTCGTATATCAATCATCACGGAGACTGTTGCCGGGCGGGGGATTCGAACTCACGACCCCTGGATTGATAGTCAGACGCGTAACCGACTGCACTAAGAGTTCTACTCATGGGACTAGGTATCGTTACCACGAATTCAAAGGTCAATTAAGGTCATGAAACAGAATAGAATCCAATACAATGAAAGCATTTAAAACATTACATACACTTATTATTCTTTGTTTAAATAGGCTAATTAAGTATTTTATGCATTAATACTATCCTGATTGCATGGAAGTCATTAAATAATAACTTAAAGAACAATTGATGCCAATAAATCGTTTATAAAAACTGCCTTAAGATATAGTGTTTCAATTGAATAAATTTCTATTACGGTACTTAAATTCAGTAAAAGTCATAAAACAAACAGAAAAAAGTATATATATAAATTAGTTCAAGCATTTAAGAAAATTGAGAACTAATATTTAAACAGACAATAAATAATTGAACAATTAATGTATGAAAAAGAAAGGAAGTATATAATGTCAAAATTGTCAATAATATTTTTTGACTATGATTTCTTTTCCAAATCCAGCTAATGCCAGGATTTGAACCTGGGTCTCCCACTGAAACAGTGGATGTGTTTGCCAGTTACACAACGGAAGTTTTATTATCTATACTAAGAAAATGGACTTAAATATTAACAGCATCTAGCAGGAAAGCATTAAAATAATTTGTTTATAATCGTTTATCGATCCTAGTTTTTAAATATGGATAGGTAGGTAAGGAATTCGCTTTTCTCAAAAACAAAAAAAAACATACAGTATTCTTATATCAAGGAGGTATTATCTTAATATACACAATACATCTTATCCTCCATCATCTACTATAACTACCTTATTCCCCATCACTCGTAATCTCATACACCAAACATTACCTTATTCCTCATCACTCATTATCTCATACACTACCATATTTCCGATCACATATTATCTCATACACCATATACTACCTTATTTCCCATCACTTATTATCTCATACACTATATACTACCTTATTCCCTATCACTCATTATTTCAAACACCATATACTACCTTATTCCCCATCACTTATTATCTCATACACCATATACTACCTTATTTCCAATCACTTATTATCTCATACATCATATACTGTCTTATCCTCCATCACTACTATAACATACACCATATACTACCTTATTATCTCATACATCATATACTACCTTATCCTCCAACACCTACTATCTCATACACCATATACTACCTTATCCAACATCACTACCATCTCATACACCATATAATACCTTATCCTCCATCACTTACTATCTCATACACCATATACTACCTTATCCTTCATCATTTACTATCTCATACACCATCTACTATCTTATTTCCCATCACTTATTATCTCATACACCATATACTACCTTATCCTCCATTACTTACCATCTCATACACCATATACTACCTTATCCACCATCATTTACTAACCTATACACCATGTACCACCTTATCCTCCATCACTACTATCTCATACACCATATACTACATTACCCAAAATCACTTACTATCTCATACACCATATACTACCTTACCTACCATCACTTACTATCTCATACATCATATACTACTTTATCCTCCATCACTACTATCTCATACACCATATACTACCTTATCCACCATCAATTACTATTCTATACACCATATACCACCTTATCCACCATCACTACTATCTCATACACCATATACTACCTTACCCAAAATCACTCACTATCTCATACACCATATACTACCTTACCTACCATCACTTACTATCTCATACACCATACGACTACTTTATATCCTATCACTTATTATCTCAAACACCATATACTACCTTATCCCCTTCACTTACTATGGTATACACCATATACTACCGTATCCTCCATTACTTACCATCTCATACACCATATACTACCTTATCCTCCATCACTACTATCTCATACACCATATACTACCTTACCCACCATTACTAACTATCTCATACACCATATACTATCTTACCCATCATTACTAACTATCTCATACACCATATACTACCCTATTTCCAATCACTTATTATCTAATACACCATATACTACCTTATCCTCCATCACTACTATCTCATACACCATACTACTACTTTATATAATATCACTTATTATCTCGAACACCATATACTACCTTATCCCCTTCACTTACTATGGTATACACCATATACTACCGTATCCTCACTCACTACTATCTCATACACCATATACTACTTTCCCACTTGAATCAGTGGTGAGAGACAAATGATAATGAGACGCAATGTCGTATATCAATCATCACGGAGACTGTTGCCGGGCGGGGGATTCGAACTCACGACCCCTGGATTGATAGTCAGACGCGTAACCGACTGCACTAAGAGTTCTACTCATGGGACTAGGTATCGTTACCACGAATTCAAAGGTCACTTATTATCTCATACACCATATACTACCTTATCCTCCATTACTTACCATCTCATACACCATATACTACCTTATCCACCATCATTTACTAACCTATACACCATGTACCACCTTATCCTCCATCACTACTATCTCATACACCATATACTACATTACCCAAAATCACTTACTATCTCATACACCATATACTACCTTACCTACCATCACTTACTATCTCATACATCATATACTACTTTATCCTCCATCACTACTATCTCATACACCATATACTACCTTATCCACCATCAATTACTATTCTATACACCATATACCACCTTATCCACCATCACTACTATCTCATACACCATATACTACCTTACCCAAAATCACTCACTATCTCATACACCATATACTACCTTACCTACCATCACTTACTATCTCATACACCATACGACTACTTTATATCCTATCACTTATTATCTCAAACACCATATACTACCTTATCCCCTTCACTTACTATGGTATACACCATATACTACCGTATCCTCCATTACTTACCATCTCATACACCATATACTACCTTATCCTCCATCACTACTATCTCATACACCATATACTACCTTACCCACCATTACTAACTATCTCATACACCATATACTATCTTACCCATCATTACTAACTATCTCATACACCATATACTACCCTATTTCCAATCACTTATTATCTAATACACCATATACTACCTTATCCTCCATCACTACTATCTCACTAATATCACTTATTATCTCGAACACCATATACTACCTTATCCCCTTCACTTACTATGGTATACACCATATACTACCGTATCCTCACTCACTACTATCTCATACACCATATACTACCTTACCCACCATTACTAACTATCTCATACACCATATACTATCTCACCCATCATTACTAACTATCTCATACACCATATACTACCTTATTCAACATCACTTACTATCTCATACACCATATACTACCTTATTCCCCATTACTTATTATCTCATACACCATATACTACCTTATCACCATCACTTACTATGTTATACACCATATACTACCTTATTCCCCATCACTTATTATCTCATACATCATATACTGTCTTATTCTCCATCACTACTTTCTCATACACCATATATATATTACCTTATCCACCATCACTTACTATCTCATACACCATATACTACCTTATCCAACATCACTTACTATCTCATACACCATATACTACCTTATCCAACATCACTTACTATCTCATACACCATATACTACCGTATTCTCCATCACTTACTATCTCATACATCATATACTACCTTATCCTCCATCACTACTATCTCATACACCATATACTACCTTATCCCCCATCACTTACTATCTCATACACCATATACTACCTTATCCCCCATCACTTACTATCTCATGTACCATATACTACCTTATCCAACATCACTTACTATCTCATACACCATATACTACCTTATTCTCCATCACTTACTATCCCATACATCATATACTACTATTCTCCATCACTTACAACAGTCTCCGTGATGATTGATATACGACATTGTGTCTCATTATCATTCGTCTCTCACCACTGATTCAAGTGGGAACGTTATCAGTAACTTGCGGAGATGGTGTGTGCTCGAGTACTGGTTAATCCCAGGAAACAGTGGTTAGGTTAACTGGTCGTCTGTTAGCCCTCGATGGCATAAACATGACGCTAAATATTCAATCAATCAATCAACCATCACTTACTATATCATACATCATATACTAACTTATCTTCCATCACTTACTATCTCATACATCATATACTACCTTATTCTCCATCACTTACTATATCATTCATCATATACTACCTTATCTTCCATCACTTACTATATCATACACCATATATTACCTTATTCTCCATCACTTACTATCTCATACACCATATACTACCTTATTCTCCATCACTTACTATCTCATACATCATATACTACCTTATTCTCCATCACTTACTATCTCATACACCATATACATATTATCTCATTTGCAAATCTTACATTCTCGCACACAATATACTATATCATGTGTAAAGCTTACTTTCTTGTATACTATCTAGAGCGTATAACTTTCTGTCTCGCACACAATAAACTATCTCATGCGTAAAACTTACTTTCTTGTACAACATATTAAACCATGTCTTCTGCAGTACTTACTTCCTTTTACAATATATACTGGCACTATCTCAAGCACATCACTTTCCTTCTCATACACAATATACTATCTCATGCGCAAAACTTACTCTCTCGCACACATATACTAAGTCATGCATAACTTACTTTCTTGTACAACATACATTATCTCAAGCGCATAACTTGCCGTCCTGCACAAAATATACTATCTCATGTGCAAAACTGGCTTTCTCGCATACCATATACTATCTCATGCACAAAATTTACTTGCAGTTAATCAGTACTAGAAACACCATACCTCTGCCAGTCACTAACTACTTCTTCACATAAGTTTAAGGTAGGAGATTCATGTCCAATTATTGCAGTGTGGCTGGTCTGGGATTTTAACTTAAGACTATCTATCTTCACAAACTGATAAACCCCATCCGGGTAATAAAATGACCGCTGTAATGATGGTACCGACTTAGCAACATGGATCCCGGACCTTTCGCTAAAAGTGGGGTGCTTAGAATCTTCCAGAAGTTGGGAGTTGTACAAATTTATTCGATATGAAGGCGACATTATTACACTTTACATATAGAAAAGATGAGCAGTAAAATTTTATTTACATCCATAAATTTTTAGACACAGCAAGCGAATACTCAACTGGTTGTTTCTAACAGGTTATGAATATATTGTCAAAAGGTATCCAGCAACACAATCTATGGTAATGATAGCAGCAAAAAAACTGTAAACACATGCAACACTTACAGATATAGTGGGTGGGGTATTTTTTTAAAGATATTGCAGAAAGTAATCGCTGTTTATAATGCAATTAAAAGTTTTCTGTCAGTTTAAATTGCCGATTTCAGGCAATAATGTCTTCTCACTGCATCCACCATTTTTTTAACCATGTACATGTGAAAAATGGCCAGAAATAAACATAACAAAAATGACCTTCGTTTTAAATAGGCCTTTGTCGATTTCATTACGAATACAGTTTTATGCATTTCTAAATTTTTATAAAAAAAACAATGTAAGATAATCACCGTTAGATCTAGTAAGATTATGAATTTGAAACGGTATAAACAGATAAAACACATTTGATCGATTCGTAGTTTACCAATGTCGCCCAAATATCGAAGTTATCCGTGTTATTCATCAATGATAATCACTCAAATCGAACGTAAATCAGTTGAACTTACGTTAGAATATAATGCGTTATAAATATCTTGGAACAATATAGTTTAATTCAACTTAAAAACGGTGTAATACACCATCAGAAAATGTGCATATTTACAGCATATCGAATTAACGGTCATGTTGTTGTATTTTAATGACGTCATCCAATTCGTGGTAGAGTTCTGTTTGATTGGTTAATTCGTGGTAACATCGTAGTAGCGTTCTGTGCTGCGATTAGTCAAAACTACCACGATATCTACCACAAATTTACCTAGACAGATGCGTTGGATGTAGCGCTAATCGGGCCCGGCAGTCACACTCGTTAACAACTAAGCTAGCTAAGGTTTGTCACTATAAAAAATAATTATAGTAGATCTACATTCTAAACAAAAACTTGAAGAATCTTGCAATTTCAAACTTTCCACCCCAAATTATATTTTTATCTTTTCAATCGATTTTAACGTAGTTTTCAAAAAAGATCGATAATGCACTTACAAACAATACATTAATGTACCTCTCTTACAAAATATATTCAGTGTGTTCCACATTTTTCTTCACTTCCGAAAGTGTCCATCACCGTTTGTGCCGTTCGTCTTTTTCATAACTATATCTGAGAGATTGGGATTACCGCGATGAATATTAGATTTAAGATTTTAGATTTTGAGTTTCCTCCCTCGTTTTATACAATAACTTTATATATGAACTAAACTAATTTCGGGACAAACCCTGAGTGTAAATACGAATTTCCAATAGCGTTGTAAGTGAAAGGTTTAATTAATATACAATATATTACATACCTCGATAACATTTTTGTATGATCATAGCATTAATTGTATCTTAATCAATGGCTGATATGATAATTCTTTATACTTTGAAGTATGCCATATGTTACAATAACCAAATACTATTCCGTGACATACCATGGTCTAATTTTCATGATCAGGTGTCTGTGGTGCTCTTTCCCAATCAAAATCATTGTTCTTTTTTAAAAAGTTGAGAGAAAATACAAGATGCTTTCTCGATTGGGAGAAAATGGATTCAAGCAAAACGTGATCGCACGGTTTAAACACATACTAACCTGAACCGATTTTAATACAAAATTGTAATAGATTAAAACAGGTATAGTATAGCGTGTTTTATGTGTGACAGAGAGAAATATCACTAATCCATTGTAAAATAGACGCCACACAATATCAACGATGTATCTAAAAACAGACCGCATCCAGATGCTGTTGGTAAAATGTGCCAAAGAACGATTTTAATTGCAACACATTCATGTTGGAGAGTAATCATTTTTGAAGAGTTGTAAAACCTTATTTAAGCAAAATAAAACGATAAAGTTTCTCGTTCCAACATTGTACATCCTGAAATAATTTCTAACAGATCCCAATTTTCGATGTTTAAAATTGTCTCTTTATGTACCAGTCCTTCAGCGATAACTGGTAAAGAAACGTATCCAAATAACCGATATGGACAAATATGGGATTTAGTTTCGAAATAGAAAATGAATCTAAACATTAAACACAATTTAGTGGCTTAAGAATAAGACAATTAAATATAAATACAAGGTTCAAATCTCAAACAGCCAAAAATACTTTTAAACATTTTCAACAGACAGCTTCAATAATTATATCTCAAATAAGAATATGGTCAAAATAAAGAACGTCGGATACAATTATCAACTGGAAACTAAAGAATAGTTCAAGTATAAAAGAAAATTGGAGACTCAGTTTTATTGAGGCTTTTCGCGAGAGATATTGAACTATATAGCATCCCACACACTCCTGGCAACAGTTAAGCGATATTTTATTTTTGAACAAACACTGAATCAGCTCCTAGGTACCAAGGAGTATCAAAAGGTCAAAGAACGGGTTGAGATTTCACGATCGCGACAAATCATGCAATTAAAACCAATTAAATAAAATATTGAAAGGACATAACTCATTTAAAAATCAATGGACCGAGACTCGATGGCAATTAATGTAGCTGTTCTCCCAAGCAAAACTCGGATGATAAATAAAACAATTAAAGGAGCATTAATAAGATAAAAGGCAGTTGTCAGGAGTACGATTATAACACGTCTTTTAGATTGGTACTCCCTAGCAAGTTTGATGAAAGGTGGTTGAGAATTTTAGAATGGTTATAGCTAACAAGGAAGTGTGACGTAATTATTAACAGACATATGGACGGACGGACACCATGTGAATGACGGGAGCATAATAGTACGATTCGGATACACTCTACTATCAATCAATCTATCAATTCTTTATTTCCCCATTTCTGAGAACCATGTTACAAATATACATTGTGAAACAAAACAAACAATAATAAAGCTATTTGAATATTTGAACATACCAGGCAAAATAATGGTATAATTGCTAGAATATAATGTAATAGATTCAGGTCATAGACATCACATAACTTTTATATAACATTTATATATATGTTGGTAATTTAAAATGGTTGTCTTATTCTAAGAAGGACAAGAGAACGATTTTAGGATTTGTGTTATAAGCAATAACCTCACGTCCAAATTGTTTAGCCTTATCGAAACGAAACATAAGGTCTAATTATGGAGATGATAGATCGAAGTTTCTTCTTATTTTACTTTTATTTATGGAATATTGGTCATGGTTTCGGGCATTGTTTCTTGATTCCATTGAAGTATGTTTGTATGGAATTGTCTTAATGGGAGGAGGATCTATGTATATCTATCCCGTGTCGTATAATTTGTAGGCATCCCTCATATTTAAAACAATTAACTAAGAAACGGGATTTATTTTGTAAAGTTTCACTGCGATTCCTCGATCCTAGCATCCATCTTAAAAGCACTTCATCGGATGCATTGATATATTTGCTCCTATCTGGTATAGATTTTATAACTGTACTATTTAAAATACTTCTCTTCTACTATGAGTAGTTATGCAAGACGTGAGTATTTGTCTACTGATATCTGTGCAGATTGTCTCACAGTGATCACATACGCATACATGACGTTTTGACTTAGAAACTAAAAGTTTAGCCGCAAACTGACACAGGGCTAGTTCTTCTGGGCAAGAAGGAATTGTCCATATAGTTGCCTGTTCATAAGAGTAATGAATATGTTTAAATCGGTCGAAGTCACTTTCACTATTCATTTCGCTTCTCTGTTGCATTCACTTGGACTAAGTAGTTGCTATTGACGAATGCTTTAAATAATTCATTTTTTTGACAATTTATATGCATACAATCTAAAACGCTTGCATTGAAGTCACTACCAATGGTAACATATCCAAGCTGCCTAAAATAATGCAATGCATAATATAAATTGTTTAGGTGTTTTTCAAAGTTATCTATACAATTTTCCAATGGTAAATGTGTTGCAAACATATACATAGAGTCTTGGTTTGATAGTTTTACTTTAATTCCGAGAAGTCTCTCCGTTGCTATTTCTGTCATTTTATCTATATATGGCATCAGCATTTTCTTATAAAGAAGTGCCACTCCACACTGTCCGCATCTTGCCTCACCATGTGCGTTAATGGACGTGTCTGCCACAGCGAAACTAGTGTAAAGTGAGTCAATGTTTTCGAGAAAGGATAAAGAATGTTGGAAAAGTTTATGTTCGGTTAAAAAACCGATATCTAAATTTGTTTTTTCTAAGGAATTCTCCTAGGCAGACAACTGATGATATAATACCTCTAACATTTCCATGTGCAGTATGATATGATGGAGACTTGTTTATATCCATGTGTTTAATCAAAATTTATATCACCGTCACTGTTCCAGTTTCCATAACTGTATTGTTGCTCGTCTCGTGTTTCACTATAGGACTCACACCACTATTATCTCCCTTGAGTACTCCGGACCTGCAGATGAAGGAGGTAGAAATAAAACTTTAGTTCTCTTTTTCTTCTTTTTTCAGGACTTTGTACTGCAATGGTTTGTTTGGTGCTAGCATGAGTTAAATGGTCATTAATTTAGAAATCACCAAACAAAAATTGATGCTGATACCAGCTTTCTGGACAATTCTGTGTCATTTCAGAATTGTTGGTTCGAACCGCATCTAGGGCGAATAGTTGACACATTATTACTCTGGAAATTGCATTGAATGTAAAAAAAAAAACCTGGTCAAGCAATGCTTTTTTTCCTTTATAATTGCATATTTTGAACCAGTGAAGCATTTGAGCCCAGACACATGCTGCAGAATTTGATTTTTCACTCTGTTTTGGACATAAATGTTACAATGAGCCCTATGGGAAATGTAATAGTGGTGTTAGACGTTATAGTCTTTGTATTGGTAGTAGTTCGTTTGTTTTTCATACGGTTCACTGTTGATAGAATCTTTGTAGCGGCGCTTACTATAATCTTGTGATCGCGACATTTTATCAGTTGTGTTATAGTGGGAGTCGTTTCTTATTTCCCTGGCAACCCATTTACGGCAGTATACTTTTTCAGGCCAATCGAAATCGTCCGATTCTAGCGCGCTGCTAAAAACTTCGTCAGTTATTACTTTAGCCGAAATGTATCCGTTCTTTGAGTTAAAAAAGGTTTACTTTTTCGACTTCTACCATATTTTGTTTGAAATGGGCTATTTATCCAGGTTTTGTAGAGTCGGGGCCAATATTGCCAACGTAATATGTGACCAGCTTTTTGTTTGGATTACCTTCGAATATAATATTACCGGAATTAGGTAATGGTTTTCCGTTACGCTTTTTACCAATAAATGTTGTTGCGTATCTCGGGGCGTCGCGTCTTCGACTTTTATCAGACTCGCGTGTACTTTCCTTGTGTTTATTTCTCTGAACATAGTTATAATATTTCGGTTTTCTATTGTGTTGTTGGTGTTCATCATGAGTATCTGGCAATGTTTCCTGCATAGACGATTTACTTTGGGGCTCTGTAATGGGAGCGCTTTGTGGGTTTTTGCAAGTTGCGTTGGTTTCAAAGTCTTGGACAAGTGATGCATTGGTTAGGGGCAAATTTATTTGGGTTGGCAAGGGCTGGTTTTCATTTGATGTCCATTGGTGTGCAGGTGGCATACATGGAGGTTGAGGTATAAAGAGGAGAGACGGGTTGTTAATTTGGGGAGGGAAATTGCGGGGCTGCATCAAGACTTGGGCTAGACTGTATGGATGTACACTCGGCAAACATTTGGCTATTGTGCTATTGTGGAAAGGTGTTATGCCATGTTAGTTATCGGCGCTCTGGGTACATAGGCATTCCGTTATTAGAATATTCTGTACTATCCATTATAACATTGTTGTTTCTTGAGTTTAGTTTTGCGGTATTCACACACTGATTTTTCATTGTAAATTGTTTTGAATGGTTGTTGTCCTGGATACTAGGCACTACTTCCTTCACGGTGGTTTGTTCATTGTCGTATGTATTTTGCAGGTTCATAACTTCAGGTATGTCGATAGTCGGGTTTAGCACTTTGGTGAGAGTGTCGGTATTCGTTAAGCGTAATGGTTTTAGCTGGTCGCTTCTGGTAGCGTTCTTGTTATGCCGTCTATGTTAAGTAGGGCTGTTAACACGTTGTCTTTTATTGATTTGTGGTCATCTTTTAGCGTTGCAATGCTGTGTTGTTCGTCGTCTATTTTAGAGTTTATCGTGTTAAGCATCGTACATATCTCGGCCATACTGATGATTGATGATTTGTTCATATCTACATATTCTCCGTTGTTTTTTGGTGACATTTTTGGTTGTTCTGTTGGGTGGAAGACGTCTTTTTTTGGAACAGCATCATCACCGCAGATCAAGCTGTTTAGAATGAATCAATCTGTCGTAAGTTTTTCGTTTTTGGTGAACTTTGCGGCGTTGTTTCTATTTATTAATATACCGTCCGGGCAGCTTGTTATGGTTCTTGCTCTGTTTGCTAGGAAAGATTTATACCACGACAGATTATTCTCGCTAGCCAGTTTTGTCATTAATCTTTCAATGTATACATCCTTTGGTAGCCCGAATAATAATGTGTCCAGGCCTTCTTAGCAATCTTGGTTGTCTGGTGCGCAACTATGCTAACTATGTAAGGCTTTATATCCAGAGTGTTATTAAGATCGATAGTTAATGGGAAATCATGCGTTTCCATATCAGTTATATGTGTATCGGTCAATATAATTCCATAAAACATCCAATATACGAGATATATATTTGCACTAACCCCAGTAATAAAATCTGGAATAGACAATAACAATGTAACAGCTGCATTTAAAGGCACATGCG
>CM055902.1:9087585-9310085 GCA_029582155.1 Panopea generosa
AACATGTATATGGAATGGGCTAAAGTGTTTAAGTATCTGAGAAATCCATTTGTTGTTTACACGGATTCTGTACCCTTTAAAAATAGGATGGAATTAATCAGAAATGAATCAAAGCATATAACTAAGATTATTCTTGTGAATAGAAATTAATCATGGGCTTTTATGAATGAAAATCTTATTGGTAAGATATACAGTTCTAAAACATACCCGAAACACCACCCGAATACGGTTATTCCTGCATACGCATGCGCACAGCATGCCAAGTACGAGTTTACAGGACGGGCAGCAAAATTATTTCTATCGCACAAAATATTTTGCATGGGTCGATGTCGGTTATTTCCGTGAAAAAGTTTCTTCGGAGACGCCATTCCAGCTTGTAACGCCGAATCACTTCAATCGCTCTCGCATATCAATGAACTTAATTAGTGACCTTTCAATGAATACGTTACAGGAGAACATTTTTAGACAAAATATTGTATGGGTAGGAGGCGGGTTGTTTATTGGACAGAGGAAAGAAATCATTGCGCATGAGCAATAATTTAAACGTGCCGTCAACTATTTTTTGTCTTTGAATCTTATGAACACTGATCAACAGGTATTGTTTGCAATGTTTTCCAAACAAGGAAGAAAAGTTTTGCGACCAAACATCGAACTACAATTGCATAAACCGCCATTACATTGGCAACATAATCGATGGTTCTATCTTGGAACGAGTATGGTCAAAAAACTTTAATTAAAAATTGGTCCCAAATAAAATGGCATTGTTGTTGAAAAATTGTTTATATTTTTTGTCTATTGAAATCAGAAAAAACACCTATGCAAATATGCTGCTTGTCCACTCCGACTTTATTTTTGGAAATACTTCTTTGTGCATGAGAATTGCATTTTTGAGTTTTCATAACGTGTACGACTGTGCTTTATGCTTTCTTTCACGCTTGCTTTGTAACTATCGGGTCAATGTCAAATATACCCCAAAATAATTCAAAAATTAAGAATCGCCCATCACGTGATATCAATCCCATAACATTGTTTTCATTATTAACATTTAACAAACTTGACTTTATACAAATATACACCCACTATATTTTACTGTATGAATATAAAATAATTCTCTCAGAATATACCATTGCTCGTTTTTTTTTTTTTTTTTTTTTTTTTGGGGGGGGGGGGTTGTATTTTCTAAAAATATATCTCATGAATTTGTTCAATAAACTGTAGATTAATTTAAAACTCGTATTTGGGAAATATCAATAAATTCAGTTGACCGATTATGAAAGTTAAGAAGTGTATATATAACATGTATTTATCTATTTATGTATTTAGTTGCTGGCCGTGATCAGATTGCACAATATGGGAAGAATTCAACATCATAATAATGGTGTTGTGAACTTGATATGACTCTTTATTTTTTAATAATAAAATGTGGTGTTGTTTTTTCTGTTAAATCAATATTGCATAAACCTTAATTTGATTTGAAGAATGCAATCCAGTAATATTAATCTAAACATTTTCTTATATCAGCTTAAATCATAATTATGGCTGGCCAAACGTTGTAAAAACTATTGTATAACGCTTTGTCTTGTTCCAACTGTACATAAACGGTGTTAAATTTTATTTGTATTATTCGTTTTACATTCGTATTGTTAAACTAAGAACATAAACATTAAAACAACTTACAACAAACATATGAAAACTAACAAACACAAATTAAATTAAACAATAAGAATAAAAATTACACATGTTATAATGGATAAATACCACCAGCAGTTTGTAAGCTAACGTTTAGTATCGGACATGTACTCCGTGAGCGTTGCTCAATGTCTGTGTAAAATTGAGCCGGGACACACTTTTTAGCAAGGTATATGCGCAGGCGATGAACGCATTGAACAATTTCTTCAAAGTTCGCACCCGATACTAAATTTTGTTTCTCGCTTCAACTATCATATGATAGCCTGTTTATCAAACATTTTTTACATAGTGATACAAATAGTGAAGAACTTATTCTAACACATACAAAAGTAGACAAATTTAAGACAAAATTAAACTGGCCATAATCTGTACAAAAGTATATCATATTAAATTTAGTTTAAATTTGTGAATGGTTGAATATAAAAGTTTATTTTTCTTATTATTTCTTCAGAATTAAGATATAATGATCAATTGATTATGTTATTTTAATTTGATTGCTGCTTTATGTAAGGATCTACACTTAGGTAATATATTGAAAGAGATAGAGTACAATAAAAACAAATACAAACAAACGCCTGACTATTCCGATACAAATGTTTATCATACAAACTATTCGCGCCATGTATTAGAACATGTGCAGTGTATATTTACCTTAGCATATTTCATTTTACACCTAACTTAGTGATGTTGAGAAGATTAATTACTTTGTACTTTATTACATATAATCTATACTTAGACGACAGGTTAGTCAGTACGAATACTATAGGGTATATATTTGGACAGGACACAAATAAACTGCAGACAAATATCTTACCTAACAGTCCTTTTAATATCCAATATGTGTCCACAATTTCAAAAAAAAAACGATTTATTCCAATAATTCCACTTGATTCTCTAACATCAGTGCAATAATCAAAATATAAAACAAAAGTACCATCGGCATCTACAAATCCAACAAAAGGAAAAAACAGTTATACCAAGTTTACATATATCCATTTACATGGAAGATGCTTACACTCGCAGAACCAGATAACCTGTGTATTAAGATAAACTAGTCCGCATAATTTTCGAAGTCATGATCAACACACTTCCTTTTATATAAGCTAAACGTCCACTCGGCTCCAACTGATATCGCGGTTATGTTTAGAAATAGTACACTGACCTATTTATAAAATAGATGTTTTTTAGAGTGTAAGATTTGACAAACCGAGACTAGCAGACTTTAATAAAAGAAATCGTAGAAGATGACAAAGACGTATTATACTGTATAATAAAATAAAACGAAGAATACAGAATGCATCCGATTTTGATGGCGCCATTTCACGTTGTATTGACTGGTTTCATTTTTAACAGAATACTTAACAGGAAATCAAAACCTATCTTAATACTTAGACTGGGTCCGTAGTGGCAAGCCAATTACTACAAATGCTTCTAATAATCCTATAGCGATGTTTCGGTTACACAAGGACAAGCCTAGACGACGTCTTATCTATGCCTATCGAGGTGTTATGTCCCGATTATTTCAATGTTACCACGACACTATGGAATTACACGTTCAGGAGGTAACAAATTATTCAATAACACTTCAAGTATACAACCAATAACACCAACAGACAAAAATCACTGTAGGATATGGATATATATATATACATTCGTGCTACATACGAGTATGTTGCGTTTCCATATTTCCATATACCTTGAGTGTTTATTATCAGCACCGTCTCGTTCATTATGGGACGACGCAGAGAGGCTGAGATTGGGTGCGTATAGAATAGTTATATTTTTAAATACGAAGAAATTAGTCCGATCTATAGTAAAACTGTTAGACTGACCAAAAGAAACATCGTATCAATGGCCATTAGTTTTACCAACTGAAGCAGATGGAATATGCAGCTTAAAACAATACCCGATACCATTATATTAGAAAACAGTATCCATCAATTTACTTATGGTAGTGCTACATACGTAACAATCACATAAAACAATAATGCAAATGTACTTAGTTAATATACCTGACAAAGCTTAATCAGAATATTTACACTGGCGTACACAAGGGATCTGGATACAAACGGATCCCTTGGGAATGTGTACGAAATTGCTCACCGCCCCCTGTCCCAAGTACCCTACTATTTGTTCCAATGTGTATTTCTAAATTCGACTTAAACATACAAATAAAGTGAGTTGTTGAAAAATGTCTTTGTTATTCGTATTGTATTTGCCGTTCCTTGAAATCATGAAGCTGACTATCGTTCAAATAGAATACTGCTTATGCCGGTGATAGTGGGTGTGGGATGTTACATATGTCCATACACCCGTGAACATGCTCATAAAATCCAAGTCGGCCATTTCCCCACTTGGTATCAATTTGTACTTCCCAGGGATCTTTTTTAAGATATTCTTTACAGCCTAATCTGAATTTTGACATCGGACCAAACTAACCTACCACACCCTACAATATCACTCTCGACATGACAAAAGATAGTATATTCGCCTTAGCCTTAGTATATATTACATAGCTATGAGAGAGACTTGATTGTGATGTGGATGAGATATTTGGACATGTTTATGCCTCAAATAAAGCATACTTGTGCATATTATTTATATTGAAATTTCATGAGTATCACAAAATTTTGAAGATTTTTTATTTTGAATGATTGAAATGTGCAAACATTTAGCATTTACATAGTATTGAATGATGTATTTTGGTAAGAAAATGTATTTGCACTGTATAATGAGACTATTTTGGTGTAAAATATTTAATTGAAATAGGTTTAACAAATTTGGGGTGGGGTGGGGGGGTAAAATTAGTCAAACACATCAAAATTGCGTATCAGTTGACATCTCGCGCCTGTATTCGTATAACGACTATGTAGAAAGTGGTATTCTGACAAAAGTTTCAATATGTAATGCCTGATAACACAAAATGACGGTTATAAATAATCATTGTTTTTTTCTTCTTTAAAAAAATTTTCCTTATTTTAATGCTCTTTTTTTTTATTTGAATGGCATTATTGATGTACTTTGAACATTTTGAAAGCATTGCCATGTTTGAATTGCGAATTTAAAAAATAAGATTGATGCTTGGAAATTGGGGTATTAATACGCGATTTCGGAAGTCCCCTTTCACTTTGTCAACAGTGTACACACTGAGCAGAAAAATATCTTATATGACACATGACCCTTACATTTCTCATCATGTTTTGGTAGTCCAGATGTTGACAATCAGTAAAATGTTTCACGTCTTATATTTGGGTCTCTCCATGAATGACTAGCCTTCAAACTTTTATTATTTACTATGGAATAAAGAACAAAAATCTATGGTCACATTATATACAAGAATATTGGCATTTCCAAAGGGGTCTTCCGTGACCAAGTGGTCTATGGCGTCGTCATTCTCCATCAATAAAAGTGGATAATTTATTTATCCTGAAATGTGTTGAAAATGGCGTTAAACTCCTTTCAAAAAGAAATATACATGGGGCCAGTTGTTCAAAGCTCTGTTAGCTTAACACTCCATTAGCTGAAATAATGTATGTTAAATATCTTCAAAATTCGAAGATACCGAATATAGTGGGTTACAGAAGAAGAATTTCATTTTGTTATGAATGCCAGAAAATTGTTACCTTAGGGTTATCCAGAAGTTCGTGGACAAATTTAATATAATCTATATTTATGCAAGTACATAGCTATATTTTTCACAACTTAAGTATTGGTGTATTTGTCATCGACATACGGTGTTTTAGTACATTTCTTATGTCAGTAATAATGTTATGGTATCCATAGCACCATACATACATGATAAGTGCCGCAGCTCAAAATGTTGAACAATTCGACAGACAAATATGTAAATAATAACAATCATTTTCCCGTAACACTCGCGGTAAATCATATATTATTGAGGACACGGCATCAATATCTGCATGACAATGTCATTTCAGCATTGCACGCAGGTGTTAGGAGTTTAAATCAACTTCTGTTGAAAATGTAGATGCATTCATATGCAAATAGTGCTCTAATGAAAAGGTAAAACAACGAGCAGTAATACAGTTTAAGTCAATATTAGCAAAACACTGATTCAGACGATAAATATGCATAGTAAAGCTCCGAGAAAGTTATTTGTAGTGCATTTTGCAGTCTACAGATAACACAAACGATACAGTGAGGAAGAGAAACAATAATGGATGATATCATATGTGGTCACCCTATGTCAAAATCGCGTCAATGTCACGTTAACGTATTAATACAATTCATGAACTATGCTGCGAACTAAGAATAGGTTACAATACAGTGCACACGATAATTAAGAAAAATAGCATGCATTTAAGTGCTCGCTGGGTTCCCCAGTTGCTAAACGAGTATAAATGGAGCAACGAGTAAGAGTAGGAAAATTACTTGTAAAATAAATTGACGTCGCAACGACGTAACGTAAATCTGGCCTGCGGCAGATAGGCGTACATGACATATTTGAAATACATGTTACTGTTTTATTTGAATATATATTTTCTTCATACTTTGCATACAGTGTGCCGTTAGATTAAATATAATACGTGTAAAACTTCAGATATACTCGTATTCAATCTCTAAGTACCGTGATACGAAAGATCATCTTAACCTGGCAAATTTTGTTTACTGAACTCTATTTTTGAAAATGGTAGTTTGTTGTTTTGTTGTGTTTTTTTAATGGGATTTATCGCCATTTCTAACATATTTCAGATTAAACTTTCTCACGTAACCGTTTAAGAGCGAGCGGTGCTGGAACAGGTATACAACCTTAACGGTGCGAGGTAAGTGATGTTGAGATGGCGCCGTAGATCGCTTTCCACGGAGGACCAATTGAAAATGATGTATCTACGGCGGCGGATCATATCATTATAAACAAAATGGCTGACATAAATATCGATCAACAAGTGGGTCGTGTTTAAAAGCATATTAAACTGGTTTTCCAAGAATGGGTATTATATTTTATGACACGGCTTGATCAATGACGTTATATAGATGACGTAACATTACAGTTGTGACGTATTTTCTGTATTATTGTAAACATACCATACAATAAATAAACCAAGGGAAAATCCAAAGATTTGACAATGTCTATAAAAAAAATAATCGTACAGAGTAATGAGAAGGGTAAAAAATATGCAGATCTCGCCAGGAATCTTGGTATTAATAGGTGTTCTTTATATGCAGTGGTTAAACGGTTTTTTACAGCGAGGGAATCTAGAGAATAAAGCGAGAACGGATAAAGTCAACTTTAGAGGTTGTACCTGACTCATATACTAGTATTATATTAGAATAGTATGTGTGCAGACCCTTCATGTCGTTTCTGTTTTTCAAAGCTTCTGGTATAACTCTGGTAAATGTTCATATCAATATCAACTTGAAATTTAAATCAAATGTATATACTCTTGTTTTCAAAACTGGCGTGACGCCATTAGTTTTATAAAAAAAAAATGTTGATAATTCCTTACATAATTATGAAGTTTGTGATCATTTACTTTGGATTAATTTCATCATATGGGTGCACGTTCATAAGTGTAAAGAGTGGTGAATATAAGTCAAATTATATTTTGCATTGCCGTGAGGTCCTATTAATGGTATACTAGTATAGCAACATTGAACTTGAAATGTAAGACAGTTATCTAAATCAATACTTTCCTGGCGTGCGTTTCACAAAAACAATTTACGACAAAACTCGTCGTAAACGTAAACCAACAATTATTCATAATAGTTTTAATTTTCATCCAAATGAAGCCAAATTGGCTCAAATGATAGAGAAAGTTAACTATTTTCTGAAAATACAATCATTTTAAATCAAAATTTGAACACATAGCGGAGAAATTGTCAAATTGATTTACGTCGATTTTTATCGTAAGTTATTTTGTGAAACGCAGCCCTGATTATTAGTCGACCGGGAGACTTTTTGCTACGGATTTCGGAAGTGGTCACTGGAAAGGTGTAATATAGTTTTGTGAATGAATGAAGAATATATTGTTAGAATAATTTACGTGCGTTTTTTAATATGCTGATAGTGACAATGTATTTGGAATATAAATTAGACAATAAAACATGATTGTGTTATGATAGTTTGCTATTGTTGCAAACTGTGAAGGAAATAATGATAGACCCTGGTCTGTTTGGTAACCGTTTATAGAAATACTCGAATAAAACTGGAACAAGAACATTGGTATATGCATATTAATCGAATATAGATCATTTTAATTATTTATACCGCTACTGTTGGTTTTGCAACGTTGGTTTTACAAGGCAGGCATAATCTAGCCAGTTTGTATCAATGCTTTTCTCAGTCATACATTTATGTTAAATATATTCCGGTCGACGTTGATGCTTTGCATCAATATTTCCTTGTTAACGTGTTTTCTTTTGCCGTTACCAAAGTAACGTCACATATTTTTGTGGTAACATTACTATTAGCAATAACATAAAAAAATAAGCCCCATCTAGTATTTTTCTTTCAGTCTGGTTGCATCACTGTCTTCAGGAGTTTCCATGTTGCATAGTTGCCTTTCAAATTCTTTCAGATGTTTGAATTCTGCGAAGTGACACTCCGCGGCCATTGCTGTGGCTTCAGCAATATGCTTCAGCGCTTCTACTTTGTTTCCTCTAACTTGAAAAAGCCTGCCTTGAGCAACTGTATACAGCATTTTACGTCGTAAACCATACATATCAATGAGGTGTGTCACCTTGTCTAATAAATGTTCAGCCAAACACATCGACACTGCTAGAACACGTGCGTTTTCAATGGGATTTCCGAGAATTCCCAGTTCCAGAAGACAGTACACCATTCTGATGATAATTGAAAACATAAGGTACTGTCTGTAATCTTCTTCTAAGTTCGCTGTGATTCTAAAGCAGCATAACCTGTTTCTATGAGATGGTTCATAGTCTCTTTAGATGGATCGTGCTCATAACTACGCAATAATACATTTGACTTTTCATATAAAATCGTTACCGTTTCTGCACATGTGTTTATTGCTAATGCACCCGCCAAAGCGGTCTGGATAGTACTTTTACTGGTTTCAATATTGCCTTTACAAGCAAGAACTTCTGCTAGTCGACTTTGCTCCAATGATTCGTAAAGTGCAGGGTTCGACGTGTGTGATTTATCTGTGTCAGCTTGTCGAATAATGCATCAGCTGTTACAAATGTATTTTCTGAGAAACTCAAATTGTCAAGTTCCACCATCACAATTCCAAAATACATGTCCGCTGTTTTCATATTTTTGTTTTCTGAACCTGCTTTATTTAAGAACATGTCCCTATATTTGATGGCCAGAGACCTAATAGCTTGTGTCGGCTCTTTAAATAACTTGTTGTCAGTGATGTACTTCAGAGTTTTTACCATAATGTAGACAGCCTTTCGGTTCCCAATTGATGACTTTGGACATCTTACAATCGTACATCCACATTTTACTTCATACAGTTTGCTAAGGAGTAAACTCGCAATATCTCGATAACTGGAAGTACTAAGAGCCCACAGGAATGATGCAAATGATATTTTGTTAGACAGGTAGTTCATTATTCTTGTAGTTTTCATCACTATCTCCAGACGCTTGTCATATAAAGTTCTAAACACATTTTTGGTAACGGTTTCGTCAATGAAAGAGCACGTGGCAAGATTTTGGATAATAAGAATGACATCAATGTCAAACCGGAAATGACGACTGAGAACTGATATCAGTATGTTTGTCTTTATCTCGTCCAAGGAAGAAACGTCTGCTCGGCAACAATTCTTCAGCTTTTGAATATCCAGTTGATTCATTTGCTGTATCTATGAAACAAATAATATTGTGATTCAAACACGTATAGTGGATTATAAAAAATGTTTATCTGTTTCAAAGAAAGATCGAATATATATAATCAAGTGAACCACAAGATTGATAGATTCACTTCCGGTGAAATAAGAAGTGAAAACGCTACAGTGGTGTTAATAATAATAATGATAATACTACTAATAATAATTTATAATGATAATACTACTAATAATAATATCTTTATTTATAGAAGGTAACACATTATGACATATTCAAGGTACAACAACAGTAACAACATAACATTATAACATCAACACATTAAAATGTAACAGTACGTCTATATTAAGACAAGCACTCAATTTAGTAATATATGTATCTTAGCATGTATACTATTTTATACAATGATAATGAAATAATTCGAATCTGATCAATCAAAATTTAAGTGATGGCTATTCATTATTGGAGTTCCGGTTTAGGAACTTGTTAATTGAGTACGGTAACACTAATTCGGACTTCCGTAAATGCTGGTTCCCAATTTATCTGTACGTGTAATTATTGCTGTCATGGTGAAGGGTATCGGAATGAATCGAATTATATCCATTTAAATCAACGCTCGAATCGAAAGTGCATTGAAGTCTTAAAATAAAAGAAATCTTAACAGTTACATTGACGAAATATCATTAGCTGTTGTATAGCATATATCATGGTGTTTATATGATGCAAACGTCTCAGGATATGGATTGAAACATCTGCCAGAAACCATTTTAAAAACGGATAAGGTAATGATCAAAACTGAAGACAAATTCTTAAAGATGAATTCCTATAAATTTCTATAAATCTTCTGGGCAAATGACCGTTTTAATATAGACAGCTGAATTAGCTGACCGGTCACTCACTGGTCAAATTCCAAACGTGTGCTTAGTGTGAGTTTTCTAGCCTTAAATGTGCTGTTTTTAGCTTTCAAAGTGTCTGAATTGATATATACATTCTTACGTGTTGCAATGCATACTAGTTTTAACTAATAAAATTTGAACAGGCGGTTATGAATTTTGTCAAGCGGAAGAATTTTATAATAATATTAAAATGTATTCTAATAATGTATCAACAATCTTTTGAATTAACATATTATTAACTAAAATAATCAAATTAGGAGCTGGAACTTTTACAGTTGGAACTATATGTAGCATGAAGCTATACATGCTTAACTTCAAATGTAGTTAAATGAGACATATGACTTTATTCTTATTTCTATTTGATCTGCTATATTGGCTATAAATATGTATTGTATTGCTGAGTGTTCTTCCTCTTTCGATTAGTCGATTAGTCGATAAGTGTTTCCGTTTTACATATTTTTTAGATTTGGAATTCCATTCATATTTCTCAACTTAGACTAATAGATCGTTTTTGTCAAGTTTTGCAAGATTTGAAATTATTAATTATTCATGTATCAGTTATAAGTGATATTTATAAATATGCTGTAAATATATATATTTTACATGTATAGCTAATAATGGAGCTAGTGTAGTTGACTACAATATTGTATCAAGCGATCTTTTTACAAATATTTCTGATTTTAACGTTGAAAATCGTGACGATTCGGTACATTTTCCAATTAAATGTCAGTTGAAGTTTATTACAAAAAGGGATATTCCAAATGGTCCTGAGATCAATATACCTACTGTAAATATGAAAGAATATGTAAAATACAGATGGCAAGATAGGTACCGAGATACTTTTATAGAAAAATTCCGAGAACTTTTACGCACATCTCGTGATGATATAATGAATTATGTAAACTCTGATATAAATAAAGCAGTAATTATGCTGACAGACACATATAAATTTGCAGCTGAATCAATGCGTATTAAAAATAAACATTATAACCATAACAGTAACAAACATCCTCCATGGTGGGATGCAGATTGCGAAACACTTAAACAAAGAAAATATTCATTACTGCGAAAATTCCGAACAACAAGTTTAGAAAATGATCTTATTACGTACAAGAATGAACGAAATGCCTTTAAAAATATTTGTAAATTAAAAAAACGACAATATGAAACAAAAAAACGACAAGATTTAATAGATTCGCGTACCGATCCCTCTTCTTTTTGGAAAAAAATTAAAGAATCAAAACAGTTCTCTCATCAAAAGTATAATATATCGAATGAAGAATAGATTGACTATTTCCGTAAACTTTTATACATTGAAGACAACTCGAATATTGAACTTGATTTACAAGATGATAATGCTTTGATAAATATTGATATCACCGCAGACGTGCTAAATGACCCGATTACAGACGCAGACATTATTTCAGGAATCCGGAGATTGAAATCCGGTAAGAGTTCAGGCCCTTCTGGAATCGGAGCAGACTTTTTTAAAAATACGGAAACTGAAGTTGTCCCATATCTAAATACAATATTTAACAAAATCTTAGATAGCGGTACCTATCCAGATGCTTGGTCAGAAAGTATTCTATGCCCAATACACAAATCCGGATTAAAAGACGATGCAAATAATTACAGAGGAATTTCGCTAATAAGCATTATGTACAAAATATTTTCTAATATTGCTACGCAAAGAATTTACAGTTGGGCTGAGCGTGAACATAAGATTGATGAGGCGCAAGCAGGCTTCAGATCTGGTTATTCTGCAATAGATAACATCTTCTCCTTACAAGCACTTGTACAGAAATATATTCAAAGAAAGGAGGGCGTTTTTACTGTCTTTTCGTAGACTTTAGCAAAGCGTTTGACACTTTAATTCATAATAAATTATTTAATAGTATTGCGCGTAAAGGCATTCATGGTAAAATTTTATCTGTATTTAAATCTATGTATAGTAAAACTGAATGTTCCATACGTACGCCAAATGGTATTACTGATCCATTCCCATGTAATATTGGAACGAGACAGGGGGATATAAGTAGTCCTATTTTATTTTCACTTTATATCAATGACCTTTGTACATTATTTAGAGAACGCTGTGGTACTGGAATATTTGTCTCTAACGATATACCTGATATCATGTATTTATTATTTGCTGATGATGTAACAAGCGTAGCTGAGACTGCGTCAAAGCTACAGATTCAACTAAATGTATTAAATGATTTTTGCATTTCTACAGGCATGAACATTAATCTTAAGAAAACTGAAATTATTGTATTTAGAAATGGTGGCAGACTTCGTTTATATGAAAATTGGTCGTACAGAGGAAATCTCATAAAAACAACGTCGTTGTATAAATTCATGGGCATTCTGTTGACACCCAAACTGTCGTGGACTTCCGCCAAAAGCAAACTTGCGACACAGGCCAAAAAAGCTATATATTCTATTCGAAATTATCAAAGGCCATTTGGACGATTTTTATATAATGAACTATTTAAATTGTTTGATTCAATGGTAAAACCTATATTATGTTATGCATCAGAGATATGGGGTTACGAATATTCAAGTGCAACTGAGTCAGTTCAGGCTGATTTTTGTAAATACTTCTTAGGTGTTAATAGTTCTGTAAATAATAGCGTAGCGCTCGGCGAGTGCGGAAGGCTTCCTTTGTGCGTTACTTATCATACAAATTGCATTAAGTACTGGTGTAAAATAATACATATGCCAAATCACCGATATCCAAAACATTGTTATAGAATGCTTAAAGATTTAGATGATGTTGGAAGGAAAACTTGGGCTTCAAGTGTTAAGAAATTATTGTTTCGATATGGATTCGGGTATGTTTGGATTTCACATGAAGTGGGGGATATTAATATGTTTATTTTAGCATTTAAACAACGACTATCAGATTGCATGACCCAAAACTGGCATGGTAGTATTGCAGAATCCACACGTTGTGACACTTATAAGTACTTCAAAACTTTACTAAACCCAGAAAAGTATCTTTGTATTGAAATTCCCTTTTTACATAAAAAATCTCTTGCCCGTTTTCGATGTTCTAGTCACAAGCTCAAAATAGAAACTGGTCGTCACGAAAATATTGAAAGGCAAGACCGAAAGTGTACATATTGTTATACTCATGCGAATATAAACGTTATAGAAGACGAATATCATGTATTTTTTCTGTGTCCGAGATATGCGGATCTGAGACTACAATGTTTACAGTCTTGGTATTCCGGGGAAAATAACTTAGAAGATTTTTATCAGCTACTACAACTAAATGACACCTTCAAACTTAGGAAACTAGCTGCATATATCCATTTTATTTTGGTACGAAATGAATCACAATTATAATAGAAAAGAAATATTTCCACATAAATTGTATGCCATATTTCATTTCATATTTTGACACTACTAAATGTTTGTAAATAATGATATGTATTTTGGGCCGGAGGCCTCTATTAACGAAATAAAGGATTTGTATTTGTATTTGTATTTGTATATGTCAATTAGGTATCAGAAGATCATTTGGTTTCAGTGGAAATAAAAATGTTTTACTTTTTAAATCCGGATTTGTCCAGCAAAACGAAAAAAAAACTGATATCAAATTTGAAATATCAAATCGAAGCAAATTTCTTAATGCCAAAACAACAATTAGATATTTTGCAATAATTTCCTATAAACTTTAAATATTATGATTTAATATAGGCATTTGACACATGTTAAATCAAATATAACTCTCTGATAGAAATAGTTTTTGAAAACTTTCATCCATCAAAATTTTGCATTGGAGTTGCCAGTGAAATTATTCTTTGGTGATATTTCAAAGTATATTCGACCGATTTTGAAAATGACGTATTTAATGAAAGTTTTAGAAGCTGTCGCCCTGGAGTTCGATTTCCTCGCACTGCGCTCATAAGCAAATGGTTTTTTTGGATTCGCCACCATGGGCTTTATTTTCTCGCGCTGTGCTAAAAAGCAAATGGTGTTTATAGGATTTTCCACCCTGGGCTTTACTTTCTCGCGCTGTGCTAATAAGCAAATGGTATTTTTAGGATTCGCAACCCTGGGCTTTACTTTCTAGCGCTGTGCTGATAGGCAAATGGTAGTTTTAAAAGTGGTCGCTCTGGTGCCTGACTTAATCGACCTGCACTTAGGGAAATGGTAGTTTTATAAGTGGCCGATCTGGTGCCTGACTTTCTCGACCTGCACTTAAGGAAATGGGAGTTTTAAGAGTTGTCGCCCTGGTGCCCGTTTTCATAGCACTGAGCTTATAACCAAATGATTGGTTTAGGAGGGGTCGCCCTGGTGTTAGACTTCCTCGCATATTGCTAATAACCAAATGACAGTTTGAGAAGTGGTCACCCTGGTGTCTGAATTTCTCGAACTGCGCTCATAAGTAAATGTTACAAGATTGGTTGTGTAGCGTAAAAAATAGTTATATGTGGCCTTAATAATTAATACTTTTAGTATAGCCTAATTAAACATGTGCAACTATCTGAACAGTTTATACTTATCGGTTAACGGAGTCATGTCTGTGATGTATAATTAAACGATTTGCTGATTAAACAATTGGTAAACAAAAATACTCCAATTGATATTTCTGCATAAAGGTAACCTGACTGATATATTTGGCACCTAGTTGGGCCACGGGAATGACTTTGTTACATACTTCAAACAAATATATATTGTTTTTAGAAATTTATGGATGCGTATTGACATACGTTTCAACGGATCTCCCGACTGTGTCCGTAAAATAGCAGTACATTTGATTGATCGGTTGCTTCAGGGTAAGTTTGAATGACGTCATAGTTTAGTTAGCTTTCTGTTGCTATACATTATGAGAAAGGCATAGAATTCCCTGCTTTTTTTCATTTGAGGGTTAATAGACCTGATCTGGTACACTATTAATCCGTTTTCTTAAATAATATATACCCAGAACACAATAGAAAATGAATCGCAGCCCCTCCAACCCCACACCTATGAATTCTAACATCTTTGTCAAACCATAAGTAAAACAAAACAATGGTGATATCATGTCTTATCAGCTTTTAACAAGTAGTGTTTGTTACGTGGGCTTAATAACATTATAAATATTCAGTCAAGATAACGAAACGTGATAGATTAAACCCGATTGTAAGTTGTGTTTGAATAAGAGAAAACGCTGCATATAAAAGTATTGTGTCTGCTATGTTTTGCATTTGAGTGTACATTTATGCATGCGCGCGCGTGTGTGGGTGTGTACACACGTGCATATGCTTGTGTGCATGCATATGTGGCTGGGTGTATTTGATGTTTGTATTTTTTTGTATTTTTCAAAGTATTGTTGTTATTACTCTCCGGATTGTGCTGTGCTCAGTATGTCGAATATTTATGTTACTTATCATGTCACTATTAGTAGGGGCTGGAACCTGTTGATTCTATAGCGTGCTGCATGTTGGATGGAACCTCTGGTTTCTCGAAGTCATAGAGTGCATGTGCCACGCGCTGCATCGACTATTAATTTTGTTTATATTTATTAGTCGACCGGTCGGCCGGTATTTGTTAAGGAATTCGGAAGCAGTCACTGGAGTGACGTAATATATGGAGTAGTAATTATTTGATTCAGCGAAGAATGTATTGTTACATGTATATGGTCGTAACGCCTTCACGACCAGCCCGACCATGGTCGCCCCAATATCAAATATTTTTTCGGCTAATTACTTATAATAATTAACTTTTTAATTACCCTCGTAAGAAAGATTTTGAGACAAAGTTGTTCCCCCTGTTAAAAATGCCATTTGTAACAGATGAATATCCCGTAGATGCATATCGTTATATGATATCATGATCGCCCAAATGATAGAGACACTAAGTATTTGTTTCTCTTGAACATGATGGAACGATTGAAGGATGCCATTAAATGTCGCGACCATGATAGGGTGGCTGTTTGTAGACACTTAAACAACTTTTATGTGTCTTTTTTATTTTCGCCACACAAGTAATAGGCTGGGTGCAAAGAAGCTACTTAAACACCTATTCATGAGAACGTCCGTCTGTCCGTCCGTTAGTTCTGTTCCGTAGTGCTTCCAATATGCTTTCATATCGAATTTACTTTTATCTAAATGATATCAAAATATAGTCAAAAACATCTGGTGAATTTTTGTGTAATATTACAGATTATATTTATATCAAGATCATTGATACTACAAATAAGATAGGTCTATCTTAGCAATAGCGGTATCTTGAGTTATGATTGTCAGAAAAGGAATACATATTTTGTTTGAGGGATGGGAGTCGAGGTTTAGGGAGAAAGTGATCAAGAATGTGATCAATATCGATTTTACCAAAATTAGAACAATGTATAAACAGTGTAATTTGTCACTCGCCAATTGTTTTCTCTTTTTCTCAAATTTTAAACTCTTGAAGGTGGCATAACCGGCTCTAACTTATTTTTTGTTCTAAATATGCTTCATTGTATCATCACCATTTTAAAAGCATTATTTTGAAGTTGTGCTCACGTCGTAATATATTACTAAATTTACTGTGTTTTTATCATAGACATTTTTTATCATGGAACATTACTAATGAAATTATCACTTAGTGTTTGAAAAAAGTAACAATGTTGGAAGTTAAGTAGACACTTATCATCTCACACTCTTGTTAAAAAAACGTAAATAAACAGCAATATAATATAATAATATGGGTCACCTTTAAATTTTCGTGTGTTTTTTTCCCACTTCATACTTGAATAAAAATTGTTTACCAGAGGTTAAGAAAAACGTCCAACATCTCTGACAAAGTATTTTTGTTACTCTTAGGATTTACTGATAACCGCAACGCTTAGTGTAACAAAATCTTATTCCGGAGATAAGTATATTTTTGTTACACTAAGGGTTATTGATAACCGCAACCTAAGTGTTACAAAAATAAGTTTATATTGATATGATTTGATAGAGAAAACCTTATTCCGACGATAAGTATATATTTTGTTACGCTGATGGTTATTTATAACCGCAACATTTAGTGTAACAAAATAAGTTTTGATCTTATTTTGTTACACCAAATTTTATTGATAACCACAACCCTTAGTGTAACAAAAATAAATTTATGTGGATGTGATTTGATAAAGAAAATCTTATTCCGACGATAAGAATATTTTTGTTACACTAAGGGTTGACGAATATGAATTGTATAGTCATCCATTCATAATCCGTTAACAACAGACATAAATAACATTTACATACTTGTTGGCCTTTATACTTATTGAAATTTATTTTGAAATAAATTATCAAGCCAACACAACTCGTCTGTGGAATTGTATTTCAAACAGATATATTTTGAGGCGACTGATCTGACTGTTATATTAATAAACGACAGCTATGATAACGACGATTACAATCTGCATCTTCAGGTAGAGCAGCTGTTGTTAAAGTGCGTCACAGCGTCGAACTATGAGTCAGAGTTTGAAGCAATTTCAGAATTCTATGAAGATAACTTGAACCAAACCAACCGAAGGCATTTGAAACGAACCTTTAAAGTGATAAATGTCGGACGAAGTTGCCTTATCAGATATTAGAAGTTACTTTAAGTTTCAATATTTCTTCATTGAACTTAATATACACACACACTGTCACATAACTCAATAATGAAAGTCAAAACAAACTATTTTTCTTTTAGAATAACCGTATTCATTAATGAATTGTAAACATAACTCACAAGAGGAACATAGCTTGATTTCTATTTTACATCTTGTGGCAATTGCTGTGCTATATAGTGCTTCGTTGTTTTCAGAAAATGAACAGTAAGACAATAGTTCCATGTACATGTAAACTATGTGTAAGAGGACACCTCTATTAAGCAACGAGCTGTTGCTTAATAAAGGTGTCCGAGCTGTTGCTTAATAAAGGTGTCCCCTTTCACGTATTTTAAAAAGTCACATTTTGGTTTAAACATATGTATTCGATTCAATTTTACATATATAGAAATCAATATGAATACAAATATGAATTATTAATTTTAAAAGTTCTTCTCCAACCACAAATTGTATTTACAAATTTTATTTTTTTAGTTTTATTCTACCTGTATTAAGCAGCCACCTACCTTAAGGAGTAAGGTTAGCTCTTTCCCTTGAGCTGATGCTTAATACAGGCTTGACTGTATACGTAAAACAAACGCAGTACGATTTGAATCTCCGCCAGCACGAGGGTTGAGATTAACCAGTATATCTTAACCAAAGATTATTAAAAACTTAGTATTGTTAGTATATTGGCATTTAAACAAGAACATATACACATGAAGGGAAACGTTGGCGATTGATTAAGTACCCATTTTTGCATGTTAGAAGTTTCTGAATATTTATCGAGCTAAACAAATGATGGTAATACTTCATCAAGATGGGTGAGGTTACTTTTTTTTCAGTGTAGATCCTGTAACTGACAAGGCAATTCCAAGCTGCGCAATGTAGTATGTTAGCATAGTAATGACGTGCGCACCTGTGAAATGGACACAAAATTGGTTGATTGCCAATGTGAAATCGGATATCAGAAAGAAGTGAGATCCTACAAATGCTGATATATTTGTCCATCTCCACACACTTTCAATTCTTGCAAAAGCTCTCCAAGCCATTACGCTGATGAGAGCTATATATACTGGAACCAGAAACGACAGAACACCGTGAAGATTTCCACCAGAACGAAGCAGCGCATACCCTAACAAGGCAACCACCACATAAACAACTCCGCTTAACAGTTTCAATTTTTTCCATCCGAAGGCCAATATATACATTATATGAGCTGCAGCAAACATCAACATTCCTGCACCAAAACCAAACTTTGAATCTCCAACCAGGAAAGCGTCGCCTAGACAGGAAAATATCAGACCTAACAAGACTCTGAGGTTGTACTGCAAGTTCATGAAGTTATTGTTAATATGCATCACCAGTGAGACGAGTGACAACACAGGAAGACACTTGACGATACAATACAAAAGTCCCGATGGATTTTCTTCTTGGTGGTACAGGATGAAGAATAATGTAACACACACTACAAAAGTAGCCAACTTTGCTATGCTACTTCGTACCTGAAATGAAAAATAAAATGAACAAGTGAATACAAACAATACGGTATAAAGGTCAGGATGAGATACGACCAAATTTTCTTGTTTTGGTTGGTTACGTTGAGAGTAGTGATGAGTCAATGACTGCGTGTTTGTTATATGTATAATATATATCGAAATGATTAGGATGCGTCGAGTGAACTTCAGAGTCACTTTATCAATTGATCAAAGCGGTATTTATAGTAGGTAAAGGTATTTCATTAATGATTTTGTCAGTGATCATTCTTTTTTATATCATTTCAATTATGCATCAGAAAAAATACTCTGCATGATGATAGACTTGTCATCACAGAAAGGATTTAGATGTTATACGCAATAGTTTTTATCTATTAATTATTATGTATTTTATATTAAATGTTAATGTATGTCAGATTTGTGAATGCTAATACATGCTATACACAATAGTAATTATCTATGTATTTGTGTATGTTGAAATAAATGTAAATGTAATTCAGATTTATTAATTGCCACTTAAATCAGAAATATTTCATTAATAGTCAACAGTAACATTTGTACTTTCCTTCTGCATTACGTTTGCATATTCAGTTTAACATGTCATTAAGCATGTTTTCATTCCAGAACGTGAGCATATGTAAGTTTTACCCTATAGTCAGGTGCACACTGGGGAAGTTATTAAGGGCTAATTTTGTTTACTAAAGTCTGTTTTTGGTGAAATGACGGAGAGAAGAGAGAAGTTGAATGCATCATTAATCCTGGCTTTAAATTTCAAAGCAGCAATGTCCAAGACGGTGGTCTCTGTTCGGATAGCACTACATTTGTTATATTATGATTATTCCGTCATATATCGACTGTTTTGTGTTGTGGTGGTCAATGATTTCTTTAAACACGACGCCTCCACATGTTGAAAATATATTTAGTGTTTGCTAAATGCAGCTCTCTTAATTATCCAACCACATCAATATACAGCTGTATTACAAACAGGAATCAAAATATACACAAATACAATGCTATGCGAACATGTCATTTTATTTTACCTTAAAATGACTATAATGTAATATATAATCAGTTACATTATATTATTATGTGCGTATAATGTAATAAACATGGCTATTTAGCTAACATTCTTACATAACATGATTAGTTATATTAGAAAAGTTCAAGAAAACATTCCTGTAAATTAAATCAAACAATCCCACAGCAAAAGGTGGGCAAACCTACACCGTGAACAAATATTGAAAATCCATAAAACAAATAATAATTAAAAACAAACATAAGAAATGTTAAGTTAGCAACCAGCCGTCCCTATATTTTGATGTTTCTGTGTTAGAAATGGAAGGTAACGGGTAACATAATATCTTCTTTGTGTGTACTAAACACAATGACAACTAAATAACGGCAAGGATGGCTAATGAATCACACAAACTCATTTATTTACAATACTTATGTGTTGTGCTTGCTAAATGAAACTCTCTTTTAAGTATCTGCGTAAACTGTTATATACAGGACTATTTAACTAACATTCTTAGAAAATAAGAATTAAGTAATTTTCAATAATACAATTTCTGTAATTAAATCAAACTTTCCCAGAGCAAAATGTGGGTAACTATCCGCCACTCTATAACCCACCCAAAGATTATGCATTTGGATACCCAAATTTTAAGAAGCCGAAAGTCGAACAGCAACAACTTCCCAAACTCTTAATTGTGTGAGGATTGTCACCTTGTCTAGTGAACTGACGTAGCAATAACAGTTGTTGGATGATGTAAGCAGGAATGAAGGTGAAACTGACAGTTCTTTAACGTAAAAGTATCGGAAAGTTACAACGGCAAGTCATTTGTCTCATTCAAATCCACAAATCACGTGTTCTAAGCTAACGCTCTACCATTGTCATAGTACATAAATAGAACATGATATCTCGCGAATCAGGTCTATAAGCCCCCAATCGAAAAGCAGGGAATGCTATGCTTGTCCCGCCATTCATGGCAATCGAACGCTATCTTAAATATGACGTCATTAAAACTCTCTCTAAAGCAACTGACCAATCAGCGTGGTCAAAAGTGCTGCTATTGAATAAACCCAATTGAACCAATGTCATACATAACAAAAGTAATCCCATGGAAAGACAATATGAAAAGGGACATAACTCTATATAGTCCCGGATTGTGATTTTCGATAATAAGTCATAGGTTTGTTTTCTTAGTGATTTTTAAATGAAACACGGTGTGGGACGTGTGGTCCACTGGTAGAGCAATGAACTCAGGATCGGAGGGTCGTAGGTTTCATCCTCCCCCACTGCGATTGATGGTGTCCTTGATCACGACACTTGTTTGTGTATATGCTTAGTACTGCTTCTATCCAGGAACTTTTCCGAGCGTGATTTGTATATATTGCAATAACTTGTTTCACAATCGAAGTAAAATAAATAAGTTTAAACTAGTAAGTCAAACAAAATGTTAATAAATAACCTAACATTCTCATTTAAGAAAGAAACAAGACTCACTGACATTCTTTCACATGAAAAAAACGTTTGAATGGTCCCGTGGACCACATACGTAATCCAGGTAAGTGCAGCCAAGCTTGACAGAAGCTTGGCGTATATCAGTAAAAGGTCCATGGTAATTGATTCAATATCCATCGCGAGTCTTCAAACGGGGACGTCTGAAAATTGAAAAATTGAAACTATAGAAACTATTGTCCTGATAGACAATTCACACTTATATTTAAGCATATTACTTTCATATTGAGGTCTTGAACTAGTCAACACTGATATATAGCCATTTTATAATCATACTTGGTTTGGATTATTTAACACAAATATTTAGGCATTTTTATTCCCATACTGGGGTTTAAGATAAGTAAATAATAATTTATAGGTATTTTAATCTCATACTAGGTTTGGAGATTAATAAACACTTGTATTTAGGCAGTTTTTCTCATGGTGGGGTTTTCGATACTTAATACTAACTTTAAGGCATTCTATTCTCATACTAGGCTTTTCGGATTAGAAAACTCTTATATTTAGACATTTTTATATTAAAACTTGGGCTTTTGGATTAGTTAACACCTATATTAAGGCATTTGTTTCAAACTAGAGTATTGCGATTTATTAATTTAGTAAATATTTATATATAGCCATTTTCATATTAAAACTAGAGTGTTTGTTCAAGTAAAGACTTACATTTAGACATATTTATTTTCATACTTTAAAAATGATCAAATTAAGAGTTGGAACTTTTACATGTACCATGAAGCTATAAATGCTTAACTTCAAAAGTAATTAAATGTACCAAATGAGACATATGACTTGATCTGCTATATTGGCTATAAATATGTATTGTATTGCTGAGTTTTCTTCCTCTTTCGATTAGTCGATTAGTGTTTCCGTTTTTATATATTTTTAGAGTTTGGAATTCCATTCATATTTCTCAACTTAGACTAATAGATCCATTTTTGTCAAGTTTTGCAAGATTTGCAATTATTAATTATTCATGTATCAGTTATAAATGATATTTATAAATATGATGTAAACATATATCAATTAGGTATCAGAAGATCATTTGGTTTCAGGAGAAATAAAAATGTTTTACTTTTATAATCCGGATTGTTCAGGTAAATGAATTTTAAATCAAAACTGATATCAAATTTGAAATATCAAATCAAAGCAAATTTCTTAATGCCAAAACAACAATTATATATTTTGCAATAACTTCCTATAAACTTTAAATATTATGATTTAATTTTGGCATTTGTAACACATGTTAAATCAAACATTCTCTGATAGAAATAGTTTTTTGAAAACTTTCATCCATCAAAATTTTAATCTTTTGGTGATATTTTAAAGTATATTCGACTGATTTTGAAAATGACGTATTTAATGATAGTTTTAGAAGCTGTCGCCCTGGAGTCCAATTTCCTAGCACTGCGCTCATAAGCAAATGGTTTTTATAGGATTCGCCACCCTGGGCTTTACTTTCTCGCGCTGTGCTAATAAGCAAATGGTGTTTTTAGGATTCTCTATCCGGGGCTTTACTTTCTCGTGCTGTGCTAATAAGCAAATGGTGTTTTTAGGACTCTCCACCCTGGGCTTTATTTTCTCGCGCTGTGCTAATAAGCAAATGGTGTTTTTAGGATTTGCCATCCTGGGCTTTACTTTCTCGTGCTGTGCTAATAAGCAAATGGTGTTTTTAGGATTCGCCAACCTGGACTTTATTTTCTCGCGCTGTGCTAATAAGCAAATGGTGTTTTTAGGATTCTCGACCCTGGGCTTTACTTTCTCGCGCTGTGCTAATAAGCAAATGGTGTTTTTAGGATTATCCACTCGGGGCTTTATTTTCTCGTGCTGTGCTAATAAGCAAATGGTGTTTTTAGGATTCGCCACCCTGGGCTTTACTTTCTAGTGCTGTGCTGATAGGTCGCTCTGGTGCCTGACTTTCTCGACCTGCACTTAAGGAAAGGGGAGTTTTAAGAGTTGTCGCCCAGGGCCCGGTTTCTCAAAAATACTTAAGTCAGCTATTTTACTTAAACTCAAATAGTGTGCTCAATTTAAGTATAAAATTGAGCACACTATCGAGTTTAAGTAAAATAAGAGACTTAAGTATTTTGGTGAAACCGGGGCCTGGTGCCCGTTTTCATAGCACTGCGCTTATAACCAAATGATTGGTTTAGCAGGTGTCGCCATTGTGTTTGACTTCCTTGCATAGTGCTAATAATCAAATGACAGTTTGAGAAGTGGTCACCCTGGTGCCTGAATTTCTCGAACAGTGCTCATAAGTAAATGTAACAAGATAAGTTTTGTAGCCTAATAAATAGTTATATGTGGCCTCATTAATTAATACTTTTTGTATAGCCTAATTAAACATGTGCTACTATCTGAACAGTTTATACTTATCGGTTAACGGAGTCATGTCTGTGATGTATAATTAAATGATATGTTGTTTGTTTTGTTTTTTGCTGATAAAACAATTGGTAAACAAATATACTCCGATTGATATTTCTGCATAAAGGTAACCTGACTGATATATTAAGCACCTAGTCGGGCCACGGGAATGACTTTGTTAAATGCTTCAAACGAAGGTATATTGTTTTTAGAAACTTATGGCTGCGTATTGACATACGTTTCACCACTTAATGAGTAATTGGAAGAGATTAGCTAAGTTATGGTGAATTGAGGTCAAATTAAACAAAATCATATGTAAATGCATAAAATAAGAACAATTTGTAAGATCAAACGATATTTCATCTCGTAATCACCAAAATTGATATTCTCATCCGCGACAAGTCACTCGTGAGAATATTTATTTTTGGTGATAACTTGATGAAATATAATTCGATCTTACACCAAAACAAACAAATAACCTCAATATTATTATTGAGATTTAAAATATAAGGTTGAATTTTTACATAGATTATATATAACTATTTATTTTATACTCTGACAGGCAACTGATAGTTTAAACATATTTTATTTCAGATATTTGAAATGGGGTTCGGCCAAAAGTTCTTCCAACTTCGGCCCTCCCCCTACAAATAACAAATTTAAAGTGTATAACAAAACAAATTAGATGTTTATGCTAATATTAACAATTATAAACATACAGTAGGTGATTGAGTGAGAGGAAGAAATAGTGAGGTGAGAGAGAAAAAGAAAGAGAGACAGAGAGAGAGAGAGAGAGATTTTGTAAGCAGATAAAAGAAAAATAGTAAAAGGTATATGATTATATTTTCTTGTCTCCCTTATGACAAGCATTCTCAGATATCATAACTTTGTGTTTGGACAGGATATACTAGCACACAGTCAAGTAAGTGTATATTTTTAACTAGATATATAATATATTTAAAATCATTTATTATTTGTAATCATTATGATGATTATTATTATTATTATTATTATTATTATTATTATTATTATTATTATTATTATTATATCAAAATCTATGGGTATCTTTAATAAAGTTATGGACAGCATCTACAATAGTTATTTTTTATGCAACTGATCATTGTAATAAAAGAATAGACAAATCAGTGTCGTTTTTTTTTTATTTAACAAGGAAAAACGATAGTGCAACAAAATACAAGTTTTAGAAGTGGTCGCCCTTGTGCCTGCTTTCCTTGCTATGCGCTGATAAGTAAACAAATTGGTTTCTTTAAAATGATTCCAGAGTAGAGATCAGACATAATCTGTAGTACGGATCCAACTCTCCCGAATGTGTCCGTAAATTAGCAGCACATTTGAATACATTGATTGATCAGTTGCTTCAGGGTAAGTTTGAATGACGCCATAGTTAAGTTAGCTTTCTATTGCTAAACATTATGGGAAAGACATAGAGTTCCCTGATTTTTTTTCATTTGAAAGTTAACAGACCTGATTCGGTACACTATTAATCCATTTACTTAAATGATATATACCCAGAACAAAATAAAAACTTATCGCCGCCCCTCCCACCGCACGCCTATGAATTCTAACATCTTTATCAAACCATAAGTAAAACAAAACAACGGTGATATCATGTCTTATCAGCTTTAACCAAGTAGTGTTTGTCACATGGGCTTTATAACATTATAAATCTTCAGTCAAGATAACGAGACGTAACAAACAGGCTTTGATTTATCAAAACCAAATGTAAGTTGTGTTTGAAGAAGAGAAAACGCTGCATATAAAAGTATTGTGTCTGCTACATTTTGCATTTTACTGTGTATTTATGCACGCGCGTGCGTGTGTGCGTGTGTTGGTGTGTACACGTGTGTATATGCTTCTGTGCATACATATGTGGTGGTTGTATTTGTTGTTGTTATTTTTTTCATATTTCAGAGTATTGTTGTTAATTACTCTCCGGATTGTGCTGTGTTCAGTACGGCAAATATTTATGTTACTTATCAAATCACTATTACTAGGGGCTGTAACTTGTTGATTGTATAGCGTGCTGCATGTTGGGCGGAACCTCTGGTTTCTTTAAGTCATAGAGTGCATGTGCCACGCGCTCCATCGGTCATTAATTTTGTTTCTTTTTATAAGTCGACCGGTCGGCCGGTATTTGTAAAGTAATTCGGAAGCAGTCACTGAATTGACGTAATATATGGAGTAATAATTATTAGATTCAGCGAAGAATGTACTGTTAAATGTATATGGGCGTGATGTGATGCCTTCTCGACCAGTCCGACAATGGTTCCCCCCCCCCCCGCCCCACCCCCGCCCCCCCCCCCCCCCGCCCCACCACCACCAATTTCAAATATCTTTTCGGCTAATTACTTTAATAATTAACTTTTTAATGACCCTCGTAAGAAAGATTTTGAATAGACAAAGTTGTTCCCCCTCTTAAAAATGCCATTTGCAACAGATGAATATCCCGTAGATGCCAATCGTTATATAATATCATAATCGCCCAAATGATAGAGACAATAAGTATTTGTTTCTCTTGAACATGATGGAACGATTGAAGAATGCGATTAAATGTCGCGACCACGATAAGGTCAAACAATTGTCACAAATATGTCATGTTTATCAGCTACATTAAGATCTGTCTGTACTGGTAAAACATAGTGACAAGTGTCTCAGATTCTAGTCCCAAACTGGACTGGGGGAAATCTTACAGCATTAAAGACTTGTGGTGACGAAAATTGTTTATATCATGCTGTTAATGCCAGTATATTACGGAACTTTTCAAATATAATGGAACTTTGGTGATGGTCCCCAGACCATGTAAAATATACGGACACGAAAGTCAGAATCAGGGGAGTACACGCTCACATGAAGAACTTTGGTGTTGGTCACTAGACCATGTAAAAAATACGGACACGAAAGTCAGAATCAGGGGAGAACACGCTCACATGAAGAAGGTTGGTGATGATCCCCAGACCGTGTAAAAGATACGGACACGAAAGTCAGAATCAGGGGAGTACACGCTCACATGAAGAACTTTGGTGTTGGTCCCTAGACCATGTAAAAAATACGGACACGAAAGTCAGAATCAGGAGAGTACACGCTCACATGAACAAGTTTGGTGATGGTCCCTAGACCGTGTAAAAGATACGGACACGAAAGTCAGAATCAGGGGAGTACACGCTCACATCAAGAACTTTGGTGATGGTCCCTAGACCATGTAAAAAATACGGACACGAAAGTCAGAATCAGGGGAGTACACGCTCACATGAAGAACTTTGGTGATGGTCCCTAGACCATGTTAAAAATACGGACACGAAAGTCAGAATCAGGGGAGTACACGCTCACATGAAGAACTTTGGTGATAGTCGCCAGACAATGTAAAAAATACGGACATGAAAATCAGAATCAGGGGAGTACACGCTCACATGAAGAAGTTTGGTGATGGTCCCCAGACCATGTTAAAGATACGGACACGAAAGTCAGAATCAGGGGAGTACACGCTCACATGAAGAACTTTGGTGATGATCCCCAGACCATGTTAAAGATACGGACACGAAAGTCAGAATCAGGGGAGTAAACGCTCACATGAACAAGTTTGGTGATGGTCCCCAAACCATGTAAAAGATACGGACACGAAAGTCAGAATCAGGGGAGTACACGCTCACATGAAGAAGTTTGGTGATGATCCCCAGAACATGTAAAAGATACGGACACGAAAGTCAGAATCAGGGGAGTACACGCTCACATGAAGAAGTTTGGTGATGGTCCCCAGACCATGTTAAAGATACGGACACGAAAGTCAGAATCAGGGGAGTACACGCTCACATGAACAAGTTTGGTGATGGTCCCCAGACCATGTAAATAATACGGATACGAAAGTCAGAATCAGGGGAGTACACGCTCACATGAACAAGTTTGGTGATGGTCCCCAGACCATGTAAATAATACGGATACGAAAGTCAGAATCAGGGGAGTACACGCTCACATGAACAAGTTTGGTGATGGTCCCCAGACCATGTAAATAATACGGACACGAAAGTCAGAATCAGGGGAGTACACGCTCACATGAAGAAGTTTGGTGATGATCCCCAGAACATGTAAAAGATACGGACACGAAAGTCAGAATCAGGGGAGTACATGCTCACATGAAGAAGTTTGGTGATGATCCCCAGAACATGTAAAAGATACGGACACGAAAGTCAGAATCAGGGGAGTACATGCTCACATGAAGAAGTTTGGTGATGGTCCCCAGACCATGTTAAAGATACGGACACGAAAGTCAGAATCAGGGGAGTACACGCTCACATGAAGAAGTTTGGTGATGATCCCCAGAACATGTAAAAGATACGGACACGAAAGTCAGAATCAGGGGAGTACACGCTCACATGAAGAAGTTTGGTGATGATCCCCAGAACATGTAAAAGATACGGACACGAAAGTCAGAATCAGGGGAGTACATGCTCACATGAAGAAGTTTGGTGATGGTCCCCAGACCATGTTAAAGATACGGACACGAAAGTCAGAATCAGGGGAGTACACGCTCACATGAAGAACTTTGGTGATGGTCCCCAGACCATGTAAAAGATACGGACACGAAAATCAGAATCAGGGGAGTAAAAGCTCACATGAACAAGTTTAGTGATGGTCCCCAGACCGTGTAAAAGATACGGACACGAAAGTAAGAATCAGGGGAGTACACGCTCACATGAACAAGTTTGGTGATGGTCCCCAGACCATGTTAAAGATACGGACACGAAGTCAGAATCAGGGGAGTACACGCTCACATGAAGAACTTTGGTGATAGTCCCCAGACCATGTAAAAGATACGGACACGAAAGTCAGAATCAGGGGAGTACACGCTCACATGAACAAGTTTGGTGATGGTCCCCAGACCATGTAAAAGATACGGACACGAAAATCAGAATCAGGGGAGTAAAAGCTCACATGAACAAGTTTAGTGATGGTCCCCAGACCGTGTAAAAGATACGGACACGAAAGTCAGAATCAGGGGAGTACACGCTCACATGAACAAGTTTGGTGATGGTCCCCAGACCATGTTAAAGATACGGACACGAAGTCAGAATCAGGGGAGTACACGCTCACATGAAGAACTTTGGTGATAGTCGCCAGACCATGTAAAAGATACGGACACGAAAGTCAGAATCAGGGGAGTACACGCTCACATGAACAAGTTTGGTGATGGTCCCCAGACCATGTAAATAATACGGACACGAAGTCAGAATCAGGGGAGTACACGCTCACATGAAGAACTTTGGTGTTGGTCCCCAGACCGTGTAAAAGATACGGACACGAAGTCAGAATCAGGGGAGTACACGCTCACATGAAGAACTTTGGTGTTGGTCCCCAGACCGTGTAAAAGATACGGACACGAAGTCAGAATCAGGGGAGTACACGCTCACATGAAGAACTTTGGTGTTGGTCCCCAGACCATGTTAAAGATACGGACACGAAATTCAGAATCAGGGGAGTACACGCTCACATGAAGAACTTTGGTGATAGTCGCCAGACCATGTAAAAGATACGGACACGAAAGTCAGAATCAGGGGAGTACACGCTCACATCAAGAACTTTGGTGATAGTCGCCAGACCATGTAAAAGATACGGACACGAAAGTCAGAATCAGGGGAGTACACGCTCACATGAAGAAGTTTGGTGATGGTCCCCAGACCATGTTAAAGATACGGACACGAAGTCAGAATCAGGGGAGTACACGCTCACATGAAGAACTTTGGTGATAGTCCCCAGACCATGTAAAAGATACGGACACGAAAGTCAGAATCAGGGGAGTACACGCTCACATGAACAAGTTTGGTGATGGTCCCCAGACCATGTAAATAATACGGACACGAAATTCAGAATCAGGAGAGTACACACTCACATGAAGAACTTTGGTGTTGGTCCCCAGACCATGTAAAATATACGGACACGAACTTCAGAATCAGGCGAGTACACGCTCACATGAACAAGTTTGGTGATGGTCCCCAGACCATGTAAATAATACGGACACGAAATTCAGAATCAGGAGAGTACACACTCACATGAAGAACTTTGGTGTTGGTCCCCAGACCATGTAAAAAATACGGACACGAAAGTCAGAATCAGGGGAGTACACGCTCACATGAACAAGTTTGGTGATGGTCCCCAGCCCATGTAAATAATACGGATACGAAAGTCAGAATCAGGGGAGTACACGCTCACATGAATAACTTTGGTATTGGTCCCCATACCATGTAAATAATACGGACACGAAAGTCAGAATCAGGGGAGTACACGCTCACATGAAGAACTTTGGTGATAGTCGCCAGACCATGTAAAAGATACGGACACGAAAGTCAGAATCAGGGGAGTACACGCTCACATGAACAAGTTTGGTGATGGTCCCCAGACCATGTAAATAATACGGACACGAAAGGCAGAATCAGGGGAGTACACGCTCACATGAACAAGTTTGGTGATGGTCCCCAGACCATGTAAATAATACGGACACGAAAGGCAGTATCAGGGGAGTACACGCTCACATGAAGAACTTTGGTGTTGGTCCCCAGACCATGTAAAATATACGGATACGAACGTCAGAATCAAGGGAATACACGCTCACATGAACAAGTTTGGTGATGGTCCCCAGACCATGTAGATATTACGGACACGAAATTCAGAATCAGGGGAGTACACGCTCACATGAAGAATTTTGGTTACACTAAGTTAATCCGCTTTATAATCAAATGTCAATACCAATATCAAACATGCGCTTAGTGTAAGGGTCGCAACTGTAATCCTTAGTGTAACAAAGTTGACCTTAGTGTAACAAAATTGATTATGTGACAGTAAGGATTGCCACAAAGCTACAACCATTGCCACAAGTGAAAGATTAGTCAGTAGTCTCCGCAGAATCAAAACATATTTGAGGTCGACAATGTCACTCGATCGCATGAACAGTTTGACGATTTTAAATGTATACAAGGAGTATATCGACAATTTAAATCTAATAGACGTCGCATTTATTGATTCAGCAGCAAAGAGGAAATTTGTATTAGCAAATTCAATTCGTGAATGTTTAACTGTATATTCAAAAAAGGATTTTGTTGTTATATTTTATTGTTGTTGCTGTTGTTTTAAAAATTTGGATGCCCCAATACCAAGTCCTCCGTTACGCCCCTGGTGTAGTATGACGGACATACTAGTACGTGTTTTATATTTTCATAATGGCAATGTGTATACGGTTAGGAATTAGCCAACAAAAACATGGTATGTTATAATAGTTTGCGTATTGTTACAAACTTATAAAGAAATGACATATCCTGGTCTGTTTAGTTAAAAAAAGTATACATCTGCAGTTGGATTCGGAAGGTAACTCATCCAAATATGTATTTAACATATTGCATTCTATAATATCCATGTTTTCCGCATCTTCCATTTCTATTCTAATATATCCATACAGTTGATCTTTATTATAAAATCAAGGTTGTTATCTTGTATACTTAACTAGAAATCCGTATTTGTCATCATAGTTTGTGTAATTGTATTGTATTTAGGAAAAGAATTCTATAAGCTTGTCTTTCATTCCAATCCTTTTGACAAAATTATTTGTTAATATGTAATGTTTAAACCAAAGTTTTAATGAATTGAAATTCCAAGTAAATATGTTATTTCACTAATTTTAAGAACGTTTTAGGTCTCACTGCACAGTTGTGTCCCTTTTTTTAATCACGGTAGCAAGAACGTCCTCTGTAATTTGATTTGAAAATATTTTCGAAATGGTTCATAGAGGCTGTAATTTCTTGCTGCAAATGAGTAAAGCAAAATCTGGCATGGAATATACTGCAAAAAGACATTACTGATGCTAAAGATGTGACTTTTATAGGATTTTAACAGATACATGTATATATAACAATTTGAGGACTCCTTTTTAAACAGAATTTTAGGGTGTCACTGCATAGTCTTTTAAAAAAACTGGTCAACCTACAAGTTATTGTGCATTTCTGTATGCGGATATATTACTGCTATGAAAAGAATTCTTTAAAAAAGATTTTATGTGGAATTTCAACTGTGTAGTTAGACCTGTATTACTCAAGACATATTTTGCAGCCTTGTGTTAGAAATTGCCTATTATTGAAATGGTTTAGTACTGTAGTATTCGGATAAAACACAAGAGTCCCAAGAGGGCCTGCGGACGCTCTGATGGCTCACAGCGGCAATATCAATTTTTGAAATTTCACAATATTAACCCTCTTTGGGGGTCGTCTTAACAACTTTTGGATAAATAACCCCCAATACACCCATACTGAAAAAAACGTTAATTGTTATGAAAAGGAAATACTTTAATTTCCCATACCATTTATCTGTAAAAATATATAATCCTGGTACAGAACTCTTATACATCCCAGCCCCTTGGTTTGTCAAGAATTCAATCACCCACTCATAGGGATTTGTATGAGCAGAAATGCTTAAGATTTGCACACAAGGATGCGAAAATGAATATGTTCAGTTTTCCCTATAATACTCCTATGTAAAAGTAAAAAGTCACCTTGCAAGGTCCCTATATATCCCTGCCCCTTGATTTGCAGAATCTTTAATCCCTTGCTGATGTGAGGATACTTTATATCATAAATGAACAAGTTTGACAATAAGGTTAATCAGAGGAAGATTTATAAAAACTCCCATTTTTAACTATATTGCCCCCACTGCCATCCCCCTACCCCCACCCCACCAACACCACACCACACCACACACACACATCCCATGACCCCTTATGGAAATTCAATCCTCTTTATTGAACAAAATCAAATTATTTGTAACAAGACAATGCTTTAGATCTTAAATTGAACAACATATTGACACAAATGGGCGAAAGAAATGAGAATTTTCCATTTTCCCCACAGTATTCCTATGTAAAACCATAAGTCTCCTTACAGGGCCTCTATACATTCCAGTGACCCTTAATTTGTGCAAACTTAGATCTCGTAATCATAGCGGTAATTTATATCAGATATGAACAAATTTGACTTACCGGTTAAGAATAAGATTTATAAAAAGTTCAATTTTAACCATTTTATGACCGCACCTGGTCCTTTTTGGAAAGTCAATCCTTCTTATTGAACAAATTATGTTTGTTATGACTTGAAGATGCTTCAGAACTCAAATTGAAACTCAAAAATCATTAATGAATGAAAAAAATTAGAATTTCCCGTTTTCCCATAGTATTCCTATATAAAACTCAATTCCACTTACAGGGTTCCTATGAATACAAGCCCCTTGATTTGTACAAACTTTAAACCCATACTCATTGGGATAATCTATAACAATTATGAACACATTTTACTGACCGGTTGTTGAGGAGATTTTTGAAAATGTTCTAATTTAACACTTTTTGACCAATTCTGGCCCTTTATGGAAGTCAATTCTCCTTACTTATACCATATCTTACTTGTTATGACTAGATGATGCTTCAGAACTCAAATTGAATAATAATTTTGCCCAAATGCATGAAAAAATTTGAATTTTCTGTTTTCTCATAGTATTCCTATGTAAAATCCGAAGTCCCATTACACGATCCCTGTGAATACTAGCCCCTTAATTCTTATCTTCATTTAAACCCCTACATATAGGGCTTTTTTAAAAAAAGGTTTATTATAATGACGTGTGTCCGCTAATTGAACCCTTGAGGCGGGTTTATATTTAACACAAGGGACACCATTTGAACAAATAAAATAGAACTAAAGTTGGTTATCTTTACTACATAACTATTTTCAAGATCTGTTGGGCGGTTCATGAGAAGATTACTTATGTTTTGGACTATTTTTAGTAACGGCGGTCATCTTGAATTTTAGATCGAAAATTTGTTTCTGTATGGTCTCCTATTCAACGGAAACATCCTTGTTTAGTTTGAGTTTAACTGGCCAAGTGGTTTTCACAGAAAGTGCTGCTAATGGACGACAAACGACAGATAACGTAAATCGCATAAGCCCTTTTTGGCATTCGGCCAGTAGAGCTAGAAAACAAGACCAGCGGTATCTTATGTGTATATTAATGCAAGGGAGTGATCGTATCCAATATTGACAAAACGTGTGGCCAGACTCTTGTGCCAATTATTGTATTTGATTTATATGCATAATAAGTTGTGTTTATATGGCTAAAGAATATGTATATGAATTATTTTATAAAAAAAAATAAAACGAAATAACATTGATTCCAAAAACCGTTAAAATTCTGAACAGGTACATTGAAGGTATAAATATATAAGGAATTTTACATCACACTTATTTTCTCGCACGCTCTCGTCTGAACATGCACATCTATACACGCACGCGCATATATATTCAAATATATATTAAAACAATAAAAGGGAGTCCTCCGTGACCTAGGGGTCTAAAGCACCGTCTCAAAATTACCTACATCTCACCGCTAAGGTGGTAGATTCGAGTCCCGCTTGCTTCATAAACGTCATGTGACAAAGTTTACCAGTTACTTGCGAAAGGATGATGGTTCTATTCAGATTAATTCAGAGTCTTCATCCGCCAATAAAACTGAATATGCCATAAAAAATTATATATAACCTTAAATATGTTGGAAATGGCGTTATACCCCATTGAAAAACAATAATAGACGAATGCACACTCACATATAGATTAACGATGTGAATATCCGTTTATGTTTTTAATCTTTCTCCAAAAACAAACACAGCCCTCAACTCCTGTAGTCTGATAAAACAAATATATCAGAATATTATATTGCTCACCTCCGTGCACAATCTTAACAACCCTGCATACCCTATAAACATACTTTTAAACATATCAAGACACGACCAAACTGTAAGCGTAATTTATGGCAGATAAGGCGTAGATAAATCTTGTTTAACTGTTGAGATATATTGCATACTTATATTTTTTTTATTTCTGTGTTCCTTATTTTATATGGATCTATGTTGTTGACTTTTTATTTTTTAAGTAATGACGTACTGATACCCTTAGTAGTATAGTCTAACGGAAAATAACCAGGCCACATTTTGTATCAAGCTACATTTTGGATCAAACTGAAAAATCGTGTAAAACCGTAGTATGCAGCTATTGACTATACGGGTAGATAGGTTATTTAAACTATGTCGATCGGATTGAGCGGGCCAATAAGGGTTTAAAATACAAGCATGCATTACACGTCATCGGTTTTCACGTTTCATGTTTTAGAATTGTTTATAAACATTTTCCCTCAATTCATCATGCCTATATATACTCACTGGCCCGTTTTGCTGAAAGGATGTATAATTAAACATACCAAAATAATACACTGACCCATAATGAAAACTTTACACCGACTTTAAAAGTGTCTCTTTTGCTGATAAAAATATATTCAGGGTTAAAAATGTTTTCATCGAAGCATTATGGCTATATTAATGTGTCTGTGTAATTTACTGGGGAAAACCCAGACTTGACATGGAAATTACTAAACAATGAAAATGATCTTGTAACATTTGAAAAAGACGAAAAGTGCTGACTAATTGCAATAACTTATTTTTTTAAAACGTCAGTAACCAGTGTGGACTCCGTTTTTACGAAAACATTCCATGAATACGTCATATTTGTGGATTTACGTAACGCTAAATGAACGTGTTTGGAATACGTAACCATTCCAACAGAAGTGCATTTCCGAGATCGTGTACGGTATCAATTTGATGTTTGGACCTGACCCACCGTTCCAATTCATTCTATACGTGTTTTTGGGGGTTCAGGCACGGGGGTACAGAGGCACTGTCACTGGTTTCGCGTTTATTGCAAATGACGTCGCGCCCATAACAGCTCAGTAGGGAGCCGAATCTGACCAATGTATGGCCGACGAGCACGAATTTGAACACGGTGTCACGTTAGATTCACACGCTCTACGGAAAGTCCACGCTTTATGGGTGTACAACAATGCTTATATACCTGGTGTTACTTTAAGTTGTGTATTGATATTTAAATGATTTGTTTCATAATACCTAAACTTCAAATTGATAAAGGCTAGAAGAAATAATTCGTCCAATAAAATGTTTAAAATTGCATTCAAAATCGATCAATATTGACAAAATGTGTGGTTTTGTCCTCAATGTGTTCTTGTTTGAAACATTAATCCTCAAAATATACTGAAGAAAGAAAGATGAACACCTGGCTAAACTCATTTTATATAATACATTTTCAATCGGTCATATTGTCAAGGTTACCAATATAACTTTTATTAGAAAACGAAACCATCCACAATTTACTCATTTCCGAGCAATGTATATTTTTCGGCGTCAAATGGCTCTTTTCAAAACCTTAATTCACTAAAGATATCAAAAATACCAATATGAATTCCTCACAATAACCATTTGATATACTATATTTTCAATCGCCTTTTTTTAAATTATCTTAATAAGCTTAATATAATAAATGGTCCTGCAAAATGTATCCATTTCCGAAAATCGACCTTTCGCCGCCGTTGCTTCACATGTGCACCGTTCAGAAAGATCTGGATTCTAAATAAACCATGTTAATTATTTTGTTTTATTTTATGACCTTTAATATTGCAAGTTTAATATATCATTCAATATATTAAACTTATATATATATATATATATATATATATATATGTGTGTGTGTGTATTGCATTGTGTTTTGAGGGCATTTAAAAATCTAGATGTTAATTTGCCAACACACAAATCCTTCTTCTTTTTAATAGTTAAATACTTTATCTAACCCATGTATCACACACATTGACATAATGTTTGTTTGTTTGTTTGTTTGTTTGTTTGTTTGTTTGTTTGTTTGGATATTGAGCGCCATTGTTAGTATGCCACTGAGAACCTGTAGAAACCCTGTTAGAATAATCACTACTTCCTGGAAAGTTAACCTGTACTCGAACACACCTTTCTCCACAAGTAACTGGTACCTTTCTAACTTGAATCAAAGGTGAGAATGAGAGTAATTTAGCCCATACGTAGGCCTATAGGGCACTTTCCCCACTACATGTTCTAGATAAATCAATTTGAATAGGGTGCATTCGACTTTAAGAATTACATATCCTTAACTATCCATACATATGGAACACCGGAGCTGTCTTGTGTTCAGCATTGACATCTTAATGGGTCATTGCTTGTCATAGTGTTGTGTTGGGTCATATAAACATTATGTTTATTAGTTATATCATTATGTTGGGATGTAGAATAATTGTAGATCGATTGGGCTTTACATTTGTGTTGGGTTGTACAATTGTTATGTTTGGTTTTATTATCATTTCCATCCAAAATGGGATAAATGTATTGGAGGGATGGAGACTCCCACAATAACAATTATCCCAAGGGATGGAATTTTATATCCTTACCGCAAAAGCCATGAAGGTTTTTAAAGCTTGCATATCAAACACATATTATTTTAACTTAAAAAACATTTTATCATTATATTTTTACAACGATAGTTTTTAAGACCTTAAATTATATTATTTATATAATATATTTTATACGTTACGTCATCGTAAAAGCTTCCAATCTAAGGTAGCACAGATAATGGTTTAAAAAGAAGTAAGTATGTTCTTTTCCATATTTCTAAATAGCATTATAATTCGATTTAAGATAAATATATAGAAGTACAAAACTGTAATACGATTGCATTTACTAACAAATACAAACTGTCAAACAATTATATTTTCTCAAAAGTATTAACATAGATATTTAGACATACTTGTAATAAACAATGTATTTTAATTTTTGTTATGATAAAGTAAAGTTTTGTTGTTAAATATTGTATGTGTTTCGGCTAGTTGCAAAAAGATATAGTTTTTTTTCGGTTAAGTTTTTGATTACCCTTGCTGGTCATTTAGGCCAACATCTATAATAATAATATCAGAGTCACATACACAATTCAGTCAAAAACAATATCCTGTCAACTGGTAGGAAACTGGCGCGAAAATACAGTATGGAAATAATATATTGCAGTAAACATCATTACAGTCACCTTTACTTTAAAAAGAATTGTTTCTAAATTTAACCCTGGTGCCAGAATATTTAAATAAAAGGAAGATTTATATTGTGCACACAGGAAGCATGGAAAAAGCTCTAATTCCTTGCAGGAAGGAATAAAATTATCGGGTAAATACAATTTATTGTCCCATTTAAGCAATAAGGTACCAAGTGTAAATGCAATAAGAAGGCACTTTTTGCATAAATGGGTCGTTATGTACTGTTAATGAATATAAATATATGAGTGACACAGATAGATAAATAAATAAATAAATAAATAAATAAATAAATAAATAAATATATAAATAAATAAACAAACAAACAAACAAATAAATAAATAAATAAATAAATAAATAAATAAATAAATGATTGAGTGAGTGAATAAATGAAAATATGTACCAGTATGCTGTAACAAGTATTACAGTTTTTAACTGACTTAGAAATAGTGATTGATTTTATAAGGTGCGCGGCCAGTTTTCGTTTCCGTGACGCGTGATTTACAACTGCATATTGCCTTAAATCATTGTTTATTTTTCTAAATTTATCCGCATTTAGTAAATTTTAACTATACATTTGATTTTGTACGAACATGACTAAGCGATCGGTTATTGTTTTAAGAATAACGTGTTTATTTGTATCGTATACATTCTTAATTAAAGATGAAGCCTATTTAGTAGTTTACATGAATGATATTTTGTTCCTCATGTTATAATAAATAGTATTAATCAATACTTAATACTTTTAATTTACTAAAATTAATTACGTTTTTTTCTTCTATTTCTAAACTTTAATAATATAATTATAAGTTTATCATTCATGTTGAATAAACAACAATTTCAATGGCTATTACAATACTGTGGGAAATGGCTGTGGGTATTTTTCGCCTTTTTTTACGAAGGAATGCCCGTTGATAAGTGCTTAATTACACATAAGTACGCCTGTCTCTATGAATATGTTAATATCTAATATCATTCAATCAGGTTATAGTTCAGTTTTCGATCAGTGTATGTTTCACTGAAATAATAGCTATAAATTTAGTAAAAATAATGTTTAACTGTGATTCGCTGTGAGTGATTTCCCTTCCCTTATAGCGATCAATAACACGTTATTTTCTTTTGCCATAAGCGTTTTAAGAGTAAAACAACACCCCAGTGGGCTATTTTGCCTGTTTAATCTAAGTTAAAAGAAAAACAAGCGTTTTCAAATGATTAATAGTCTTATAACAAATGAAATTGGTCGATTCAAAACAATAACAAATGCGTGTGAATTTTCCGCGTGTGAATCTCATGACACCCCACAGCAGACCCACACGCATGGACTATCGAGAGTGCGTGTGAATCTAACATTACAACGGCTTATATCAACGTCTCACACACCAATTAATTTTGTACTGTTCTACATATAGAGACATGCACTTCTGGAACACTGGATACATTACCAATGGTTCTAAAAGTGCCTTATTCCTATAGATAGTCCTCTGTTGGTCCAAATATGCAGAAAAAAACATGGGGTTGACCAGGTTGCTTTTTCACAATTTCGATGGTTTGATGGCACCCCTTCATTTTTGACAATTCTGCCCATTTGTTGCAGTGTATCACTACGCATCTTTAAACTGTTATAGCATCATCAAACAGTTCCCAGGGTCACCCAAACTTTGCAGAAATCATGAAAATGTTCCAATGTTCCCATATGCACAAAGAAATATGACATTTTATGCATTTTTAACAAAAAAATTACCCAACCGCTTTACACAGCTCTAATTTCTTGGGCGTAATAATCTTGCTACCGTCATGCAAGGGAGGTAATTGTTCAGTGAGACCTTGAAGAGTAGAAATTGTCATGACATGTGACTGAAATTTTTGTCGAACAAACCTTTACCATTTCTAAATATAAAAGTACGCCTTTTGAATTCATCGCGCAACTGTTTTCGAATTCATGCACCAAAATAAGATGGCGGTCACACATGCATAAATCAGTTTCGGACAACTCGAAAACAGGAAAAACTGCCAAATTTTTTTAGCCTTTGTACCTTAATAAAAATAATTCTAGAAAAAGAAATACTTTGAAAATGTCCTTGTATTGCCTCCTATAGTGTATCTATCTGACTGCATATTCATTTTATTGCTCATGCAACATTACATAACTTAAGTGTCAAAATACATGACCATATATGGATAAATAGTTGTTTTTGCTTCAAATAATGCTCTGTTTTGTTGCAAAACTATATATTTGACTTTTTTTTATATCTATAACAAACAAATATTAATGTTTAAAGGTGCCCAGCAAAAATTTGCATGTCACTGACACTAACCATGCCCCCTTTTTCAATACATGAATGAATAACATACTTTTGTACATGCATTAGATTCATTATCAACTATGAATATATTCCTTACCAATTGAGGTATCTATTAGGCATATATTAAATTCCAATACTATTTTGTTTATTTTATCAATAAAAATTGCAAATGAAAGTAAAGTGTTCATGAAAATCACTTTAAAGCAAGAAAATGAAACGATGAATGAAAATGAGACAAAATATGGATACAGCATATTTGGCTGGACCGATAAGCTCATTGCAAAAAGACGGTTTGCTAAAGCGCATCTCTTTACGACAAATTAGTTTGAAATAAATATATCAAAGAATATCGCGATAAGAAATATTTGTCGCGAGATGACTCGTTACTTTACAGATTTTCCAAAACTGGCATAAAAAAATGGGCAGTTAAAATAGAGTTGTTGCAATAATTATATGAAAATTAGAAATTGTCATATAATGCTGAATGTGGAGAAAAATATTGTACACATTCAATAACAGACATTGAAAAAACATCATCTTCAATGAGAAAAATCTATATTCTATAGCAAACATCATGTATTTTTTTTTGACAAAAAAGTAAGAAGAACAACCGAAAGAAATCAGATGATGGTACAAAAGTTTCAAGCACAGGTTAACTAAACGCTGAGTAATTATTACGCGAATCTGTTTCGTGTCATTTCAAAGATGTCGCATTTTACAATTTACCTTAATGTCCAAGTGTAGGTAAATACTGTGTATAAGCCAGACCCAGCCGCATAAATATCAACAATGAGGAGAAAAAAATGACAGTAAAACAAAAATGGCAGTCATACGCCATACCATTAAAATGAAACGCGACAGTTTGGCGGTCGGTATATCGAAAACTGGATACAGAGCTGTTGATAACAAATATCAATGACAAAATAATGAAACAGGAAATTTCTCCATAATTCATGATCAATATAATATTAATTGATTAACAGTGACATAAAAACAATATTGCTCATACGCGACCAACCGCATTGTCAAAAAGCATGCGCTAAACAGTGGAAACAGTATCGCGACAAATGTTACCATTTTTATGTGGGTGGGGTATGAATTATACATAAATAATGAGTTTCTAACACAAAAAAAATGGTTTAACTTACATGAATCATGAAATCTGGATGCAGTGAATGCTCTAGACATGCTTTTGTTGTGATATATTAGCATCACTGTCTCTCTGTATGACTTTCAAGTGTTTTTAAGTGCAAACTTCTATTCATTTTAGCCAGGATTTTGAGACAGATGGCTAAAATCAAGTCTTATCACATGATGCAGCAAAGCATATTTGCATACATGATCATTTCTTTTTCAGTTAAATAGATGATCTCACTTTGTGTTCCTTCCATTGAATTGAATAAATCCTGATTCCAACATTTCCATGACAAATTTTCAGCTGCTCAGTCTCATTGCCCTATTTGCTTTACTGTTTTAGCTTCAAGTTAGGTTTTGCCTGTGTGGCACTTCTCTATTACACTCAAAGTCATCCTTTTTTCACAAAAAATACATTTATTTTTTCCATTTAGAGGTTTCAAATACAGTATTTCCCATAGAAAGTGACATATTTTCAAAAAGAAAGTAAATCTGAATCACAAAGATGCAGTTTCCTCCCAGCGTCTACCGAAAATGATCTAATTCTTGAACGTCTCACACACCAATTAATTTTGTACTGTTCTACATATAGAGACATGCACTTCTGGAACACTGGATACATTACCAATGGTTCTAAAAGTGCCTTATTCCTATAGATAGTCCTCTGTTGGTCCAAATATGCAGAAAAAAACATGGGGTTGACCAGGTTGCTTTTTCACAATTTCGATGGTTTGATGGCACCCCTTCATTTTTGACAATTCTGCCCATTTGTTGCAGTGTATCACTACGCATCTTTAAACTGTTATAGCATCATCAAACAGTTCCCAGGGTCACCCAAACTTTGCAGAAATCATGAAAATGTTCCAATGTTCCCATATGCACAAAGAAATATGACATTTTATGCATTTTTAACAAAAAAATTACCCAACCGCTTTACACAGCTCTAATTTCTTGGGCGTAATAATCTTGCTACCGTCATGCAAGGGAGGTAATTGTTCAGTGAGACCTCAAACGGTTTATGATCGTCTGTGCATGAACACCGTAACGCCAAGGAGAACGTGTTGAAGGTAAGAAACGATTACGCAGAGGAGTCAACGTAATTACAACGCGATGAGTACGTAACGTTGTTGCACATTAAATCAGTTTAAACCATATTCATATTATCATTGCATAAACTGTCTAATTATAATTTACAGGATGTCTCAAAGTCAAATATACAGACAATTGAATGCTTTAACAAATAATATCTTGTATTTTTTACGAAACTTCCATAATATCCTTTGTGAACAAACAAGTTATGTCAACATCGAAAACGGTATAGGTAAACTATTTCTGAGTGCAAGAATATAATAATACACATTCATATTGTTATTATTAAAAAACAACAGAACGGTATGTATTGTTTATTCCTCTTTTTATTTACAAATAGTAATCCGTTACAAGTCGCCAATTATGGCAACAACTTTATGGATATTGCACCGGCTGCCGGGCAATACCGTTACCAAGATGACATATTTCCTGCAACCATGGCAACGTCATTTGGGAAACCTTATCTTTCTGGACCATTCCGATAACGTTTCTCTCTAGGGAACTGTGGAAATCTATATTGACATTGTTTTAAAAAAGAATGCAAGAAAAATCAAAATTATGTCTTACTTCAGCCCGGTAACTTTTGAAAATAGTAATTACTATGAACAATTACATTTGAAACACACACACAAACAACGTAAATTAACGATAAAGACTTAGTACTGTGATAAAGTAACGTTTAAAACTCCAGAGTCTTTAAACTTATTTATTTTTACCTCGATTGTGAAACAAATGTTTACAACTTGAACAAATCACGCTCGGAATCTTGCTTTGGTAGAACTAGAACCAAGCATATGCGAGAAAGTGTTTTGCTCAAGAACACCACACATGCTCGTAACAGAGGATGGAACCCACGATCCCCCGATACTGGGTGTGTGGTGTTATATGAAAGATTTGTACGGAAAGTGTCTCGCTCAAGAACACCACAAATACTCATAACAGATGATGGAACCCACGATCATCCGATACTGGGTGTGTGGTGTTATATGAAAGATGTGTGCGGAAAGTGTCTTGCTCATAAACACCGCACATGCTCGTAACAGAGGATGGAACCCACGATCCCCCGATACTGGGTGTGTGGTGTTATATGAAAGATTTGTACGGAAAGTGTCTTGCTCAAGAACACCACACATGCTCGTAACAGAGGATGGAACCCACGATCCCCCGATACTGGGTGTGTGGTGTTATATGAAAGATTTGTGCGGAAAGTGTCTCGCTCAAGAACACCGAACATACTCGTAACAGAGGATAGACCCACGATCCATCGATACTGGGTGTTTGGTGTTATATGAAAGATTTGTGCGGAAAGTGTCTTGCTCATAAACACCGAACATACTCGTAACAGAGGATGAAACCCACGATCCCCCGATACTGGGTGTGTGGTGTTATATGAAAGATTTATGCAGAAAGTGTCTTGCTCAAGAACATCACACATACTCGTAACAGAGGATGGAACCCACGATCCCCCGATACTGGGTGTGTGGTGTTATATGAAAGATTTGTGCGGAAAGTGTCTCGCTCAAGAACACCACACATGCTCGTAACAGAGGATGGAACCCACGATCCATCGATACTGGGTGTGTGGTGTTATATGAAAGATTTGTGCGGAAAGTGTCTCGCTAAATAAAAAACCACAAATACTCATAACAGAGGATGAAACCCACGATCCTCCGATACTGGGTGTGTGGTGTTATATGAAAGATTTATGCGGAAAGTGTCTCGCTCAAGAACACCACAAATACTCGTAACAGAGGATGGAACCCACGATCCCCCGATACTGGGTGTGTGGTGTTATATGAAAGATTTGTGCGGAAAGAGTCTCGCTCAAGAACACCGAACATACTCGTAACAGAGGATGGAACCCACGATCCCCCGATACTGGGTGTGTGGTGTTATATGAAAGATTTGTACGGAAAGTGTCTTGCTCAAGAACACCACACATGCTCGTAATAGAGGATGGAACCCACGATCCCCCCATACTGGGTGTGTGGTGCTATATGAAAGATTTGTACGGAAGCTTTTTCACCAATAAGACCGTTGTTACTGTATTTTTTTGATAGTATAAATGTAAATGAAATCAACGGACATTGACTGATTAATAAAAGCATGATGTTTCTTTTTTTAAAACTGAAAATGAGGAATACATTTTGCAGTTTACTGATACATTGTGTAAATAAATTCTATTTGCCAATTAGTGTCCAATACATTACATTTCAGCGATGTCGTTAACTATATTAGTTAAAGTTTAATGAACGACATCGTTATAATAAATATATTGAAGTTATATATCAAGTTTGCGTTTTGTCATCCATTACTTTTAAGTACTTTTATAACTTCTATATTGAGATGTATATATAAATCTTCAACAGTCGCACTCGACTATTTCTGTTGTAGCTCGGCTACTGCATTTAATCAAGGATTTATATAGAAGGAAAGGAAACTTGCATCTCTCCACTAAATGTTGATAAAAAAACATGTAAAGAACTAATAATTTGGCAAATTAATAATTCAAATTTCACATACACGTATTTCATTTACATAAAATGTAAAGTATATGTAACATTAGATGTTTTATAATGTTTTAAACACGCAAAATGATCTTGAAGTTAAAATACTCGAGCGTTCATAATGTCTCAATCAGTTGCTTTTGCTTCTCTATACAAGTCCTTGATTCAATTTTTCTACTATTAACGTTATATAAAGGGATCAGGACTGCGTTTCACAAAATAAGTAAATGTGACATCTCTTCGTTTACATTCAACAGGATTGTATTTCCATAAAACATCCCATTGTAAGCATGATTTGAGCCAATGTTAGATTCATTTGGATGAATATTTAAACTATCATGAACACTTGTTGGTTTACGATTACGACGATTTAGGTCATACTTGTGTTAAACACACACTGAAACACTGTTCCTTAGTTATATTTCAAGTCAAACAGAAGATTCTATATATCGATAGATTTTTCTTACAACGCCTCCTCCGTGACCGAGTGGTCTGTATTTCAAGTAAAACAGAAGATTCTATATATCGATAGATTTTTCTTACAACGTCTCCTCCGTGACCGAGTGGTCTGTATTTCAAGTAAAACAGAAGATTCTATATATCGATAGATTTTTCTTACAACGTCTCCTCCGTGACCGAGTGGTCTAAGTCACTGTCTCAAAAACACTCATCTCTCGTACGTTCGAATCCCGCTCACTCCAAAAACTTTACATGAAAAAGTTTACCAGTTACTTACGGAAGGGCAGATTCATTCTGAGTTCTTCCTCCACCAATAAAACAAGATGTGCTATACATAATCTGAAATGTGTTGAAAAGGGCGATAACCCCATTAAAAATATTACAACGAGTAAATAAGTGGGAAGGAAAGTGTTATATGTTACTTAATAGATTATAAACCAAGTTAATACAATTAGTTAAATATAACTACAACAAAGGTATACGCTGTAAAAAAATGAATGTTTATATTTAAAGTAAGAGTAATTGTGCAATTAATTTAGTTTATGCAATAAATATTGTATAGAATAACTGATATATTTCACCTGGCTTAATCTTCATTTAAAATATTCAATATTAAGTGTTTATATTTACAGCCGAGCCTGTCACAAACATAAACGACATTATTATAACAGGCGACTGTATGGTTTTATCAGGTCATTTATTTATTTTCTATGAATGATATTTGAGAACACCAAGGTTAAAGTCGCCTGTTATAATTATGACATTTATATTCGAGACAGTCTTGACTGTACGTATATTTTATTACTAAAGCATCATTATATCCCATATACGCACACTATGTCAAATACAGTGAGGGCAATAATGAATTTCTACGTAACAAAGCTTCTAGTTTTGAATAGACCTCCATGTATAACAATGATATAAATATATATGCGACTAATATAACCTCCAAAGTAATGGATTTAGCACATGAAATAATTCCACAAAGAATAGTTACAGTACGACCATCTGATCCGCCATGGACATACAACGAATACGTCTATACGTTAACGTCTATATGGCAGCGCCATTTGACCTAACAACCCTGAACACTTGACGACATATCAAAAATTTCGAAACAAAACAATTACACTGATCTGAAACGCTAAACTTGACAACCAAAGTAGATTTTCGCAAAGACTTTTGACTGAGCATCTAACATTTGCCGATTGGTAGAAAACAATGAAATCCTTTAATAAATCAAATTAATGTTACAAATCGCTTCCTTTACTGAAATATAATGCTAATTTGTACACAAGTAATACAGATAAAGCAAACATTTTGAACACGCTCTTTCAAATTCAAACCTTGACGATACAAATCATCCATTACCAAATATAGACATAAATCCACACAGACCAAATTGTGAGGTCTATATAGGACCTCGCAAAATAAAGCCCCTTAAAATTAATCATTTATCTTACTAGAGGTGAAATATGTGTAAAGTGCGCAATTAAGTTTTATATCAAAATTGAAATTGAGTTGTTGCCCTTACACCATTACCGCAATCGCCTAGTCCCGACAGGCCAAGAATGCCATAAACTCGGAGATGCTCCGCATGAATATCAATGTATGCGGAATATCTCGGCGTTTTTCATTTCCCGCTAAATATTTGTCATTTTGGTCAAGTTTACCATCAAAGGCTTTATTTGGTACATTTAAATATGGAAAAAGATATAAAAGACACATTATAGTTGTCTTTAAACTTTTGTAGTAATATTACAAAAAAACTTTGGCGTATGAGCTTTTGGGATTCAAATGTAAATTCTGCATTAGATTAATTATAAATTTATTCAACGTCGAAATTGCTCGTCCCTAATTGATTGATTTGAAGCGATAAACTAAACTAAACTCGTGGCTTTTCATTACTCTAATAGAGTGACGTGTGTGAATTTTATTTAAGCGAGTGAAATCTTTATTTCGCACTTGAATACTAAGACACAGTAGCATTTATGGGGTTTTGGTATACAGAGTTTTTTTATAGAAATTCGGAAGACGCCCAAGACTTCAAGATCGGGGGAAAAACAGCACCATGCTCTAACCAATAATTATCAGATATTACAATAATACTTAATATCCAAGTGGGTTTCTATACCCTATCAATGTAATGATTTTTTTTAAAAAATCAGGCCAAGTGAAAAAAAACATGATTTTTTAATTGGGAAGCCACCGAATGTCGGCCTCTGTAAAATAAGGTAAAAAGGCCCTGGCCTTTATAAAATCCTTGTTGCGGGGCGCTTATAAAAGGCGGGGTCTATATAGGACCCCACAATTGCTGCAACACCTACGCTTACGTTGTCGTATGTACCAAACATCCATAAGTCGGTCTCAGAAGGAAAAGATATACAATAGTATATAAGTTGAGTTACGAGGCATATATATGCGTATATATATAAAAGCACTATATGGGTTATATGTATATCTATATAGTAACTAAGTATGGGGTGTTCGGCAAAACCCCGGAACCAGGTTTGAAATTTTGACCCTAAATAATAGTTGTAGGGACACTATCATCAATTTAATTGTATAGAAGGACATAACTATGGGTGTATTGTTGGGTTAAGGGGTTTGACCTAGGGATGGTATAGGGGGCAATTAGGGGTCATTTAGAGGTTATTCAGATACCTAAACCCAGGCTTAACTAAAAACTTGTTATCTTTGAAAAACTTGAATGATGTGCATGGGTCCTGGGTTAAGGTCTTTTAGGGCATCCTATGTCAGGATAGTAAAAGTTACAGAACGTTATTGGGTTTTCTATGTCCCCAGGGATGGACAACATAAACCAAGCCAAAAAAAAAATCACCAAAAATAAGGGTATATGGGGATATCCCAACCTCACAACACAAAGTTCCTAAAACTCGATTTAACCACGTAATTCGATGACATATATATTTCTATATGACTTGGATTAAATCTGAAGGTACCATTAGAAAGATAAATGGATAAGGACCACGAAGGTGATTTTCCCCTATTTTCCCTATTTTTTTTGACAGAATTACTGTCCTTGAAAGTTAGGGGGGAAAAAATTTTTTTTTGATAATTATGTCCCTCAATTAGGGAGTTATGGTAATTATCTCAATAATTAGGAGGGTCCGAGATCCGTTATTAGGGGCAACCCTTGGGGTTTATGTAGTGTTAGGTAGGGGACATTTCACTATAAAAATATTCGTCAAGCAAAAATGTTATGTTTTTTTGTGTGTTTTTTAGGTCATGTTTAAAATGTTATATCTCAACATTGCGATGCTTGATCTTTATAAACTCTTTACCAATGAACGTATCTCATCCTACTTAACAATTCTTGACATTGACCTTGTTTCCCACGGTCAAGGTCAATATTCAATTTTCGTTCCAAACCAAGCGTAAAAAAGCGTTCAGATAAAAAAAAGTCCATTTAAACTTCATATTTCGCCCTAGCAATCTATAGAAATCCATAGAACATGCATAAAGGAACATTTCAGGAACAGGGAGATATGTTTATAAATAGCAAAGATATGAACGATCTTCCGATATTTTTGATGACTTTTTTTAGGGAAAAATCACTAAATTTAATGAATTTAGTGTCATTTTCAGATGACCTTTAATGACCTGTCTAGGTCAATGGGCCTAATATTTTTGATATCATGTTGAATAGATCCTTCCGAAAATGTATAGTTTTATAGCCTTGCGGTACGGCATATGGCCTCTACGGAGGCTCGAACATGGCCAAAATGTCGATTTTTGAAATCAGTTATATAGAAATATAGAAAAGTATAAGTGATTTTTTAAAATGGTAAGAACAATCTGGCCTTTATTTGACAGATCTAGCTAACAAAAAAAATCGACTCTAGGTATAATATTTAATTTTTGCACGTGCACGTGCTTCAGATTTATTAACAAAACTCGACCGAGTGCTCTCGGGTCAGTGAGGTACGGCAACCTTAATATCTATTCAATACCTGTCCAACAACACCAAGATCATCAAATTCCGACAAGAATTGGCCTCTGGGCAAGGGTTTGAACATGGCACCTAAATTCGCCAAAATCGGTGGAATTCCACGGGTATGCAGGGAGACAGATAGCTTATCACTCTAAGAACAAATGTTGCTTAGAATTAAACTCTCTACAACATATATCAACATGATCTCAATGCACATGGCTCTCATTTTCCGGCACGTGCTACAACATAACCTAAGTTCGAGGCCCGCTAGCGACCCCTGGTGGTCATATTTTCTTAAAAAAAATATACCAACCTCAAGAGCTACGCAATACCTGTCGAACCCTGTGTCTGGGTTAAAAACGTCACAAGAATGACGTTTGTACCAGGGTTTGAACATGGCACCCCAAATTTGCGGCATTTTTGGGAGTGGCACGTGTTGGCACAGGCAGTTTCGGACTAAACGAAGACAGATAGCTGATCACTCTCAGAACAAAAGTTGCCGAGAATAAGGTGTTCTACAACATATATGAAAAATAAATCAATGCACGTGCCTCTCAAGTTATTTTTCGAAACGGTAAAAATAAACTAGCCTTTATTTGACGAGATTGAGCTAAAAAAAATTTCTCTAGGTCCCTAATTTCTATTTTTGCACATGCACGTGCACGGGTTTGAGATTTTTTAACAAAACTCGACGCCACTTTGTCAGGCTCGCGAAGACCTTTCCAACGATACCCAACTTGAAAAAATCGGACAGAAAATGGCCTCTCGGCTAAGGTTCAAGCCCTTTTTGGCCCTCCGGCTGACCGTATCTGAGTTGGGGTTAAGACTCTACTGGCTAAACGGTTTGAGTTAGCCATATAAGTTAAAGACAAAAGTTGCTCAGAATTAAATTTCCTACAACATATATGAAGATGAACCCATCGCACATGGCTCTTAGAATGGCGCACGTGCCAGGGTTACCACCTCAGTTCTAGGCCCCAGGAATGACATTGACCGAGTGCCCATGTGAGGTACGGCAACCTTAAGATCTATTCAATACCTGCTCAACAACACCAAGATCATCAAATTCCGACAAGAAATGGCCTCGGGGCAAGGGGTTTGAACATGGCACCTATAATCGACCAAATATGACGAGTTTGGTTGAATTGCACGGATATGCATTAATAATTTTATTTTCACTCTTTTTGCTGTAGCGCACGGGGTTCGAACATGCATGGGTGGTTGTTGGTAGTCGTTCAATTCGTACAGGGGACATCTAGGTACACTCTGATACCCAGATTGATGGGTTCCGATAAGAATTTTTTTGAAAAAATCGCATACCGGCAAATATGATTTTTTCAAATTTTTTACCATGTTCCACGCATCCCTAGCACCTTATTCCTAGCACTATGGAGGTGATATTTACATCATTCCTTAGGGATTTCTAATGCCTACAGTCCCCAGAAATCAAACATATCATATACTACGGTTATTGACCTGTCCGGTAGGCTGAAACATGCTCAAGAAATATTCATTTTTTCCTCACAAACGACTGTCCGAACGTTTTTACGGAATGGGTTGACCAGTGTCACGTTAGATTCACACGCACTCCCGATAGTCCACGCGTGTGGATCTGCCGTGGGGGTCATGAGATTCACACGCGGAAAAATCATACGCATTTGTTACTGTTTTGAATCGAATAATTACATTTGTTTAAAGGTTATTAATCATTTGAAATCGCGTGTCTTCGTTTAAACATAGGATGAACATGCAAAAAACCCACTGGGAGTGTTATTTTACTCTTAAAACATACGCTTATTAATATAGAGCATAGACGTGTTATTGGCCGCTATAAGAGAAAGAAAATCACCAATAGTGAATCATAAACACAAGTTTTACTAAATTAATAACTGTTATTTTAGTGAAACATACATCGATCGAAAGCTAATCTATTACCTGATCGAGTGATGTTAACATATTCATAGAAACTGGCGTAACTACTGAGAATTAAGCATTTTCGCATGGGCATTCCTTCACAAAAACGGCGACAAATACCCACAACCATGTCATGAAGTACTGTAATAGCTATTGAAATCGCTGATTAAACAACATGAATGATAAACTTATAATTAGATTATTTAAGTATAAAAATAAAAGAAGACAGCGTAATTAACTTTAGTAAAATAAAAATAGTAAATATTGAATTAACATAAATATAAAAACATAATGAACAACATATCATGTATGTAAATTACAAAATAGGCTTCATCTTTAATTAAGAATATATACTACACAAATAAATAAATTATTCTTGAAACAATGACTGATCAGTGAGTTATGTTCTTACAAAATCAAAAGTAAAGATAATATTTTCTAAACGGAATTAATTTTAAAAAAAGCATTAATTTAAGGCAATATTACAAATCACGCGTCACGGTAACGAAAACAGGCCGCAGCGCTAATATCAATCACTAATTCTATGTCATTTAAAAACTTCATATTCGTATACTGCTACATATTTTCATTCATTTATTCATTCTTCCATTCACTCACTCACCTACAAGCTCACCCATTAATTATTCATGTCACTAATATTTTTAGATTCATTAACAGTGCATAACGCCCCACGAATGAGACGATAATTGTATTTACCAGGTAGTTTTATTCCTTCCTGTTTGTACACTATAAAACTTCCTTTTATTTAAATAAACAATTCTTATCAAAATAAAGTTGCATGTAATTATGTTTACTGCAATTTATTATTTCTCTACCGTATACGACGCGTGTTAATTATAATTATAAATATTGGGGGTTGTGACTCTATGACTCCTTATCGCGGTTGAGTAATTTTGCAAGGAATTCTATAAAGACTTTATACAAGTCCTTGAATTTTGTTATGATAACAATGTGCCATTTTCGCACCTGTTTCCTGCCAGAGGACAGGGTATCGTTTGTGCCTTAATTGTTTATATGTCTCTGATATTGTCTAGTTGAAATGAAAGTCTTTATAAAAACAACAGCAATAATTATTATTATAGATGCTCGCCTTTAGGTCTCAAAACACAGTTGAATTGTGTTCTTTGATCTATATAAAATAAGGTCTAGGATTTCCATGGTAAAAAAAGAATTCCATAAAGATTTATTTTATTTATTTTTTCATTGCAGGAATGTAAAACCACATTAAATACACAATAACTGGTAGGTTGACCATGTTGTTTTTTTTAAAAGAGGGTGCAGTGACATCTTGAGATTTTTTGAAAAAAGAAGTCCTCAAATGCTCGTAAATACAGTCATGTATACGTTGAAATCCTATAAAAGTCGTTTTTTTAACACCATGATGTCTTATTGCAGTATATGCTATACCAGCTTCGAACCTTCGACCTCCCGTTTCGGAGGCAGACGCATTAACCACTAGGTCACGGAAGACGGAGAGCATGTTATATATATACAGTAGAACTTCGTTGGCTCGAACACGGATGGCTGGAACACCACACATGGATCGAACCACTTAAATGGTCCCGGTCGAAATACTATCTAAATTCTATTATTCTACCTCCGATGGCTAGAACACCGAGTCAAACTAGAAATTAGGTCCAGCCAACATATTTACCTGTATTTTGACACTCTTCGTTCGAACTATTTTGTTCAGTCCCGTCGGGTTCGATCCATCGAAGTTCTACTGTATTCATCTTTATATACTTGGAATAAGTTCTATCATTCCGATACAACTCAGGAAATTAATATATGATTTGCACTTGCTGTCGAAGATCTGCCATATATAATGATTTTCAACCATTTACAAGAGTTATGCACTTTTTTCAACACAAGACTTAACATATTCTATGGTAATGTAACTTTACATAATAAGTATATATGCTTTTCAGAAATAGTTTTAAGTGAAAATTAAAGCGTGTCACTTTAAAGTATTTTAGTAAGCTAATAAATGTGAATAGCTGATATATTACGCAGCAGTTTTACAAATCTTTTTGCTTTGATTAGTAACACCGCAATTACCTAAAGCTTTATATTCCTTCTAGTGTTTCATGTTTAATAAAGTAAACACTAAAACATTAACAAACTATTTGTTAAAGATCATGTCATGTTTGTACGTTATTGAAACACGTGATATGTTTTAAAACAGATATTTAACAATACAATGTGCAAAGTCACTCATATCAATATCAACGCTTCCTTACCTGTAGTAAAATACAAGGTTATGGTTGTCTCTACTTGTAAATAAGTCAATTATGTTATTGTAGAGATTTGCATTTTTAGCCAGTTAGTCACTTACGGATGTTGTCATAATCATTTGAATAAGTGACTTACGAAAGGTAATTATACAGTAGAACTTCGTTGGCTCGAACACGGATGGCTAGAACACCATATATAGTTCGAACCACTTATCTAATCCCAAACAAAATCCTATTTCGATGTATATGCATATACATATTTGGTATGATGTTAAACAATGAAACAATGCTTGGCTCGAACAATCCTTAGCTCGAACTATTGTGTCGAGTCCAGTCGGGTTCGAGCCATCAAAGTTCTACTGTATATTAAACTAATCAATAAACAATCGATTTATATTTAGGGAGCTCCTCCTATGTATTTTAAATTCTCTTCTCTCTGCCTGCCTCCCCCCCCTCCCTCCCTCCCTCCCTCCCTCTCTCTCTCTCTCTCTCTATCTCTCTCTCTCTCTCTCTCTCTCTCACCCTATTCACCCTAACCCTATATCTCATGTTCCACATTTCCTGAGCGTTTTTAATCTCTTTACTTTACTTTTTGAATCTGTATTTGTATCAAGGAGTTTGTGGGAAGCGGAAGCTCCCCCCCCCCCTTAACACACACACACACACACACGCACGCACGCACGCACGCATACACGCACGCACGCACGCCACACGCACGCACGCACATCCCGGGGAAATTTCAAACGTCAATCAGATGCTGCATTCTAAAATGTTCGTGTGAAAATTGAATTCTCTGATGCTAATCCTTATGGTGATAAATAGTCTTATGTTATTTTGTATTACCATTTTCCTTATACTGATCCACTCCGTGGCAGGTTTGGAGGAAAAAAAAGCAAGCTATAAATCTACATAGCTCAAGTTATTTTTGAGAAAATGCAGTGACATATTATACCAACGTTTTCATTAAAACTTGCTTAGATTTGTGTTTATGTACTGCACTAAAGAGGTTATGTACATTCAACAGGTGTCATTGTACAAAGAATGACAGCTAGTATTACGCATACTATTATAAAACTCTGACAATATCTTTTGAACAAATGTAACAGATATGCACACGAACTGCGCAAATTGAACAGGTAGCGTATCTTTATAGTATATATTTATGCAGACGTTAATATATTTTTATATTTGGTTTTAAATCCAAAACACAAAATATCTGAATGTCTCGTACTTATATGATTTTAAATAACTTTTATAACGATTTTGTTGCTGAGTATTCTCTTGCAATTCATTCATTCATTCCAAAACTCTCTCTCTCTCTCTCTCCCTCCCTCCCTCCCTCCCTCCCTCCCTCCATCCATCCATCCATCCATCCATCCATCCATCCATCCATCTATCTATCTATCTATAAAACAAAACCTGTTATACAAAAATAAGAGTGTTTACAAAAAACAATATATACATGATAAGCTGCGGTATATCAAACTGTCTGTAATAATCCCAATCAGGAAGTCGTCTACAAATGTTACTGATAAGAAAACACCTGTGGGGATTGTTACCAGCGTGTGATCTTTAAAGAGCGTTTCTAATATCCAGATCAGTCCGATATTTTGTTTTATCAGAATTTTACACAAATAACCAGAGGTAAAAATCGTGTTTAACTCAACGAGTTGTTACTATAGTGACAATAGGTAACCTGGATTCGGTTGAGTCATCCCAAAGTGGCTTACCTGTAGTCAACCATGAAATCCGATATAGTGTTTACAAACCGAAAATAGATATTTCTTTTGATCCGTGTCACGCCGATGCATAATTGAATAGGTATCTCAATCGGCAACCGGAAATCGCCCGGCCATTTCCGCCTTCGTCCGAATGCAGGCGGAAAGGACCGAGCGATGTTCCCTGTCTTAAACTGGTAAAATATACCACCAAGCCGCATCATGGCGTTCCGCACTTTCAATCGCAGGAGCCTGGAGGCATAGTACCACCATTGCAAAAAGGAAGGGCTTCTGTGGGATAGTCGCATAATGGCGGTTATAAATCATCCTCATTTCTTCTTGCAAAATGCATTTTCCTTATTTTAATGCTCATTTTTTTATTTGAATAACATTATTGATGTATTTTGAACATTTTGATAGCATTGTCAAGTTTGAATTGTGAATTTAGGGGAAAAAAAATTGATGCTTGAAAATTGGGGTATGAATACGTGATTTCGGAAGTCTACTTTCACTTTGTCACCAGTGTACACACTGAGCAGAAAAAAATCTCTTATATGACACATGACCCCTACTTTTCTCATCATATTTTAATAGTGCAGTGGTTGACAAACAGTAAAATGTAGGTTTCACTTCTTTCATTTGGGTTTCTCTATGAATGACAAGCCTTCAAACTTTTACTATTTACTATAGAATAAAGAACAAACACCTGGAGTTCTGTGTTCTATATTATAATTGGCTGTTTGTAAATGAGTCTCCAATTGACATGGGATTGGCGTATGGTTTTAGAGACTTAGAGGCATTTTGATGAAAACATGTTTTTTTTTTATTTTCACGCCAATGATTGACGGCGCCATTTTGAAAGTTTGTATAGTCTATCCCAGAATCTCCCGAATCAGGCCTATTAACCACCAATGGAACACGTCTGTAGCACGGACCCAGCTCTCCCGATTGGTCCGTTAAATAGCAAAGTTGGGAAAACCCATTTTATTTCGTTGATTGGTCGATTGCTTTGTTTGAATGACGTCACAGTTTAGTGTAAGCGTTCAATTGCTATGAATTGTGGGATAAGTACATGATTCCCTGCTTTTTCATTTACAATACTATTTTAATGGTTACAACACCAATTTTGTGGAGTTCCAACTATTAAACATCGTGCTGATCTATTTGTAAGCCTTTTTATTTTATTGCAACCTTCTATTCATGACGTCAGCTGTCACCTGTAAAATCACAACCCAGCAGGGCTCTTGCTTGCACTTCTGAAAACGAGGTTGGAACCCTTGACCATTCCATGACATCAAGGACATAAAAAAAAATGCTTGTCATTCATAGGGAGACCCAAATGCAAGAAGTTAAGTTTACACTTTAGTGTTTGTCAGCCAAAATATAAAAATATGATGAGATGAATAGAGGTCATGTGTCACCAAAGAGATTAGTTCAGTGTTTATACACTCATGTGGGACTATTTCAGACATCCCACTGGCTTATCGAGAGAAGTTACCCCCCCCCCCCCTCCCTCCCCCTTGATATCGACCGTTTTTATCACTTACCAGCTAAACCGTCATATTTGGTTTACATAGAAACATAAATTTAATTATATCGTTATAACTTTTTCATTCTTAAATTGCCAACCTATTACAACGTCTAGTCACTAAGTTAAAAATATAACCTTTATTATGATAAAATAAAAATTTACATAAGTTTATACCTTCTTGCTCCTTTTTTAATTTTATAACAGCATATATGCTCCTTATATGTTCTATATAAAAAATACTCAAAACACGTTTTCGGGCACTTTTAATGTCTTATAAACCTTAGTTGTGATTTTTTGCTAAGCTATTACAACGTATACGTTTATTGCAAATACAATTCTCTTTACAATGTTATTTAAATATAAAAAATATATTAATTGCATCTTGCTTCCATTTTGATTTGAAAATGAGATAACATGTAATTCTGATTTATTTTCCGTGTAACCAATACAACGTACTATTGTACCCAATATAGCGTATTATTGAACCCCATGCAGCTGTTGCCGGTCAGCGCCGAATGTATGTAAACACATGGTGATATTGCAAGTTGTGTATAGTTTTAAAGTGTGTTGTTTTGTTTTATGTATTTTACTTATAAATATTGTAAAGCAAAGCTTTATATTAATTTCATATTTTTAACTAAAAAACTTAAAAAAACGTTCAAATTAAAATATATTTCTTATGTAATCGTAAACATTATTTAATTGTCTTTTTTAGCACAAATTTATATTTTAATATCTTTTTTATGAAATAATTCAGTGGACATGAAAAGAAAAATAAATAAAGAATATGTATAATTGAGATACTATATTGTATCAAAACCAAAACACCATCACACGGACTCCGAGTCAAACAATATCGATATAGACGGAGAGCCTAACAATGTAGATAGAGACTGAGAGCCAAACAATATAGACGGAGACTGAGAGACAAACAATGTACATGGAGACTGAGAGCCAAACTTTATAGATGTGGATGAAGACTGAGTGTTAAACAATGTATATGGAGACTGAGAGTCAAACAGTGTAGATGAAGACTGATAGCCAAACTATGTAGATGTACACGGAGAGCCAAACAATGAAGATGGACATTGAGATCAAAACAACGTATATTGAGACTGAGAGCCAAACAATGTAAATGGAGACTGAGCGTCAATGCAGATAAAATCCTCACTAAATCTAGTGGAATTTTGTTGTTTTACAATTGCTACAATCACCGGTCGTGGATGATTGAGCGCCTTCTACTCTCTCTCTCTCTCTCTCTCTCTCTCTCTCTCTCTCTCTCTCCTCCCTCTCTCTCACTCTCTCTCTCTCTCTCTCTCTCTCTCTCTCTCTCTCTCTCTCTCTCTCTCTCTCTCTCTCTCTCATATGTCTAATACGGACACTGAGAGACAAACTATGTACATGGAGACTGAGATCCAACCTATGTAGATGGAGATTGAGACCCAAACAATGCAGATGTAGACGGAGAGCCAAACAATGTAGATAGAGACTGAGAGCCAAACTAATATTGTCGGAAACTGAGAGACAAACAATGTACATGGAGACTGAGATCCAACCTATGTAGATGGAGATTGAGAGCCAAACAATGCAGTTGTAGACGGAGAGTCAAACAATGTAGATTGAAACTGAGAGTCAAACAACGTATATTGAAACTGAGAGCCAAACAATGTAGACAGAGACTGAGTGCCTAGCAATGTAGATTGCGTCTGAGAGCGAAACAATGTTTATGGAGACTAAGAGTCAAACAATTAGATGCCGACTGAGAACCAAACATTGTACATGGAGATTGAGAATCAAACAATATCGATATAGACGGAGAGCCTAACAATGTAGATAGAGACTGAGAGCCAAACAATATAGACGGAGACTGAGAGACAAACAATGTACATGGAGACTGAGAGCCAAACTTTATAGATGTGGATGAAGACTGAGTGTTAAACAATGTATATGGAGACTGAGAGTCAAACAGTGTAGATGAAGACTGATAGCCAAACTATGTAGATGTACACGGAGAGCCAAACAATGAAGATGGACATTGAGATCAAAACAACGTATATTGAGACTGAGAGCCAAACAATGTAAATGGAGACTGAGCGTCAATGCAGATAAAATCCTCACTAAATCTAGTGGAATTTTGTTGTTTTACAATTGCTACAATCACCGGTCGTGGATGATTGAGCGCCTTCTACTCTCTCTCTCTCTCTCTCTCTCTCTCTTTCTCTCTCTCTCTCTCTCTTTTAATCACCTATCTTTCTTTCTCTGTTGTCTATCATTAAGTGTCCTAATATTCTTTCATTCTTCCATACCATAACTTTATCATGTTGTTGATATTTCCATTTATCGTCGCCACCGTTTTCTCTATTGGCGACGCCTCCAGAAGAGTATTAGTAATTTTTAGAGTTTTTGATGATAGTGCAGAGATACAGAATACCTTTTTGTAGTGTCCCCGAGTCTTTTACATGCCCGGTGAAAGCACCGATACATGGGATCTCCATTTTTGTTAAAGTCTCATCCGGTAGACTGATAAGTATTTTTAGATGTAGGAGCGGGGGATCGAACCTGCGACTCCTGGGTTTGAAGTCACTTTATCCTCACTTTCACTTTCTCCTTTTATGTTCTCTCCCTATACACCTTTGTGTTCAAAACCTTACTACACAAACACACCAGTACCAGTGTCTATGACTTAATCAACACCGTGAAAAAACACACGTTGGTAACTTCATTACACCAAGAAAAATATTATTTAAACGTATTTAAACATATGCGGATAAAAGGTCTTGCTCAAAGACATTACACATAGCCGTGGCGGGGTATCGAACCCGCGTCTCCCCAATCGGTCCGAAGCTCTATGGACCAAGCACTCCACGAATCAGGCGCTTCAGGAAAATGTTGGTAACCTATTTACAAAAGGCAAACTTATATTTTGTGTTAACCAAAACTTCGATCACCAACGACGTGAGATCCTCAAGTTTAGTACCTAAACTACACGAGACAATCACCAACTGTATGATATGCACATGCATCAATGACATGAGAATCACACGTTTGGTACCTTTTTTTACATAAGACAAGCGCTACCTGCATGATAAGCACGTATTTGGTACTTAAATAACACAAGACAAGAACCAACTACTTGAGAACCACACATTTGGAACCTAAATTACACAATAAAATCACTAACGGAATGAGAACCACACGTTTGGTACCTACAATACATAAGACAAACACAAACTGCATGTTCAGCACACGTTTGGTCCCTATTATACAATTAAAGCATAAACGGAATGAGAAACAAACGTTAAGTAGGTAAATTAAAAACGAAAAGCACCAATTGCATGATAAGCACACGTTTGGTACCTAAATGACACAAAGCATCAAGGCCATGAGAATAACACTTTTGGTACCTTAATTACATAAGACAAGCGCTACTTACATGATAAGCACGTGTTTGGTACCTAAGTTACACAGTAGAAGCACCAACGAAATGAAAAACAAACGTTTGGTACCTAAAATAGACAAGACAAGCACCGACAGCGTCCGGTCCACACGTTTGGTACCTAAATTACACAAGGCAATCACTAACTGCATGATAAGCACACGTTTGGTACCTAAATAACACAAGGCAAGCATTAACTGCATGATAAGCACACGTTTGATACCTAAATAACACAAGGCAAGCATTAACTGTATGATAAGCACACTTTTGGCGCCTAAATAACACAAGGCAAGCACTAACTGCATGATAAGCACACGTTTGATGCCTAAATAACACAAGGCAAGTACTAACTGCATGATAAGCACACGTTTGATACCTAAATTGCACACGACAAGCCTTACCTGCATGATAAGCACGTGTATGGTAATTAAAATACACAAGACAGTCAACAACCGTATAAGAGAACCACACATTTGATACCTAAAATACCCAAGACAGGCACCAACGGCATAATATGCACACGCTTGGTACCTGTATTACACAAGACAAGCACCAACTTTATAATATGCACACGATTGGTACCTAAATTACACAATTAAAGAACTAACAACATGAGAACCACACGTTTGGTACTTAAATTACATAAGAAAAGCACCAACGGCATGGAGACCACACGATAGGTACCTAATTTACACAAGACAAGCACCAAATGCAAAATTTACGACGAACTGGAGATATTAAAATTGACTGGAGTTGTAGCACAAAATATATGATTGCCAGACTGAAGATGATTCTTGGAAAAACATAATCTGGAGTTCGAAGTTAAAACATAATGTATATCTGGAGCTGAAACGTTGAAATTCTTGCTTGAGGAGTTGGACAAGTTAAGAGTTCAGATGACTCATTTGAATTGTATATTTGTGTTTTTTCAAGAATTTAACTATTTTTTAAATAAACAATGATTCATTCATTATTGGTGATTGTTTGCACATTATTAAAAGGCACTTTAAAGCGGTACATTCTTCTTTTTTATGAAATAATGGGGATAGATATTGAGCAGTGGAGATGTAAAATTGGTAGTTTTTATGGGAAGCATGTGTCGATCAATAATCTATCAAAAAGTCAAACGTCAGAATATGAAGGTTTGTTTGTCAAGCTTTCATATAGGTTGTTCATGTTGATAACTTTTATGTTGATTTTATGTGGAGAGGTGGAAAGTAATCCTGGACCACCACGTTACCATTTTACAAAATTCCCTGTAAATGGCAATTTTCACCAGGATCATCGAATATTCAGTCAATTTTCACAGGGAAGACAGTGTGTACCATGTTGTTTAGCATTTTTTGCAAATGCGTTATTAAAACCGTTTGATAGCTACTGTTGGAAAGTATTAATATGGACTCTGTTTTGTATGCAGGAGACTATTTATATAGATACACAAAAGAAATATCAAATACACCACATTCTTTTCTAAATCCCAATGAATTGCCTTCTTACTTAACATTTCAGAAATCTAACTAAGTTTTCTAATTTCCGAATCACATTTTCGAATTAACACAAGCAGCGAGTCTTCCCTCAGGCCTTTCAGATCTTTGATTTTAATATTGCAGCCATGTACACTATTTCTTTTGTGACATTTTGCCATCAACAAGCTGCATTATTCAATATAGATCAATCTGCAAAAGTGTAGGTTTATTCTTTTATTATGATATTATCATTGTACATACATATAGCAATACATCACTTTTCATAACAAGAGGCCCATGGGCCTTAATGGCCACCTGATTATCCTTGATGACATAAAGCTATATGAACTTATTTTCCATATTTTGTCTTTCGGAAAGCGGCAAAAATCCAAACAAGGATTTTGAACATCTCACGATCTGCATCAATAAATGACATCATGTATTCTTATACAGATTTAGTGAAGTAGTACCTACCGCAAGGGTCAAACCATGACACCCGAGGACATGAAATTCACAATTTTTATGACGGACTCCTAGGCCTCATTAACTATGCTTGCAATTTGTTTTCTAGTGCTTCCTATAATAAAAAAGATTTTTAAAGTTTGCTTTAAATTTGACTGTTTTGGACCAAGGTTACAGAGGGAGTGGGACACTCAAAAATTACACCAAAAACCATTCAAAAACTATTCAGTCATCAGAAATGATGGTTTTTGTTTGTTTCTCTTATAAAGATTTAATAAAGTAGCCCCACTCCCAACTGGGGGACATGAAAGTCACAATTTCCATAAAGAATGTCAATAACCATACGCGGGAGGGGGGGGGGGGGCGGTGGAAGGTAGGGGACCATGAAGTTCACACAGGTATTAACCGTTGTGTCAGCAACATCATATCACATAAAAAAAACTTTCGCAGAAGTCTATTCAGTCAGTAGAAATAACGTTTTTTGTCAATTTCTCTTATATAGATTTAGTAAAGTGTGCCTCATCCCAGTCCCAAACCGCGAGATTTAGAAGCATAAAGTTAATACTTTTGATAAAGGACCCCTAGTCGTCAATAATCATGCTCACAATTTTCTTCTGAGTGCTTCATATAATAAGAAGATTTTTAAAATTAACCTTGAATTCGACTGTTTTGGCCCTGCCTCCAAGACCTCATGGGGTGGGGACCATGGACTTCACATAGGTATTAACCGTCATGTCATCAACAACAAATCACACCAAAAAGCATTCGCACAAGTCTTATCTAGGTATAAAAGCTGTATACAATTCATTACGACTGAGTTTATGGTTTTGGAGAAGGATTTTAAAATGTGAATTGTTTAGATGCTATAAAATATTTTAAGCCCAACCCCCAGGGCCAAACCATGAGACCCAGGGACATTCAATTCTTATAAAGGTATCATATACGTCCATTATCATGCTCACCATTTGTTTCCCAGTGCTTCCTATAGTAAGAAGATTTTCAAAGTTTACCTTGAATTTGACAGTTTTTGCCCCCCCCCACCCCCCCCCGGCCCCCACCCTCCTACCCCCCCCCCCCCCCCCCCCACCCCCCTGTGGAGTTAGGACCATGCAATTCACAATTTTGATTCACCCTTTGGTACCAAAGCTGCATACAACATTTTATAACGATTGAACTTATATTTTTGAGAAGTCGACAGGTAAAGGCGATCACAAAAGGTTCCTTGAGACAAAGTCTCAGGTGACCTTAAAATACAATGTGATTCAGTTTAAATTATAAGAGACTACATTAAAAATATATAACTATTTACAAAGCTATTAACATCTACATTTACTATAAAATGCCAAATGATGTAAAACCTTCCATTTAGCTTAACTTTCCATAAAAATGCTGTTAAGAATGTTTTCAATCATGAAAAAAAACACATTTATATACAAGGTTACCTGGGTATGATTGAACATACATTAGTGTTTGCGCAAACTCTATTGCAAATACATTTTGTTTATGTGGAACATACAAGCTATGAAGTTATGGGTTCATTTGCAACATAAAAATTTTAAAACTTGGGCACAATCTGAGTCATTGATCGCTATCTAATTGTTGAAATTTGTAACAGGAGTCATATAAGCATTTATGTGGTCTATATATATAAGGAAATATGTATATCCTGTGGGGCATCAGCATTCATGTACGAAACTAGCTTATAAGGGCTATATATACCCGTTATATATAGAAAATGTGGGCCCTTAAAGAAACCCCACACAAAGGTGTCATTCAAAGACCCCAAAAAAGACCATATGTCTTTATATATATATATATATATATATATATATATATATATATATATATATATATATATACACTGAAAGGAAAAAGAAAGCATACATTTTGGTTTTTAAAATTATTTCATTATTGGCTAAGTTTATTCATGTGATGGAAAATGAACTGATTTTTTCTTATTGTTTTGCTTTGAAATGAATTAAATGTTTGTTTTTTGATTCAACAATATGATGAAATATAAATATACAAAATTTATATGCAATACGTTTATTGTTCCTTGACCTGTCGACATTTATAGGTATGTATACTTTCTTTTTACTTTCACTGTATACATATATATACATTAATCTTAAAGGGACACACCAGTCTCAACAAATTATAGACTGTAGCTCGAGCTAAAACAAAAATCAAACAGAAATAAAATATAATTTGACACAGGAGATGATAATATAAGAAAATTATGTTGTCTAATGACTTCAGGAGATTTTTCTCTCTTAAGTCTATAGTGGTTGGTATGTAGTAGAACCTTATTAAATATTAAATATGTATTTTTGTGTATCCCTTTTTACAGAAAAGATATAGTGGCAATAATTATATGAATTTTATTATATTGGGGTTGTTTTTGTGTGTTTATATCTATTAGAGGTATCTATAATTGGAATGGTTCATAAACACAATTTTTATGTGTTAATTGATGGTGTGTATTGAAAGCCAGGAGAATACATTAAAAAAATTTCAAAGATACCTTGGTTCATTTTATATTTTTCTAGTAAAATTTAACTTTATTTGAGAATCAGAAAACACAAAAGAATCACCTATTTCTTAAATTTTATAAAACATGTGTTTTCAGTTTTTGGTTTGGTTGAATATTAGTGTAATATATTTTTCATTTGCATTTATTTCATAAAAATTAAGCATATTAACATACAAACTAAAATATTATGTCAGTTATAAATATAAATATACAGAAAGAATAAGTAACAAACTTATATGTGAATTCAAGAGAAACAGGTGTGTAGTGTAAGGATCTCTTTGTTGTTGATTTTTAAAAAATAAAATATTTAAAAATAATAAAATGAAACAACAACTGTTTTGAAAGAAACATGATTAAGAGTGTATATGTGTAAACACTATTTCCAAGCAGATATTTATAGTTTAACAGAGTCCCTTATAATTATAATGATTCCATTTGTGACACAAAAAATATAGGCTATACTATTGATGTAAACAGTAATTAAGATCTTATATTATTGCAAAATTTGCTTTCACAAATAAGATAAACTCTAGTTAGAATATACATGTGTTCTATGACCAGATGTAAAATTGTTATATAAACACTTTCCTTTTCTTTTAATGAGAAATAAAACAGAAGTTGGATCATTATAAAACAATATATAAGTAGAGAAAGAAAAAACAAAAACAACAATAGAAATAAAATCGAGACAGCAGGTGATTTTCACTCAAGTACTATCTCCACAAAAATTAGCAAAGAGGCCATCCTGGAGGGCAACTTTTATCATACATAATTCTGAAAAATGTAAAATTAATAGTCTTTATTTTTAAGATATAAGGGGAATGTACAGGTTCCATAACAAATCAAATTTTTCCACCTCAATGTTATTTTAGGCAATACATCGTTCTGTTTCATACAACATTTTAATATAGTGTTTGAATGATTCAAAAATAGAAATATTGTTTTTTTTCATTTTTTGACAGTATATGAAGTGTTTAGCTGTATATAGCAACCTATTCAAAACAGTTTCGAATTTCATACTGCCAAAATTATGTCTGAAGATGACCAGTCTGTATTTATTGTATTGCACTTTTCATTCAGATAATTTTTAAAACTTTGAATAAATTGTTGCGTTACTATGCAGTCCATAAATGTATGTTTAATAGTTTCGGTTTCTCTTTGACAAAAGGAACATACATCGGATTCTTTAATCTTCATTATTTTAAGCAATGAGTTTGTTCCAAGAATTATGTGATCAATTCTAAATTGGAACCATTGTAAATTTGTGTCTTTAGTGACATTGAAAGGAAGAGCGTAATACTTACTATCTCTCAGATTAATTCGAATATTTAAATAATTCTCCCATTTTGTTTTAGAAGTTGGAATATAATCTTTATTCATCAAATGTTGGTAAATTGTTCTACAGCCCTTTTTATCTTTCAGGATTGTTGACATTGTATATGGTATTACGAATATAGTAATATCTCCCTTAGAAGTTAAACCCACCACCCAAAGTTAGGTAAAGCAACTGGCCCTTTGCTGATGTCACATGCCTGTATATCAATGCTGACAAACCTGCTATTAGTGCTAACATACGTAACACAGATCTCCAACGAATATATGAATGGTCCCAACAATGGCTTGTGAGTTTTAACCCTAAAATAGCTGGAACACTTCTAATGCCAAGGACAATCAACAAACCATAGCATTCCCCTCTGTTGACGAATGATGTAAAAATAAACAATTATAGATTTACACCCTTATTTAGAAACGTTTATGTACACCATGGCATAGTCATATTGATAATATGGAAAAGATTAAACATAATGCAAAAACTGAAATTCATATTAGACAGGAAGTCACTAGAAATAATGTACATAGCATTTATCCGGCCGACACTCGAATATGCAAACGTAATATGGAACAACTGTTTTGCAATCCAGGAACAATCACTAGAAAAAATACAACTTGAAGCTGCTAGGATCGTTACTGGAACCACTAAACTTATTTCATTAGCATTGTTAGATTGTGAAACAGGTTGGAATACTATTAGAAAACGCAGAGAAAAACACAAAATTACGTTATTTTTCAAAATGCAAAACGACCTTTTCCCCTCTTTACCTCATCGTGAAAATAGATACAGGAGAAATCGCTACTACAACCTTTGTAACATAAATAACATAAGAATAGTATACTATAATACCCAGCTATGTGCAAACTCCTTTCTTCCATCAGCCATTCAGATTCTCTAACTGTATTTAAATACAAAATTAACAGCAATATGATAAAAACCTAAAATATTATTATACTGGTTATAGAAAATTACAAGTTCTCCACACATGTCTTCGGACATAATGCAGCAGCCTTAAGGAACACCTGTATTAAAATATAATAGATAGTCCTGTATGTGCATGCGGAAGTATTGAAGCTATGAAACATTATTTTTACAATCTCCATTGCACAATCTTCAAAGCAACAAAATGACAGCCGCTATTCAATAATATCATAACGTATCTGTTGCTATAATGCTTTTTCGTGATCTCTTACAATGCTCATAAATGAACTCATATTTAGATATGTACATAAAGTTATTTCTGGTATAAAAATATTTACTTAGTATAACACAATGTGTCAGTTACCATCTAGCCATGACTTAGTATTATAATAGTACCTTATTTAAACTAAGGAACATATACATTATACATGTATAAACTTTTATAGCTTTCTCACTTGTAATTTTATGTGTATATTAATGTATGACTACCATGTGTATTGTTTATATTAATGCATGACTTCCATGTGTATTGTGCATGACTACCATGTGTATTGTGTATATTAATGTATGACTACCATGTGTATTGTGTATATTAATGTATGACTATCATGTGTATTGTGTATGACTACCATGTGTATTGTGTATATTAATGTATGACTACCATGTGTATTGTGTATGACTACCATGTGTATTGTGTATATTAATGTATGACTACCATGTGTATTATGTATATTAATGTATGACTATCATGTGTATTGTGTATGACTACCATGTTCATTGTGTATATTAATGCATGACTATCATGTGTATTGTGTATGACTACCATGTGTTTTGTGTATATTAATGTATGACTATCCTGTGTATTGTGTATATTAATGTATGACTATCATATGTATTGTTTATATTAATGTATGACTATCATGTGTATTGCGTATGACTACCATGTGTATTGTGTATATTAATGTATGACTACCATATGTATTGTGTATATTTATGAATGAATAATCTGTGTATTGTGTATATTAATGTATGACTATCATATGTTTCGTGTATATTAATGTATGACTATCATATGTATTGTTTATATTAATGTATGACTACCATGTGTATTGTGTATGACTGCCATGTGTATTGTGTATATTAATGTATGACCATCATGTGTATTGTGTATATAAATATATGACTATAGTGTGTATTGTGTATGCTAATGTATAACTACCATGTGTATTGTGTATGACTACCATGTGTATTGTGTATATAAATGTATGACTACCATGTGTATAGTGTATATTAATGTATGACTGTCTTGAGTATTGTGTATATTAATATATGACTACCATGTGTATTGTGTATATTAATGTATGACTATCATGTTTATTGTGTATGAGTTCCATGTGTATTGTGTATATTAATGTATGTCTATCATGTGTATTGTGAATATTAATGTATGACTCCCATGTGTATTGTGTATATTAATGCATGACTATCATGTGTATTGTGTATATTAATGTATGATTACCACGCGTATTGTGTATACTAATGCATGACTACCATGTATATTGTGTATATCAATGTATGACTACCATGTGTATTGTGTATATTAATGCATGACTACCATATGTATTGTGTATATTAATGCATGACTACCATGTGTATTATGTATATTAATGCATGACTATCATATGTATTGTGTATATTTATATATGATTATCATATGTATTGTGAATAAAATATTGTTTAAGCTAAGTCAGTCTTAAGCAGCCGCTCAAAATGAAAGATAAAAAAATTATCATCTAAGACAGATCGAAGCTTAATACTTAATTAAAACTTAATTGATAAAATGGTCAAATGAAAATGTGATTGTTTAATAGAGGTGACCACTAACACATGATTGACTGTATTTCTTTCAAGTAATACATATGTGTGTGTATATATATATATATATATATATATATATATATATACATTGAAAACTTGAAATAAAATACATTAATTCGTTACATCTTATTTATTTATTGTGATATAGATAAATGTGTAGAAAATAAAGCAATACATTAAGTAAATGTAAATATTTCTTGCATACTAACATCTTCAGTTTTTTTGCTGAAGATATGTAAATGTATACATATATATGTAAACAAAATACAGCAATACACTAATTTACATCTTTATTGTATACGTAATAACATCTGCAGTTTTTGGCTTAATAATTTTAAGGTGGTCATAACACATTTCCGTAATACAAACATAGTTTAGGTTAAGCCAGTATGTTGTAATGAAGGACATCATACCTGTAATTTGTTCTATACATAAACGTATTCTGACTTACTTAAAAGTAGAACTTACAAAAAAAGAAACATATAAAATTAATAACTAGTGTAAGGAGAATATATCCATATCCTATTTTTAACATCTGGGGAGAGATTTATGAACTTTTACAAACTACAGAATGTCCGCTGTGACACCAGTGTAAGGAAAGCGTATTTTGGATACGAGCTGTATACCTTTGCATGGTACGAATTACATTGGACCATCGTATCGGCAACCTCTATGACCTCTTTCCAGAAATGTTTGAACTTCAGGGTTTAAACAGCGAAACGGCCAAAAGGAAAGCAGAATGGGAGACCAATTTCTAAAAGATATAGGTAATAATTACCACCGGTAAATCAAACTGAAAATACATTTAAAAATATTTTTGTCCTGGCATTCACCACGAAAATAAAACGCTGATACAGTTTCATTAGATATAACATAAGAGAGAAATATCAACCTAATGCCATTACAAATTAATTGCTATATTATCATCAATTTGTTTCTTAAAAAGGGAGATGGGGGACGGTGAAGGATTTTATTTATTATTCTTTATGAAAATAAAAAGGGTTGAAGCGGCATGAAAATAAGGGGCGTTCGGGGATAATAATCAAGCAATTGATTAAGTATGTTCTAAAACATATGTGTAATAGTTAACAAGTTAACACAATGATACACTTTACAATATATGTGTAATAGTTAACAAGTTAACACAATGACACATTTTACAATATATGTGTAATAGTTAACAAGTTAACACAATGATACATTTTACAATATATGTGTAATAATTAACAAGTTAACACAATGATACATTTTATATATTTAATGAGGTAGAGAGGGAGAGCGAGAGAGGAAAGAGAGAGAGTAATACAGAAATACAGATACCAATTCACATTTAAATTTACATTCATATCAAACATTTTTATAATAATAAAATACTATGCAACACTCTTCCGGATTTCAAGCGTCCACCCATACAGACAGCAGCATATTAGATGTTTATGTAAAAGAATGTGCAGAACATTCTATTCTATTGATTTGATACTCGTATATTTCGATTAATTTCATCTCTGCCGTCACGTGTCCCTTTAATTAACAGAACTAAATATTACTGAAAGTTGATAGATCTGATACGGAGTACACAAAGGATGGTGATAGCCGCCTGGCTTTTGTTTATTTTATCACAAACATGGTATATATTGTTAGATAGGCAGACTTCCATGTTCCTGGCAATTGAACTAAATCTCACTTGACACACACTAAGTGTTGTTATACTTAATAAATGAATGGGGTTTTAGGGCTCGTCGACACCTGATAATTAAATAGGTTTTGCTGCGCACGCAAGTAAAGAGACATAATGTTGATATCCTTCTTGCTAATCGTTTTTCTAGGTTCCTAGCAAATGTATTTAATCTAAATTATCACATGGACTACTGTTATCATTCATTCATTCATTCGTTCATTCGTAAATTTGTAAATTCATTCATTCATTCGTTCGTTCGTTCGTTCGTTCGTTCGTTCGTTCGTTCGTTCGTTTATTCATTCATTGATTCATTCATTTGTCCATTGGTTAATTGATTCGTTCGTTATAGTTTACTTAAAACGTTACTCAAGTCTTTCGCACTTAGTCTAACTCTTATTGGCATGAATTTGTATACGATTCCTCCTCTGGTTTTCTTGAACTATTACACATTAACTTACTCATAATGTATACATTTTGATTTGTATACCAGTGTTCAAAAATCACACTTAATGAATTATTTAGTTTATAGCTCAGCTAATGTAGTTAACTAACCTAATGTTTTACTTAGTTTATACTTCCGTATTTTAGCTCGATTGCGACACAAGCTTAAAGCTTATTTGAACCGCTTCCGAGTCCGTTTCCTAGATAGAACCAGTACAGGGTGTTGTTTGCTGAGAGATATTGTGTCAAGCTGGTGATCGATCCCGCAACCTCTGGCGTGAGCAACCAACACTCTATCAACTACACTATCGCTCGGCCTCCTACTTGTAAAGGGGGTATAATGACAATATACCTCACTGTGGTATGCATATAGTTGACGCATTTGTGTACTCAAAGTATATACAGATATTGCCGCATTATTATTTTTTTTTAATTTCCACTACAAAATTAATTCTGATCCATTTATTTACCCAGTCATAGGTTTCTGAAGGTCGGGATGGATAGTCCCTCAACAAAATTTACAGATTGCAACAAAATAGTTAGATTATTGTGGCCTAACTTGGTAGTATCAGCTAGAACGTGCCTATTGGAATGATATAGGCTATATTTAGAGCATGTAGCGTGGGTTTGTTAAACGTATCGATATATCGATAGGTGTAACGTTTTTAAGATCTTTTCACATATTATTTTTTATTATTAAAGAATAAATCATTTGGCGTTTATTTCGTGGAAATCCATTAAGTATTCAGAAAAATAGAACAATTAAACGGGTTTATTATTTGTAAAACTAATTAAAATTTACATTGAACCTAATAGCGTAAAAGACATGTTGAAACTTGTTAATTCATAATTTGCACGAAATTCACTAATGTATGTGGAGTGTTTTACTATATATATCTGACTGTATTATGAAAACTTCGTCCAGTCTAGCAAAGCACATCTTTACGGAATCGTTGTGACGAGAAAGATCAGCATGTTACTATTCCATTACATAACGGTAGATGGCCGTTTTTAGACGTACGCGAGACATGTGTCCGCTACGTTAAACAGTTTGTATCGCTATATAATTTACGGAACGTGTAGGAGAAAGAACTTGTGATTAAAGAAGTGTTAATTCCATTATAGGACATCTTTAAACCAGCGGTGGTTTTTTGTGTTTTTTTGTTGATGAGTAATTAGCTTTAATTTGTAAATATTGTATAACTATATTTATAATTTTATTCATGTAAAAATTATTTTGAGTATACTTGTATTCTACCCTCGTGAGTTGTCGGCTGTTGGTCATTGATGCTACACAGATATTTTATAAATGATATGAATATTTATGCCAAAATAAAATAACATATTTAGTAAGAGAATAATACACAATATTTGGGGAGTATTTTCGGCAACTTTACTTGTTCAAAAACAAAAGATGCCAAATATATAGATATGAAGAAGTTTTTCTCGAATATTGTTTTACTAATAAGTTTCAATGATAGTAGTCACGTAATCGTTAACAAGTGTAAAGACCATTGGAAGCATTAATGTGAATTTAGATAAAAAATGATGCTTGAAATTGGTGTATGAATACATTATTTCGGAAGTCTACTTTCACTTTGTCAACAGTGTACACACTGAACAGAAAAAAAACAATCTTTTGGTTGACACATGGCCCCCTACATGACCGAAGTTTATTTTATTTACCACAGATTAAAGAAAAAAACTCAATGGCTGACTTACACTAAGTGAAAGTCGCCAAATAGCGACTATACTCCCTTTATCTAGATCTTCAACGATATACAAGGGATATGGTGTCAAACTATATTTCCGTACATCTGTACACTTATCTCATTTTCCAGTTATATTGTTAAGTGCAACATGGTCAACATTTCCGTGTGTCATTTTAAACACGTTTCGCGCTATTTGCAACTAAAAGGAAATATAATGCATGTTCATGCATTGTACAATACACGGAAATACTCAGGTTTAGCTTATTAATTTCCCTTTAATTAATAACTGCAGTAAATATGTTAGCACGCACTTGGCCATAAACAAAAACGATTGTTTTATATCACGTTCATTCAATGAGATTTATAAATAAATTTATTTTGGTAATAAATGTACATACATGTACAAAACCTGGCAACAACATGATGCATTAACAATATAATACATGTAACAATGATATAGAAATCATCATTACTATACATATATCATTTATAGGCTATGAAATGTACACGGATATAAAAAATAACACAAAAAGGTGAATATAACTCTTCTCTTATATCATTTGTGGTCCTTGAATATTGATGTCATGCCATAGAAATTCATGTAATTGTAAGTAATTATTTTTAAAATATATCACAGTAATAAGTCAAGCATTATATCACAACCGATAAGTTAATTGGCATTTGTTTTACATGTACGATTAACAATCACAGACAGCTTTATTGTTATTTGATATTCCAAACTATATGATTGCTACTTCAGTATATGTAAACAAAATGTTAATATCATGACCCTCCGACCAACGGTTCCGCGATGCTCTATCACCGGACCACGTGTTACATACAATGGATTAGGTGATGTCTATCACTCCATGGAAGTATTCAGAGGTCACACACAGCCATCAAAAGTAAACAAATAATCAAATAAACACAAACAAGTAAACAAATAAACACAAATAAATAAACAAATAAACACAAACAATTAAACAAATAAACAGACATAAACACAAATACAAGAGCAGTAAAAATGTTAGGTACAACACATACATTAAAAAAATAATTGTTAAATAATAAATGTAACACATGACACGCAAATAATAGATCAATATTATGTTATAATATACATGAATACATAATTCTGCAACTAATTGTTTATATGTTAATTACTGTGATAACTGAACTACCAATCAATTGATATTTTGTATGATTATTATATGTTATTAAGTTATAGGACAGTGGCGCCACAGTTGCCTGTCAGTTTTTGTCTCTTATAATTCTTATACTGAATGGCATATGTTGTACACTATTAAATCTCTCCATATAGAAGAAGTAGATCATTGCATTTAACACGATAAATTTGTTACAGTCTTTGTTTAGGTAACAACCATGTAAATGAGTTTTATTTTCTAACGAAACGAGAAGGAAAATCAATGACAGCATAACACTTTTGATTCCGGTTACAAACAGGTGTGATATATACGAGGGGCTTCCAATAAGTAATGTTATTCGTCCTATAAATTATGAACCGGGAACATGTAAATCGCGGATTCGAACAATCAGACAGATTTGTTTGTTTTGCCTCCGATGATACAAACAAACAAATCGTGCGAGTTTCAGAATAGTTTTACCATAGTCTTAACAACACAGTCGTATGCACTGTAGTCAAACATATATGAAGTTGGAAAAAAGAACCGATACATGTGTTCATACACGGAGCTGTATGAGGGCGCGTTGCACAAGTGGAGCACGTGCACCGCAGACGTATATGTGTATATGGTAATAGCAAGATAATTAAACATTATTTCACTATTTCGAGTCACATAGAAAAAGTGACAGCAAAATCTTGCCACCAAAGAGAGACGATAGTCTCGCATCGCCAACAGAAGTGTGGAATTTCTGTATGTATAAAACAGTCTATGAAGACATATTTCTGAAGATGTTAAAAATATTGAAAAGGTGCATAACTGTTAAAGAAGATTATTTTGAAGGAATGAACCAAATATCATTAAGATATTAGTTTTTATTATTATTTTATTACCAGTAAAACAATACCTATTGAACGCCCTTCGTACATACATACATTCAGTGTTACAAATCCGAAACTTCCCTGTATATGATAGAAAATGTTACCCACACGAACCAATGCCATTATCTATTATATTACATTCTCGAAAAGGCTCAAGTTACTAGATCATACTTTAAAATATTACTAAATCTTAACGAAACACGTCGCAGTGCAATCACAGTAATTGTCTTTTCAATCAGTTCTATTTCGGGAACTCATTTCCAGTAGCAATTTATAATAATAAAGCACTATCGAAAAGACTCTAGTTATATCAAAATGCCATTGAATCTTAATGAATAAGTCACAATACAATCACAGCAATGGTCTTTTCAATCAATTCTCTTTTAGCAAATCATTTCCACAATCAATTTGTAACAAACAGTCAAAGTAAGAAATAAATAAAAAAAAAAGCATTTAAACGCTCATGCCTTTTCGTTAATTGGTTGATTGATTTATTGATTGATTGATTGATTGATTGATTTATTGACTGATTGAATATGAAGCGTAATTTTATACCATTTAGGGCTAGCAGACAATCAGTTAACCTAACCACTGGGAGTTTAACCAGTACTCGAGCATCCCTTCCGATTTAGCAAGTAACTGATAATTTCCCACTTGAATCAGCGGTGAGAGACGAATGATAATGAGCCGCAATGTCGTATATCAATCACCAAGTAGACTGTGACCGGGCGGCGATTCGAGCTCACGGCCCCTGGATTGATAGTCAGACTCGACTCGTTTATCGAAATACACATTACGGTCATTATTGTTAGTATATGTGTGACGTTTTCCGATATTCTTTTTAAGCAAGCACGAGTCGCGGTATGCATATTATGCTATTTCGCATTATACAAGTTACTTTAAATGTCGGCTTTCAGCTACTGACTGTTCGTAATACTGTATTCAAATAGCGTCGTTTTAGAAACATAAGTGCTTATTAAACACGTTGTATTGTAAGTTAAACAGTTGTTTGAGTGATGAGTATTGTATATCAATGTTTGAATCTGTGACACCGTGATGCTTCATGTAGAAGTAATGGTGCTTTTTTCTTTCTCTCGGCAATTTAGGGATAATGATCGTAATTGCCGTCGTTTCACACCGCTTTAAATAACACACAGTTTAGGGTAGAAGTATTTTATCACACAGCTGATGAAATATTAACTGTTGGTTGTATGGATATACTGCGAGACTGTAAGGTTGTTATGTGGTTTATATAACAGCATCGTTTATATGTATTGTTTATATGTTATATAACTGCGCTTAGTTGGGTATCGGTCTGGTAAGGATAAAAAAGTGATTGACATATGCAAAATGCGAAAACGGAGGCTGAATATGCGAATATATACGGTGTGTATTGTATCAATTATTTTTTTCGGAATAATTATATATAACCTTGAGACGGACCATATAAAAAGTCCTCTTGTTAGAACAGTTTCGGCAGTTACTCATCTTTCCGAGGAAAGTATTTATGGTGCAATCAAAAGTGTGTGTGATAGTTGTGTTGACGATGACAACAATACGAATAATAAAGATTCGATATTTGTTTCCAAGAAGAGAGAAGATACTCTGGACCTATCTGTGCATGTCAACTACACAGAACCCGGCACTTTAAATAGAAACTCAACTGATATGGAAGGCGAGGAGAATACTGTTCAAAATGAGTTTGCTCGTGAGCCTACAGATGGTAAACCTGTGTCGTTGGACAATTCAAGACGTGTATATAAAAAGCGGACTAAAAAACGCAGGACTGCATGGCTACAGACGCTGGAGTATAGAAATAGTTCCAAAGTTTATGATATAATGAACATGGTAAGAATTTATAAATAATTTACAGTTAAATTTCTATAAGCGATCACCTCTATTAAGCAGTCACTTGTCTTAAGATGCCACATTTGTTATTTCCCATTTATATCCAAATTAACCTACATTAAGCTACAACCTGTCTTAAAATATCACTTTTGCTCCTTCCCATGATTGGTTGCTTAAGACAGTTTTACTGTGTTTAATTGAAATTGATTGTAAAAAACTATGTCTGACACACTTGGCCTATTTCTGAGTAGAACCAGTTTTAAGTACGAGTATAAAGTGTACAAAAGTTGCTGGATATCTTACCAACGACCCTTCGATTCTGGGCCCGTTGTTCTGTCATTAAGCTATAGCCAACACACAAGTGTTACATACCGAAACAACATTAAAAAAATAGTTACATGATTATAAAAACTGTTCACGAATTAAAACATTGCATTCATAAAGAACTATGTTTAACGGTAACCATTTGTTTAAGAATACTGTTCGCATATGCATTATCACAATCCTGTTTCTTTATAACCTGACTGTCTTTTTTATTATTATTTTATAATACAGTTAAACCTGTACAAGTAGGCACACTTGTTATTTCCCATCAATATGCGTTCAGAGCAAATCAACCTGCATTAAACAACAACCTGTCTTAAAAGGTCACTTTTGCTCCTTCCATTGACTGACCATTGACAGTCAGACCTGTATTAGTGGTCACCTCTATTAAGCAAAGACATGTCTTTGTCTTAAACTACTACATTTTCTATTTACCATTTTTATAATTTTAGTTTAATCGATCTTTATTAAGCAACCACCTGCCTTGAAGGGTCACTTATGTTCTTTATATTGAGTGACTGCTTAAAACAGGTTTGACTGTAGTTTGTATGTAAATAGGGTTGGGTTTTTTTTAATGTGAACTATTGAGAAATATATTACATTAAAATAAATAAATCCAAAAACTGGAAATACGGAAAGACTTTTATTAACGAGAGAACTCATTTGAATAAATTCAATCTTCCATGAGGCCCTCAAAATATTGACAAAGTACAACATAAATTTAACATAAACAAGTATATACATATGTGTGTGAAAATGTTTATTAATTTTGATGAGAGCTAACAATGATAACAGTTCCCAAATGTACCAAATCACTTCGATTTTAATAGTAACTATTTGCTTTTATAAAAGGAACGATTACGTGACCAATTCATCCAAGAATAGACTACTTGTATACATAATGTCTAAACTTGATTATTATACAAAATTTAAGACATCCTTTGGTTACGAAGATAATATTGATAAAAAAAATAATTATGCATTGAGAAAACAATTTTCATGCCTTACGTTAATTTCATACTCATTAGAAATCGAATTTAGTAGATTTAATGCAATCGATAGAGAAAACCGTTTATGTAAATTATATAATCAAAATGTAATTGAATCTGAATATCATTTCATCTTATGTCTCATCTCAGTACACAAATCCAATACTTTGATGTCAACTAAAAATAAAACGATGTTGCTTAAACTTTCATAATTCACCAAAGTAGCATTAATCATTAGAAAAAATACTCTTGAAACTTTAACTGTTTCTTAATTTATATACTACTTTCATCCTAAATGTTGGCGTTGCCATATTTATGTAAACATTATAAAAGGTCAATGCCGAGCTACGAATAAACTTTGAAATTGAAGCGAAATAGATAAATCAACGGTACATAACAATAGAGCAATCACAGCTCAGCAACTAGGAAATAAAGAGCTGATTTAAATTATGTATCGTCAAATCAATTAACTAGACATTGACCGCTTACATCAAACATACAGTTGTTGGTTCCCCAGGGGCGGGTCATAGAAATATTTTTGAAATGATACTAGCTTGTCAAGTTCATCGCGAGGTCCTTGTACAATTTGTGGATTGGGCATTGTGACTAATGATAATTTTATGTGGCAGCACTTAAAATACTGCCTCATGCAAACAGTTGTAGAGATAATGATGATACTGACGATGATGACGCTGAGGATGGTGATTATGATGATGATGATGATGATGATGATGGTGATGATGATGATGAAAATAATAATTATAATAAATAATATTATTACAGGTGTTACTAAATGTAATAACATATTTTCACTAAATTTCATTTATTTTTATAATGACCTGCCTCGCACATTTCCCATAAGCAGGGCATTTTTCATCTAGGCAGGGCATTATCACTACCCAGAATTCATCTAGGCAGGGCATTTTCACTACCCAGAATTCATCTAGGCAGGGCATTTTCACTACCCAAAATTCATCTAGGCAGGGCATTATCACTACCCAAAATTCATTTAGGCAAGGCATTATCACTACCCAAATGCATTTAGGCAGGGCATTATCACTACCCAAATGCATTTAGGCAGGGCATTATCACTACCAAAATGCATTTAGGCAGGGCATTATCGCTACCAAGAATGCATTTAGGCAGGGCATTATCACTACCAAAATGCATTTAGGCAGGGCATTATCGCTACCCAGAATGCATTTAGGCAGGGCATTATCACTACCCAGAATTCATTTAGGCAGGACATAATCGCTACCCACAATTCATCTAGGCAGGGCATTATCGCTACCCAGAATTCCTTTAGGCAAGGCATTATCACTACCCAAATGCATTTAGGCAGGGCATTATCACTACCAAAATGCATTTAGGCAGGGCATTATCGCTACCCAGAATTCCTTTAGGCATGGCATTATCTCTACCCAGAATGCATATAGGCATGGCATTTTCGCTACCCAGAATGCATCTAGGCAGGGCATTATCGCTACCCACAATTCATCCAGGAAGGGCATTGTCGCTACCCAGAATTCATCTAGGCAGGGCATTATCGCTACCCAGAACTCATCTAGGCAGGGCATTATCGCTACCCAGAATTCATCTAGGCAGGGCATTATCGCTTCCCAGAATTCCTTTAGGCAGGGCATTATCTCTACCCAGAATGCATATAGGCATGGCATTTTCGCTACCCAGAATGCATCTAGGCAGGGCATTATTGCTACCCACAATTCATCCAGGAAGGGCATTGTCGCTAACCAGAATTCATTAACGCAACCCAGAATTCATCTAGGAAGGGCATTATCGCTACCCAGAATTCATCTAGGAAGGGCATTATCGCTACCCACATTTCATCTAGGCAGGGCATTGTCGCTAACCAGAATTCATTAACGCAACCCAGAATTCATCTAGGAAGGGCATTATCGCTACCCAGAATTCATCTAGGAAGGGCATTATCGCTTCCCACAATTCATCCAGGAAGGGCATTGTCGCTAACCAGAATTCATTAACGCAACCCATAATTCATCTAGGAAGGGCATTATCGCTACCCAGAATTCATCTAGGAAGGGCATTATCGCTACCCATAATTCATCTAGGAAGGGCATTATCGCTACCCAGAATTCATCTAGGAAGGGCATTATCGCTACCCACAATTCATCTAGGCAGGGCATTATCGCTACCCACAATTCATCCAGGAAGGGCATTGTCGCTACCCAGAATTCATCTAGGCAGGGCATTATCGCTACCCACAATTCATCTAGGCAGGGCATTGTCGCTAACCAGAATTCATTAACGCAACCCAGAATTCATCTAAGAAGGGCATTATCGCTACCCAGAATTCATCTAGGAAGGGCATTATCGCTACCCAGAATGCATCTAGGCAGGGCATTGTCGCTAACCAGAATTCATTAACGCAACCCAGAATTCATCTAGGAAGGGCATTATCGCTACCCAGAATGCATCTAGGCAGGGCATGATCGCTACCCAGAATGCATCTAGGCAGGGCATTATCTCTACCCAGAATTCATCCAGGAAGGGCATTATCACTACCCAGAATGCATTTAGGCAGTGCATTATGGCTACAAAGAATGCATTTAGACAGGGCATTATCGCTACCCAGAACGCGTATAGGCAAGGCATTATCGCTACTAAGAATGCATTTAGGCAGTGCATTATGGCTACAAAGAATGCATTTAGACAGGGCATTATCGCTACCCAGAACGCGTATAGGCAAGGCATTATCACTACCAAGAATGCATGTAGGCAGTGCATTATCACTACCCAGAATTCATTTAGACAGGGCATTATCGCTACCCAGAACGCGTATAGGCAAGGCATTATCACTACCAAGAATGCATGTAGGCAGTGCATTATCACTACCCAGAATTCATTTAGACAGGGCATTATCGCTACCCAGAACGCGTATTGGCAAGGCATTATCTCTACCCAGAATTCATCCAGGAAGGGCATTATCACTACCAAGAATGCATTTAGGCAGGGCATTATGGCTACAAAGAATGCATTTAGACAGGGCATTATCGCTACCCAGAACGCGTATAGGCAAGGCATTATCGCTACCAAGAATGCATTTAGGCAGGGCATTATCACTACCCAGAATTCATATAGACAGGGCATTATCGCTACCCAGAATGCATTTAGGCAGGACATTATCACCACCCAGAATTCATTTAGGCAGGGCATTACCGCTACCCAGAATGTATTTAGACAGGGTATTATCACTACCCAGAATGCATTTAGGCAGGACATTATCACTACCCAGAATGCATTTAGGCTGGGCATTATCACTACTCAGTTTGATAACGGCCCCGGTACGATGACGCCGCCAGTGCGTATGTATCCACCTTTATGTAATAATTCTATCTTTTCGTGACCACATGTGTTACTCTCAGAGAGTAACCCTGGGTAATCTTATACTTGATGTATCAGTTACTGTAAGCCCGCCATTGATTTTTATTCTTTATTCAATAGTTATTAAAAAAAAGTTTGCAGGCTTGTCATTCATAGAGGGAGAGACGTATCCAAATTAAATAAGTGAAACTTAGATATTATTGTTTGTTTAAAATATGATGAGAAAAGTAGTGGTCATGTGTCAAAGAAGAGATTTTTTTTCTGTTCAGTCACGGTGTACACTGTTGGCAATGAACGTTTTATATCCGAATGATTTATATGTTTTATAATTAAGTACATAGATCTATGTAATATATTGATAAGATTTTATCCATTATTCTATAGTTTAATATATGCGATCATTATAAGCAAAATGGAATTGATTGTTTTTTGTTTTATTTCCGTTTATTTCAGAAGCCAATAAACTTTTTGCCAACTTTTGCGAATCCTTGCTGGTACGGGCTGGAGAATAATGGCCCAATACACGACGGGAAACTGCATTGCTTACCATATTTTTACATTATAGGTAATAATCAAAACTTTACTCTCTTCATTGCAAATCGCGCATCTTTTTGACACCATCACGTTCAAAGTACTAGAAGTGAGAACATGAACCACCCCGTCAATTTACATGACGCGGGCAATCAAACAAGTCGATTATCCAATCGGCGATTGACAATTGTCGCTACTCTTTCATTTTCCTTAGACAAGCGAACGGTCTCTAAGTAAATTTAATTGTAATCATGTGACATTGTATCTACTTGCACAAACAACGTCACGTGGTCATTGGTCAGTTGAAGGAAGGCGGCGGTTATTATCCGATTAATTGACATGGATCGGAGATCATGAATCTGGATCGGAGGTCCAGCCATTTAAATGTTTCTCAGTAATAAAACAACTATACTTGTTTAAGCGGTGTTTCAAGTTATATGTTGCATCCAATTTTATTGACTAAACATTAGTAGAATCACAGCTCTTTCGCAAGTAAACATTATCATTAGAATTTGTTTCTCAGTAATAAAACAACTATACTTGTTTAAGCGGTGTTCAAGTTATATGTTGCATCCAATTTTATTGACTAAACGTTAGTAGAATCACAGCTCTTTCGCAAGTAAACATTATCATTAGAATTTTGCGACATACCGAGGCTAAACTCATCACCAGTGGTTAGGGGATGGGGTGGGTGGGGGGAAATTGATTTTAAATAGCTCCTTGGAACTTACAAAAGAAGGAATAGTGCGTGTATACGAGAATATATGGTATACAATGAAATTGAGATATTGTATTTTTAACAGCGTGACAGCTAGGGGTAGACATCGAAACGCATTGAGATATTGTTGACAGCTATGGGTAGACATCGAAACGCATTGAAATATTGTATTTTAACAGCGTGAAAGCTAGGGGCAGACATCAGCGTGATAGTTAGGGGCAAACATCGAAACGCATTGAGATATTGTATTTTAACAGCGTGACAGTTAGGGATAGACATCGAAACGCATTGAGATATTGTATTTTAACAGCGTGACAGTTAGTGGTAGACATCGAAACGCATTGATATATTATATTTTTAACAGAATGACAGCTGGGGGTACACATAGAAACGCATTGAGATACTGTATTTTAACAGCGTGACCGCATTGAGATATTGTATTTTAACAGCGTGACATCTAGGGCCGAGGGGTAGACATCGAAACGCATCGAGACATTGCATTGAGATATTGTATTTTTAACAGCGTGACAGCTAGAGGGCAGACATCGAAACGCATTGAGATATTGTATTTTTAACAGAGTGACAGCTAGGGGCAGACATCGAAACGTATTGAGATATTGTATTTTTAATAGAGTGACAGCTAGGGGCAGACATCGAAACGCATTGAGATATTGTTTTTTAACAGCGTGACATCTGGGGGGTAGACATCAAAACGCATTGAGACATTGTATTTTTAACAGCGTGACAGCTAGGGGCAGACATCGAAACGTATTGAGATATTGTATTTTTAACAGCGTGATAGCTAGGGATAGACATCGAAACGCATTGAGATATTATATTTTTATATTTTTAACAGCGTGACAGCTAGGGGTAGACATCGAAACACATTGAGATATTGTATTTTTAACAGCGTGACAGCTAGTGGCAGACATCGAAACGCATTTTCTTTGGTGTTTTGTACGACTCACACTCGTTCAGTTATTTTACAAAAACAACGATTTACAAATAAATGTATCTGTTTTTTAAAGGTGTAAAGAAATGCGGCACGACCGATCTGTTTTCCCGGATTGCTGGCCATCCTGATTTTATTGTTCCTGGTTTTAAAGAGGCACAGTGGTTTGCGAGGCGTCGTTTTGGCAACTCATCCGGTGAGTTTTTGTGCAAATATGATTCCACTTGTCAAGCAAGATACGTCCGGGTTTTTATATTCAATAGGTAATGATCCCACATATTTGGATAAACCGTCCTTTCAATAGGCTTTTTGTTTTATTCAGTTAAAATTACCATTACCAAGAAAAGCGGACTTATGTTTTCAATTAAAATATCACAAATCACAAATAGCAAAAGGTAAGGACGGCTTAAACTCTTACGTGGTGATTTTGGCAAAACCTCACACCCGTTGTCACTATTATACTAGAGGTACGGCTGTATTTTTGTATCAAATATCAGGTACAATATATAGTATTACACAGTTGTAAAATAGTTATCCACTATGTTTATTTTTCGCAGCTCTCCACGTAAACGACCATCCCAAAATGCTACCTCCCTCTCCCTCCAAAAAAGAAAACCTCATATATTAAGAAGACGTCAAGCTGACTTTTGTCATTATTGCAATATTGTAAACTTTATTCTAATTAAACATTTTTGTGGACTAATCTTGTGTATGCCCATGCTCATAAAAGGTGTTATTTCTTTCAATATTATATCTCAAAATATTAGACTTTTTGTAAAGCCATTTTTCTTTCTCACAGAATTGTTAACGATTTTGAACCGTATGGGTATCCTACATTATCTCTACCAGGAAAATGTGATGTGAAATTGCTTGCTTTATAAAACGAGAAGGATATTAAATACACAAACTCATAACATTATACTGTTCTTCTGTTGCAAGAACGAAAACGTGTCATTACGCTATTCTGTTATACGCTTTAGGAGTACTTTCAGAATTACATTTTATAGTTTACCAGGATCCTTGTCCAACATTCTGTAATATGAAAAGTGCAATATGACATATTTTAAGATCTCTATCGTTGTTGAACACAAACCTCTAGCTAAAGTACAGTTATTAAAGTAAGAACATGTCTTTCGTCTTTTTAGAATGGCCTATACTAATTTATTTAAATGTACTATGTTCTACATTATTGTATATATGATGAAAACTGAGAAATCTAATCTCTGTCTATAACCTGCATGTACAGGAAGGGTGGTGAGACCAGACCAATATCAGTTATTGTCTTATGAGATGTCATGTTGCATACTTGATTATTAAAAGAATGAATGAGGCTTTACGGCGTATCTACACATTGTAGGTTATTCGACGCCATCAGGAAGGAAAATTCCAGTTTCACTCTATATATGTACAAAAAAACAACAACAGCAAATTGACATCATACGATACCTGTATGTTTTATCACCGTCTAAGGGAAGTAATTGGATTCAAAATCATCAAATTGTGCAAGGGCAATTATCGGATAACGATACAATGCTATTTTTAACACAAGAGTTGTTAAATTAACACTATAAAACTATGGTGTACGCTCAGAGTTAAAAGAACCGGTACCGGTGCACCGCTATTATATCGGTATATCGGTGCACCAATATATTGTTTTAAAATATACCGTTGCACTATTAAAATATGTCGGTGCATGGTTAAAAGTGGCGGTCCACCATTATAATATATCGATGTACCATTATATAGCGGTTCACCCCTATATAATATCGGTGCACCCCTATATAACATCAGTGCACCTCTATATTATATCGGTCCGGTGCTTTTGACCCTGATTGTACACCATATAAAACCAATACGCTATTTTGAAACTGCGTCATTCTGTTTTTTTATTTTATTTACAGTTACACTGTCAGCTCGTGTATACGAGAAATTTACTGTCGCCATGCAATAGATATCAGGCTGTTTGTTTCTATACAGATTGGTCAATACTGTCACATTGTTTTCGTTTTACCTTGTTGTATACAGACAGTTACACTGTTTCAACATACGTACTAACGCCTCTAACTGTGGTCAGGCAAGGGATACCAAGTTGTGTGTTTCTATATAAATCGGCCAGTAATGTAAAACTGCCGAACGCCTCTTTAGTAAAATTAAAATTGCCGTGTGTCCCTATAAATACACTAAAATTGCAGTGTGCCCTTTAAAATAAATTAAAATTGCCTTGAATCCCTTTAAATCATATCAAAATTGACATGTGTCCCTTTTAAATTCATCAAAATACCCGTGTGACCCTTTGAAATACACTAAAATTGCAGTGTGACCCTTTGAAATACACTAAAATTGCAGCGTGACCCTTTGAAATACACTAAAAAGCCCGTGTGATCCTTTGAAATACACTAAAATTGCAGTGTGACCCTTTGAAATACACTAAAATTGCAGTGTGCCCTTTAACAAATAAAAAAAATACCAGTGTTCATTTAAAATATATAAAAATTGCCGTGTGTTCCTATTAAATACATTTGACTTTCCTTGTGCCCTTTAGTAATATTAAAATTGCCGTGTGTCCCCTTAAAAGAAATTGAAATTGTTGTGTGCCACTTTGAAATACATTGAAATTATCGTGTGCCCCTTTAAATTACATTGAAATTGCCTTGTGTCCCTTTGAAATACATCAAAATGTCGTGAATCCCTTTAAAATACATTCAAATTACCTTGTGTCCTTTTAAAAGACATAGTTCAGATATGCCTTTAACATTTACTTCTCAAATTAATTGAATGACCACAAAACTAAACTGGTATAATTCCATCACTTTTATTAATTATTAATCAAATTAATTCTTTCAATTTAGATTAAATTAATTTCATATATACGTTTTATAATTGTTAAAGAAAATAACAAAACAAAACTGCTACAAAAGTGTTAGAGACCACAAAGAAACACCCAGGCCAAAAATATATATACCAAAAGTTATGGTCCTTTACTTATTTTTAATACTATATTTTCGTATCATTTATACCAGAAATAATGGTCCTTAAGTTATTTTCAATACTATTTTCATATTATTTAAACCAGAAATTATGGTCCTTAACTTATTTTGAGTACTATATATTTGTATCATGTATAAACAATTAAATTGCATTTTTCTTTTAGAGTCGGGAGGATCAGATAAAAAGTATGTTGATTATTACATAACAATGTTCGATAAGGCCGCTTTAAAAATTAGGGACAGAACCTCACCCAAACATAAAGGCATCGACCACCCAAAAATTACAGGTATGTACTGAGTTGATTTCCTTACCAATATGCTGTAGACACACGTTTATAGTTTAAAGGTCATCTGACTGATACGTAACTTTCTGCCATAGACTGACCACAAATTAATGTTGAAATCGGGATGTCTTTTAACCATTTACCACAGTTATGTCCCTTTTCAATATAAAAAAAGAGTTTAATGTATCCACATTATTTTAATTTCATATCAACATCATTTAAATACATATTTTTCTGGTGTTTTTGTTCATTTAACTATTATTGGAAAACAAGAAGATCTGGGTCATTGAAAATTCTCCATTATGACAGAACTCACATTGTTGGCAGGTCCGTTTGGTGACACGCCTTCTACCAATCCAGAGATCGTGAGTTGGAATCCCCGCCCGGTGGCAGGCTCCGAAATGATTAATATACATTGTGTCGCATTGTAATTTGTATCCCACCGCTGATTCAAGTGGGAAGTTTTTATTCACTCTCGAAGATTGACATGCTCGAGTACTAATTAACCTTCTAAGATCATAGGAAAGAGTCGTTTGGTTAACTCTGGTAGCCTTCGATGGCATAACAATGGCACCACTAAATATTCAAACAAACAAACAAACAAACAAACAAACAAACAAAACGCACATTGTTGGAAATACTATTTCATTATCTTGTTTTGTAGCGGAAGCCAGCCCATCGAATTTGCACAAAAACTCACATTGGGAAGAGTTGCCAGGCAACAATAATTTAGTAGAACCACGATACGCCACCTTACATTATATCAAACATCTGGTCCCCAAAGCAAAGCTGATCATCACGATAAGAGATCCGGTGGAAAGGTAATTCAACACTAGTACACTAGCATCTATGTAATATGTTGTAGCATCTAAATTGAACATTTATATAACGTGGACTAGCATCTGAATTGACATATTTACAATATAACGATGTTACGCTAAAGTTTATGACGCTGTTATGAAAAACTGTAATATTTAAATGCAGAAATTCACCAGAATATTTTTTAACCGATAAGATAGAAGATATTATAGATAAAAATAAGAGTATAATTTCATCTAGCAAAAAAGCAAAAATGCAATTGTCATTAAGTGTGCTTATATAACCAAGTGGAACGCGTGGTCCAGCGGTAGAGCACCGGCAACTTGATCTAAGGGTCGTAGGTTAGTCTCTAAACCGTCTATTGCGTTTTCGTATTATGAGGTTCTCCAATGGGTTTTGAAGATCTGGGGAAAATGGCCAATTATTTTTTGGGGGGGAACATTGGTCATTACTTTCAGGGATTCAGGGATCAAAGGTCTAATTTTAGAGATCTGGGGGAAATACTTTTGGGGAACTACGGCAAATACTTTTGAGGATATGGGGAATTACTTTAAGAGATTTAGGGATCAGGGACCCCTTGGGTTGGCCTCTATTATACCTTCCTGTGATTCGTGTTCATATAACTTGAGTGTATAACGGAACAACATGTCAGCATTTGAATGTACACAGAGTTAGATCACAAGAATAAGGATCCAGTTTTTTTTCCAAACGTGTACAAACTATTTATGATATCTGAAACATGACTAACCGGTTTGTTTATGTAGGCAAATATTTGCAAAGATTACATGATTTATTGAACACTACCATTGCAGATTAATAAATTGTACAACCATTTCTGAATAAGACTTATAGTATTAACCCGAATACTAGTCTGTAGAACGGACCCAGCTCTCCCGATTGGGTCTGTTAAATAGCAAGGTTGGGAGAGCCGCATTTGAGCACGTTGGTTGGTCAGTTGCTTCAACTAAAAGTTTGGACGACGTCATAGTTTAGTAAACGTGCAATTGCTATAAATTGTGCGACAGGTATAGAATTGACTGCTTTTACAATGGTGGTTAATAGACCTGGTTCGGGGATATCAGGTTCTGAAATAGACACCCTGCATACTGTAGCCAGTCTATGTATCTTGGCTGTGACTCCTCTTGCAAATAATATTTCATGCATGTAGATTCTAGTATTTAAGCACGTTTTTTTTTAAGTTTTAAATTTCGTATTATTTTTAAAGATACTTTGATAAGATAAATAGAAGTCTAAAGTTTTTTTTATTGAAGAATATCAATATTTCGACGGAAAATCCAGCCCCAATGTTGATTATCATCCGGAATTCCTTTATAATATTAGTGATGCATACACATTTGTTTTCAACATATTCAGAGTAAATATTTATTATACATATTAGTGCAAGATGAATAAAAAATCCAGATGCCTTTATGCATTGCGTTTACACGTGTTCACATTTGAATCGTTAATCAAAAACATGAACATTTCACTTCACTGAGAAAAACGTTTTGAGGGTTTGTGTTATTTGACATCAAAAAGCTGCAGGAAGTGGGAAAGAATTCTGATGGATGAGCCAAAGGCACTTTCTAGAATAATTATGTATTGTGCATATGTTTGAAAAATGGTTTGGGTCATTATTTTAGCGATATCACCTCCGAATTATTGATATGAGGCCCGAGATCATTTGGACACCTTTTATCTAATAAGGCAATTATATAAATTAATTAATTAATTGTATTAAATTTTGTTGACCAAATACTAAATCGCGGCCCGCGATAACGTCACTTATTGATCAGTATCGGGTTATGCTAAAGAATTGACAAATAAAACGGGATGTACCGACCTGTGTATTAACGAATTTCTCATAAATAAGATAAACAATAAGTTAGAGCAAACAATGCCAATTTTGAGCATGTATAATAATCCAAGGACCATAACTCCGGAGTTACTGAGGCAATTGTATTGATTATCGAACTTGGCCGAGACATTTTGACAAGAAACATTGTGATTAAGTTTGGTGAAGATTAAAATAACAATGGAAGGGCCATAACTACGGAGGCCCGGATGCGATCCAGTTGATTATCGACATTGACCAAGGCATTTGAACATAATCATTATGGTGAAGCTCTAACTTTGAAATAAATCCTATCTTCGTCATAATTTATCAAAATGTTTCGTCCAGTTGATACAAAACTAGAGTTATGGGCCCTTGGATTATTATAAACTTGCACAATTGGCTATGTCACCGCATTAACTTGAGTTATCTTGATCTTGACAATGTTTATTGAAAACATAACTCAGCCAAAATCGACAACATGCCCAACATGTCCTTTGATTGTTATCAATGTGTTTAATTAGCAATGTCCCATTTTTAACGGATATTTTGACATCTGGCGTAAATGATCAAAAATCTGAAATATAAATAATGGAGTATCAGCTTTCGTTTTAGCTTTTTTTTAATACAGTCTCGCAGAATCTCGTAAACAGCGCCTCCTAGCGGTACGTGTTTTTCGGACGATTTTCACCGCGTTTTTTTTTTCTTATAAACAGCCAAAATTAATTGGTTACTGTTTTTAATAACATTTTAAAATTACTTATTTCTTATGATTAGCTTATAACTTTAACACATATAAAACGTAATTTATGTTACCCTTACATTTAAGCATTACGCCGGGGTTGATTAAAACGCGGGTTTTTTAACATTCACTGTAACAGTGACTTTATTCCACCGACAAAAAAACAATATTCCTTTCATGCCTGCTTTTATGAGATGAAAAGCGATTTTTAAAATTTAAAACTATCAATGATTGCTGTTAAAATATTGAAATAGTAAACCTAAGTGGAATTTTTCCTCGAAGTCATTTGACGTATTTTAATAACCGCTTCATATATTATGTTATAAATCAGCCTGATATTGATTATCCGTCCTGGTAACCGTAGAAACGAATACATGGTTTACTTGACGTATTAGACGTGTGTATCAAATTTCCTTTTCATTTCGAGACCCTACATCTGTAGAGAAAACAGGCAATACGTTTTTTATATAATGCAATATTAATAAAAGAGACGTGGCTTTTAGAAAAAAATAACGAATACCTATTAAATATCATATTAAGATTAAATAGCTTTGTTATTAAACGTGTTTTATGGCAATCCCCTTTTATCATATACATCCGTAATTATAGCACCTTAAGTGTTATAACGAAGTTGTGTGTTATTACACATCGAAAACTATAAGTGTTATAATGAAGTGGTGTATTATTACACATCGAAAACTATAAGTGTTATAACGAAGTGGTGTGTTATTACACATCGAAAACTATAAGTGTTATGCTTTTACCACTATTAAAATAATAACCTTTAAGTGTAAATGCAAATCCCGACAAAATACAGGTTTCAATTTCGAATAAGTGTCGAATTCCACATGTGTTCATTATCAACAAAGGTGTAACAGTGCTATTTTAAAGTAATACTTGTTCAAAGGCGTGTTTTATGATCGTTCTCAACCTATTATCTTGCATAATTTGGTGAAGTCATCTGCGGCATGTCACTCTTGCGACAGTAGGACAGAAGTGAGAATTTAAGAAATAAAATTATTTTGAAATGCATTGGCTGTAAGAAAGAATAAAATGAGAAATACAAAGTTACAAACTTCCCATAAGAATATAACATCTGCATTGGTCTATCGTGTTTTTCTATTATCTCGTTTCTAATCTAGTAGTTATTCTTAGTGCAGTTATATATTCTGTCTGTATTGTGTTTTGCATTTGTTCAGATCAGAAATCAGGAACAATTAGGAGCAATTTATATATTAGACTTATTTTGACATTATTACCAATTGATAAAATTTGTCACAAAAAAATTCTAAATTGTTTACATATAATATTTATTTAAAACTTTATGGATGCATACAGACATTAATGGATGTCATGGAAAAATTGTTTTTAATTTGATGTTAAATAGAACAGAAGTAGTTTAAACTTATTTATTTGACTTCAGTATGGAAACAAGTTATTACAACTTATTACAACCTATACAAATCACGCTCGAAGTCTATTTGGGTAGAACCAGTACTTACCATATGCGGAAAACATGTCTTGCTCAAGGACACCACAAAAAGCATTGGTAGAGGATCGAACCCACGGCGTTCCGATTCTGGGTTCGATGTTCTACCACTTGACCACGGGCTACAGAAAACAACTTCTTCTAAGGGACAAATGATAGGCGATTTTGATATAAAAAATATCATTTTTCAATTATTTTGTAATAGTTTATTGACAAACATTGCCCAACATCTTACATGCCCATTCTAATGAAAAAATAAAAAAAATATACACTTTAATTCAAAATTACAAAAATGTCTCATTTGGTCGATATGGTTTTATTTTAAATCCTAAAAGGTCCAATTAAAGCTTAAACTTACCTTTTATGAGATATGTATAATTATCTGTATGTGCATCCATGTATTAGTTTTAAATAGATAATAGTAATAGTAAAAAATGTGTCTGTTTTTTTTGTTTGCAAAACCTACTTTTTTAGACACAATTTGGTTATGATATTGGTGAGGTAATAACAAAAGTACTGTACAGTAACTTGATTATTTTTATTTCTGATATTTTGTAAACAGATATCAATTTTAGTCTCTGGGAAATTTCATCAAGTTCTATCAAAAGGAAAAATAACAAAAACTATAGCAATTATCTTAAACGAGGCCTACCAGATCATTTCAACCAATTTCTCTGTACGACAAGTGATAACTCGTCTGTTGATTTAGATTCTTGTTATGTTTGTAGAATCAATGGCGTACAGGGTTTTAGCAAGTTCTAGCAACATCAGTTACAGCTCGCCCCTTCAACATACATATATTATTAGAAACAAAATGACAATTATAACATTCAATAACAAATTAAAGAAAACAAAAAGATAAATGAAAAATGAAAAGAAAGAAGTAGGAATTAAAACAAAAGGTAGGAAAGACATAACATGTTTATTTTTAATGCTGACATAATATTGTTCCTGTGCATCGACGATGTAATAGTAAGGGATGTATTTTCTTCAAAAATCCATGTAATGCTTAACATGTGCTAAGCTATATCATTAATGTAAAATAAAAAGAATAAAGGACCCAAAACAGAACTTTGGGGAACACCGGTATCTGGATGCCATAACCTGATATGAATGAGATGACCGTAATATCCGGAAAAAAGTCTCAATTTAAACGTATGTAAATTGAGTTACTGAGTAATAAAGTTATAGTTTATTAGGACAAAATGGTCAGCAGGCAGTTTAAACAAAATAACCACGGATATAAAATGTTTTCTCTGTGAACTGAGTTCATTTTAACCTTAAACGACATTCTTTGCATCTTATGTTTTATTTTTTAGACTTCTATCTGATTACCTACACGGGTTCAGAAGAGGTAGACCAACTGTAGAAAAATTCCACGAGACGGTTGTTGGGATGGTAGATATATTTCAAACATGCTTCCGTATACATTCCATGAGACGGTGTTTGTACAACAACACAATACTGGATACTATTTATGTAAGAAGATATTCTTTATTTTGTAAGAAATTAACTGACCATTCACAGTGGGGTTATCTCTGCTGTCACTTCTTCTGTTTGTATGTAATGCATGTAATATGATTATTCTGTATGCCGGTGTTGTCAAGGACTTACACAAGTCCTTGGTGTTTATGATTTGTCTGTATGCCGATGTTGTCAAGGACTTACAGAAGTATTTGGTATTTATGATTTGTCTGTATGCCGGTGTTGTCAAGGGCTTACACAAGACCTTGTCGTTTATGATTTGTCTGTATGCTGATGTTGTCAAGGGCTTTCACAAGTCTTTGGCCTTGATGATTTGTCTGTATGCCGGTGTTGTCAAGGACTTACATAAGTCCTTGGTGTTTATGATCTGTTTGTATGCCGATGTTGTCAAGGACTTACACAAGTCTTTGGCCTTGATGAATTGTCTGTATGCCGTTGTTGTCAAGGGCTTACATAAGTCCTTGGTGTTTATGATTTGTCTGTATGCCGGTGTTGTCAAGGGCTTACACAAGTCCTTGGTGTTTATGATTTGTCTGACTGCCGCCGTTGTCAAGGACTTACAACAGTCATTGGCCTTTATGATTTGTATGTATGCCGATGTTGTCAAGGACTTACACAAGACCTTGGTGTTTATGATCTGTCTGTATGCTGATGTTGTCAAGGACTTACAGAAGTCTTTGGCCTAAATGATTTGTCTGTATGCCGATGTTGTCAAGGACTTACATAAGTCCTTGATGTTTATGATTTGTCTGTATGCCGGTGTTGTCAAGGACTTACTTAAGTCTTTGGCCTAAATGATTTGTCTGTATGCCGATGTTGTCAAGGACTTAAATAAGTCCTTGATGTTTATGATTTGTCTGTATGTCGGTGTTGTCAAGGACTTACATAAGTCCTTGGTATTTATGATTTGTCTGTATGCCGGTGCTGTCAAGGACTTACACAAGTCCTTGGTGTTCATGATTTGTCTGTATGCAGATGTTGTCAAGGACTTACACAAGTCTTTGGTGTATATCATTTGTCTGAATACCGATGTTGTCAAGGACTTACACAAGTCTTTGTTGTTGATGATTTGTCTGTATGCCGGTGTTGTCAAGGACTTATACAAATCCTTGGTATTTATGATTTATCTGTATGCCGGTGTTGTCAAGGGCTTACACAAGTCCTTGGTGTTCATGATTTGTCTGTATGCCGATGTTGTCAAGGACTTACACAAGTCTTTGGTGTTTATGATTTGTCTGTATGCCGGTGTTATCAAGGACTTACACAAATCCTTGGTATTTATGATTTATCTGTATGTCGGTGTTGTCAAGGGCTTACACAAGTCTTTGGTGTTTATGATTTGTCTGTATGCTGATGTTGTCAAGGACATACATAAGACTTTGGTGTTTATGATTTGTCTGTATGCCGGTGTTGTCAAGGACTTATACAAATCCTTGGTATTTATGATTTATCTGTATGCCGGTGTTGTCAAGGGCTTACACAAGTCTTTGGTGTTTATGATTTATCTGTATGCCGGTGTTGTCAAGGGCTTACACAAGTCCTTGGTGTTCATGATTTGTCTGTATGCCGATGTTGTCAAGGACTTACACAAGTCTTTGGTGATTATGATTTGTCTGTATGCCGATGTTGACAAGGACTTACACAAATCCTTGGTATTTATGATTTATCTGTATGCCGGTGTTGTCAAGGGCTTACACAAGTCTTTGGTGTTTATGATTTGTCTGTATGCTGATGTTGTCAAGGACTTACATAAGTATTTGGTGTTTATGATTTGTCTGTATGCTGATGTTGTCACGGACTTACACAAGTCTTTGGCCTTAATGATGTGTCTGTATGCCGATGTTGTCAATGACTTAAACAAGCCCTTGGTATTGATGATTTGTCTTTATGCCGGTGTTTTCAAGGACTTACATAAGTCCTTGGTGTTTATGATTTGTCTGTATGCCGGTGTTGTCAAGGACTTACATAAGTATTTGGTGTTCATGATTTGTTTGTATGCTGATGTTGTCAAGGACTTACATAAGTATTTGGTGTTCATGATTTGTCTGTATGCCGGTGTTGTCAAGGACTTACATAAGACCTTGGTGTTTATGATTTGTCTGTATGCAGATGTTGTCAAGGACTAACACAAGTCCTTGGTGTTTATGATTTGTCTGTATGCCGATGTTGTCAAGGACTTACACAAGTCTTTGGTGTTTATGATTTGTCTGTATGCTGATGTTGTCAAGGACTTACACAAGTCTTTGGTGTTCATGATTTGTCTGTATGCCGGTGTTGTCAAGGACTTACATAAGACTTTGGTGTTCATGATTTGTTTGTATGCTGATGTTGTCAGTCCTTGGTGTTTATGCTTTGTCTGTATGCTGATGTTGTCAGCCCTTGGTATTTATGATTTGTCTGTATGCTGATGTTGTCAGTCCTTGGTATTTATGATTTGTCTGTATGCTTATGTTGTCAGTCCTTGGTATTTATGATTTGTCTGTATGCTGATGTTGTCAGTCCTTGGTATTTATGATTTGTCTGTATGCTGATGTTGTCAGTCCTTGGTATTTATGATTTGTCTGTATGCTGATGTTGTCAAGGACTAACATAAGTCCTTGGTATTCATGATTTGTCTGTATGCTGATGTTGTCAGTCCTTGGTATTGATGATTTGTCTGTATGCTGATGTTGTCAGTCCTTGGTATTGATGATTTGTCTGTATGCTGATGTTGTCAGTCCTTGGTATTTATGATTTGTCTGTATGCTGATGTTGTCAGTCCTTGGTATTTATGATTTGTCTGTATGCTGACGTTGTCAGTCCTTGGTATTCATGATTTGTCTGTATGCTGATGTTTTTAGTCCTTGGTGTTTATGGTTTGTCTGTATGCTGATGTTGTCAAGGACTTACACAAGTTCTTGTTGTTTACGATTTGTCTGTATGCTTATGTTGTCAGTCCTTGGTGTTTATGGTTTGTCTGTATGCTGATGTTGTCAAGGGCTTTCACAAGTCTTTGGCCTTGATGATTTGTCTGTATGCCGGTGTTGTCAAAGACTTACATAAGTCCTTGGTGTTTACGATCTGTTGTATGCCGATGTTGTCAAGGACTTACTCAAGTCTTTGGCCTTGATGAATTGTCTGTATGCCGTTGTTGTCAAGGGCTTACATAAGTCCTTGGTGTTTATGATTTGTCTGTATGCCGGTGTTGTCAAGGGCTTACACAAGTCCTTGGTGTTTATGATTTGTCTGACTGCCGCCGTTGTCAAGGACTTACAACAGTCATTGGCCTTTATGATTTGTATGTATGCCGATGTTGTCAAGGACTTACACAAGACCTTGGTGTTTATGATCTGTCTGTATGCTGATGTTGTCAAGGACTTACAGAAGTCTTTGGCCTAAATGATTTGTCTGTATGCCGATGTTGTCAAGGACTTACATAAGTCCTTGATGTTTATGATTTGTCTGTATGCCGGTGTTGTCAAGGACTTACTTAAGTCTTTGGCCAAAATGATTGGTCTGTATGCCGATGTTGACAAGGACTTTCACAAATCCTTGGTATTTATGATTTATCTGTATGCCGGTGTTGTCAAGGGCTTACACAAGTCTTTGGTGTTGATGATTTGTCTGTATGCTGATGTTGTCAAGGACTTACATAAGTCTTTGGTGTTCATGATTTGTCTGTATGCTGATGTTGTCACGGACTTACACAAGTCTTTGGCCTTAATGATGTGTCTGTATGCCGATGTTGTCAATGACTTAAACAAGCCCTTGGTATTGATGATTTGTCTTTATGCCGGTGTTTTCAAGGACTTACATAAGTCCTTGGTGTTTATGATTTGTCTGTATGCCGGTGTTGTCAAGGACTGACATAAGTATTTGGTGTTCATGATTTGTTTGTATGCTGATGTTGTCAAGGACTTACATAAGTATTTGGTGTTCATGATTTGTCTGTATGCCGGTGTTGTCAAGGACTTACATAAGACCTTGGTGTTTATGATTTGTCTGTATGCAGATGTTGTCAAGGACTAACACAAGTCCTTGGTGTTTATGATTTGTCTGTATGCCGATGTTGTCAAGGACTTACACAAGTCTTTGGTGTTTATGATTTGTCTGTATGCTGATGTTGTCAAGGACTTACACAAGTCTTTGGTGTTCATGATTTGTCTGTATGCCGGTGTTGTCAAGGACTTACATAAGACTTTGGTGTTCATGATTTGTTTGTATGCTGATGTTGTCAGTCCTTGGTGTTTATGCTTTGTCTGTATGCTGATGTTGTCAGTCCTTGGTATTTATGATTTGTCTGTATGCTGATGTTGTCAGTCCTTGGTATTTATGATTTGTCTGTATGCTTATGTTGTCAGTCCTTGATATTTATGATTTGTCTGTATGCTGATGTTGTCAGTCCTTGGTATTTATGATTTGTCTGTATGCTGATGTTGCCAGTCCTTGGTATTTATGATTTGTCTGTATGCTGACGTTGTCAGTCCTTGGTATTTATGATTTGTCTGTATGCTGATGTTTTCAGTCCTTGGTGTTTATGGTTTGTCTGTATGCTGATGTTGTCAAGGACTTACACAAGTTCTTGTTGTTTACGATTTGTCTGTATGCTTATGTTGTCAGTCCTTGGTGTTTATGGTTTGTCTGTATGCTGATGTTGTCAAGGGCTTTCACAAGTCTTTGGCCTTGATGATTTGTCTGTATGCCGGTGTTGTCAAGGACTTACATAAGTCCTTGGTGTTTATGATCTGTTTGTATGCCGATGTTGTCAAGGACTTACACAAGTCTTTGGCCTTGATGAATTGTCTGTATGCCGTTGTTGTCAAGGGCTTACATAAGTCCTTGGTGTTTATGATTTGTCTGTATGCCGGTGTTGTCAAGGGCTTACACAAGTCCTTGGTGTTTATGATTTGTCTGACTGCCGCCGTTGTCAAGGACTTACAACAGTCATTGGCCTTTATGATTTGTATGTATGCCGATGTTGTCAAGGACTTACACAAGACCTTGGTGTTTATGATCTGTCTGTATGCTGATGTTGTCAAGGACTTACAGAAGTCTTTGGCCTTAATGATTTGTCTGTATGCCGATGTTGTCAAGGACTAACATAAGTCCTTGATGTTTATGATTTGTTTGTATGCCGGTGTTGTCAAGGACTTACTTAAGTCTTTGGTCAAAATGATTTGTCTGTATGCCGATGTTGTCAAGGACTTAAATAAGTCCTTGGTGTTCATGATTTATCTGTATGCCGATGTTGTCAAGGACTTACACAAGTCTTTGGTGTTTATGATTTGTCTGTATGCCGGTGTTGTCAAGGACTTACACAAGTCTTTGGTGATTATGATTTGTCTGTATGCCGATGTTGACAAGGACTTACACAAATCCTTGGTATTTATGATTTATCTGTATGCCGGTGTTGTCAAGGGCTTACACAAGTCTTTGGTGTTTATGATTTGTCTGTATGCTGATGTTGTCAAGGACTTACATAAGTCTTTGGTGTTGATGATTTGTCTGTATGCTAATGTTGTCACGGACTTACACAAGTCTTTGGCCTTAATGATGTGTCTGTATGCCGATGTTGTCAATGACTTAAACAAGCCCTTGGTATTTATGATTTGTCTTTATGCTGATGTTGTCAGTCCTTGGTATTTATGATTTGTCTGTATGCTGATGTTGTCAGTCCTTGGTGTTTATGATTTGTCTGTATGCTGATGTTGTCAAGGACTTACATAAGTCTTTGGTGTTGATGATTTGTCTGTATGCTGATGTTGTCACGGACTTACACAAGTCTTTGGCCTTAATGATGTGTCTGTATGCCGATGTTGTCAATGACTTAAACAAGCCCTTGGTATTGATGATTTGTCTGTATGCTGATGTTGTCAGTCCTTGGTATTTATGATTTGTCTGTATGCTGATGTTGTCAGTCCTTGGTGTTTATGATTTGTCTGTATGCTGATGTTGTCAGTCCTTGGTATTTATGATTTGTCTGTATGCTGTAGTTGTCAGTACTTGGTATTTATGATTTGTCTGTATGCTTATGTTATCAGTCCTTGGTATTTATGATTTGTCTGTATGCTGATGTTGTCAGTCCTTGGTATTTATGATTTGTCTGTATGCTGATGTTGTCAGTCCTTGGTATTTATGATTTGTCTGTATGCTGATGTTGTCAAGGACTAACATAAGTCCTTGGTATTTATGATTTGTCTGTATGCTGATGTTGTCAGTCCTTGGTATTGGTGATTTGTCTGTATGCTGATGTTGTCAGTCCTTGGTATTTATGATTTGTCTGTATGCTGATGTTGTCAGTCCTTGGTATTTATGATTTGTCTGTATGCTGATGTTGTCAGTCCTTGGTATTTATGATTTGTCTGTATGCTGACGTTGTCAGTCCTTGGTGTTTATGATTTGTCTGTATGCTGATGTTTTCAGTCCTTGGTGTTAATGGTTTGTCTGTATGCTGATGTTGTCAAGGACTTACACAAGTTCTTGTTGTTTACGATTTGTCTGTATGCTTATGTTGTCAGTCCTTGGTGTTTATGGTTTGTCTGTATGCTGATGTTGTCAAGGACTTACACAAGTTCTTGTTGTTTATTATTTGTCTGTATGCTGATGTTGTCAGTCCTTGGAGTTGTGGTGGCTGTGTCATTTGAGTACTACATATTTTTTATGTTTAATATTTGTGTGCATATTCAACATAAAAGAATACTGTGTTGCCCAATAGGCTAAACTAAATCGGTTAGGTAGGAGGAAAATAACCACGATCTTTGGCGAGTGATTAATATTTTTTCGAGCCAATTCTGACAGATCTAAGACTATCAGGTCCTTATATGGTATTCTATTAATCATGTCTTTACTTGCGTGTTTGATCTATTTTTATTTTAACGTCTGATTTAGTCCAACAAACAAACGCATGTGTGTACGTCCGCGATAAATGCGCTTGAAAATAGTTCCAAATTTGATTGATGAAATTAAAATAAAACAAAATTGAACGTAGTTTTTATAGAAGCTGTATGACTCTGTGATAATTATCATTTATATTTAATGACATAATTAACATTTCATTCTCGATATAACTTGTGTTTAAACGCAGGTTTATCACAACGCAAAAACTATGGCGTCATCATTTTTTGTGTTGCTGCGCGATAAAACCGTCACTGTCGATAAAGTTTATCTTACCATCTCTTTATTGTGTAGACTAATTAATAATGAAATGAATGAATGAATAGGCTTTTACGGCGTACCACACATTATAGGTTATTTTACGCCAACAGGAAGGAAGATTCCAGGTTCACAGAAACAACAAATTAACATACAGATTTAAAAAAAATACATCAACAAATGAATATGCAGAATGAACCCAGAACCTTGATACCTGCAGAACTGCAGAGTTTCAGCAAATTCTATCGTATTACTCAAATTGTCGCTTCCTACGACATGCATGAGTCACAGTGATCCTATTCTTGCTATCACTCATATGGCTCCCTGGAACCACACAGGGGTTGATAATTTAACCATAATAGTGAACATGACAAAAAATGATAAAATGAACATGACACCCATTCGGAGGATTCCTACCCCTCTGCAGAGATCGGCAGTGATTCTATTCTTAGCCGGAACCACACGGGCTTATATACATAATGATAAGAAAAATAAAAGATGTATGTTAAACATGAGACATGATAAAATTCAAAGGACAAACCTTTCGCGCTAGCACTCAGTATGTATAATACAACATAACCGTTACTATAATACGTACTATACAAGCATACAGAAGAAGTGACAATTAACTTCCATTTATTTTTATATAACATATCAAAACATTCAAATATACTAAAGATGCAGTTTTTAACTGATATTCTCGTACCTAAACGTAGATTGTGTTGTCATCTTTAAAATAAATGTTCCTTATATGTATAATTTTATATTTAAAAATGTTCCTTATATGTAAATACTTGTCTTTGTTTTCTTGTTTTAAAATAAATATTCCTTATCTGTATATACCAGTATTTAAACGTTTGTATTTATATGTACATGTATATATTTAAATGCATATTTAAAATAAACAATGGTATATGCTTAAACCTAAATTTTGTTTTCATATTTAAAACAAATGTTCGTTATATGTATATTCACAAACGTTGGATTTGTTTTCATATTTAAAAATTCATCCCTACTATGTCGATTATATTTTCATTTTTTTTTTAAAAATTGTCTTTATATGTTCATGTCTATACTGAAGTGTTGATTTTGTTTCATAACTAAACAACAATCCTTATAGGTATATAATTAAACGTAAATCAGTTTTATAAAAAAATTCCTTGTACGTAAAAATATATTCCTATATGCATCAGGGTCCGTAAAATTTGAAGTTACGAAAAAATTCGAGACGTTCATTTAGCGTTTCGTTAACATCATTGCTTGAACATTCGTAAGCCTTGAAAATAGTAGGGTTTTTTTAAAAATTGCAAAAATACTACGATAAAGAACTGCTCCTAGTGTCACAATATATGAAGACTTACGAAGGTTCGTAATAAGCGTCCCTGTTTCAGGATTTTTACTGGTATATTCGTACTTGATCACCATTTTTTAATTTTCTAAACCGTGTTTTAATGATATGTCTTTTATTTAAATTTATATATGTGTACTTTTATTTGTTTTTTTCCAAACATTACTTATCTATTTTATTTATCTATATACATCAGCTTAAATTCAACAACGAAATGGCATTCCAGGCGAGTTTCTATGCATTTTACATGAAAGAAATCTGGAGTGTGTTTCCTAAAGAACAAGTCATGCCGATATTTATGCTTGATTACATCAAGGACATGAAGCCCACGTTGAAGAAAATATTCTCCTTTCTCAACCTGAGTAAGTAAAGAAGCCTAAAACGTTCTTATGTTCATTTCAAAACTTGTAACTATAATGCTATATGCTACCGAAAGTCCAAACCGAGTCATCCCACTTATCCCCCATCCCCCTCCCGAGTCCTCTGAATGGCAGTGAAGACACATGAAACGTTCCATTGGTGTATCACTAGTAGTTACTGAGATATGAGTTTGTTATAAAAAAAGATTGTTACAAGTTTTGAAAAGGGTTAAATTCTGCATAAAAATAAAAGCAAGTTATGACACGTGTCGAAATTTTGTAGGCGGAAATTGCCGAGCCGGATATTCGGAGGTGGAAATGACCTAGCGATGTTTCGATTGTATGAAATGCTATTTAAAACATTATTTTTTGTTTTAAATTAAATTATCGTATAATAATTCTGTACAGTTCGCCCCCTGTAGACATCCGTAAACATATATGTACTAAACAGCGCGGTTAACTTCTTTGGGTGCCTTTAGTGGTGAAAACACATGTGATGTTTCATTGATATACGGATAAAAGCTACTGAGAAATGAGTTATCTAAAACACTTTAACAAAATTTTCCCATTAAAAAAAGGGACATAACTCTGCTTAAAATTTAGATGAAGTTGTCTCACTTAACCCATTGACTCGTTTTATTGGTAGTGAATACATATGTGAGAAATCATTAATGTAAATCTAGTAGTTTGCTAAAAATGGGGGCCATAATTCAGCCTAAAATAAAAGTTATCGATTGTCCCTTTGAGTACCTTAAATATTAACGAAGAAACATTTTGATGTATGGCTAGTAGTTACTCTCAGAGATCGTGGAACATTCAACTTTATGCCGTGTTAAGTTAATTTTACTAATAGAGATAAAAATGCGCACAGAGATCTTGTAGTTTCAGAGATATACACTGTATATTATAAAGTTAAAATTTTGTCTAGTTGTGTCAATCTATGAACTGGACATTGTGTTAGTGAAGATCATCAATTATAGCCAAAGTCAAGAGGAATTCATGTTGAAATAGACAAATATGTACTTGTGTTCATCAACTACACATATGTTCTGCTGCTAGAAGTACACTTGTTATCGTATATCTTGTTTTTTCCAGGACCATTGTCATCGTCACACTTGGACAAGATTTGTAAAAAGAAAATTGCTGGTGCAAGAAAGAGAACGATCGGTCCGATGTTGGAAACGACAAAGAAAATATTATACGAATTTTTTTCACCATATAACTTGGAAATGGCTAAAATAATGAATGACTCCAGATACACTTTTCCATATCCAAATACAGAGTTAGACTGATTAAATCGTATACGAGAATTGATATGTGTTCAATTTATGCCTCCCCATGTCAGTTATGTTGGCATAACACCAATATTAACAAATCCTTCTTTACAAAGTATGCACAATCAAGTTATATCGTTTTCGATCAAGATTAATCTGAAACCTAGGGGTATTTTCTGAAGATATACACCCTGACGAGATGGGCAAGTAGTTAGAATTTTTATTTGTTTTGAAGATGTAACAGATGCGTAGAAGAGTTCAAACTTGGTAGAGGTTCACCCACGGTAAATGTCAGTGAAATCACATCAAAATCAGGTCAGTAGATTCTGACAAGAAGGCTTTTGAAGTTTTTACTATAGATGGTAAGCCTTCGAACTAAGATAAAAATCCAGTTCCAACACAAAACTAACCTGTTATATTTGAGAACGGTTTCAAACTAAAGCATCAGACTAAACTATAGTGCACTAAACAATCCGCAGTTCCAGCACAATACATATTCCTATGAGTTTCAAACACAAGCCTTCCCAAAGTATATCGCTTGAAAGAATCTTTGTCGCAGTGCACTCTCCCCAAAAAACAATTAAGCATCTCCTCCAAGATTTCAAGTACACTTTAACACTGAAAATCTCAATTAGACTTCTTGCTGTTATAAAACTAGCTAAAAATATGGTATTGCTTCATTATGAAACAGTAAACCATCCCTGTCTGAACCATAAAAACTCGTGACTTTTATATTCAAGAAAACACCTATTTTAAAATGACTCATGATATATGAATATATGAATAATATTTCAATCATTGATTAGAATTGTATCATTCATCTTTTTATGAAGAATTATTTTTTAAAACTTATATCTGGTATGATATTGTATAATAATAGCAAAAAAAAGTTTATTTAAAGAGTTTATTACCTCTTCTAATAATAATTGGTATATACAGACATTTATGCTATAAAACAGCAGAAGTAATTTGACGTATAACTAACCCCACCCCCTGGCTGCCATGTTTTTGACGAATCAAGATGGCTTGAACAAACTTGGTAGAGAGTCACCCAAGGAACATTTCTGTGAAATTATTTAAAAATCCAGCAAGTAGTTTATGACAAGAAGATTTAAGTTTTTACTATAGCTTACATAGTAAACTAATCCCGCCCCCTGGCAGCCGTGTTTTTTGACGAATCAAGATGGCTTGAACAAACTTGGTAAAGGGTCACCCAAGGAACATTTCTGTGAAATTATATCAAAATTGGCCCAGTGGTTTCAGAGAAGAAGTTGTTAAAAGCTAAAAGTTAACGACGGACAACAGATGACAGACGACGGACACCAGGTGATCACAAAAGCTCACCTGTGAGCCTTTGGCTCATGTGAGCTAAAAATACAGAGACATTCAATCCAATCCATGACCAGCTCTCATTTCCCATGTGGAGTGTGTGACCAAATTGTTGGGTGGGACGGTAGAGGCACTTACACCTGTGACCTTGACCTTTACTTGACAACCAAAGGTTTCCTCTCACTGACACATGTTCGTCTGTGGTGTTCCATGATAATATATGCAACAGTAAAGCAATATTATTTTTTAATCTTGCCATAAAGCTTTGACCAACACTTTTTTCAATAGTTGACCTCTGTGACCTTGACCTTTTAGTCAGATATATTGTCAGTCAAGAATATGACACAATACATTTTTCAACCTATTTCCTATAGTCTCTTGTTAATAACCCTAATAATAGCTCTTTGTCCGTACGGACGGACAATTAACTGTTGTTGTTGTTTTTTTCTTCAAATATAAGAATCATAGCTATTCTTATGCCAGGTTTCAAATACATATGTATAAGAAATCAGCAGAGGAATTCTATAATTTGTCTTTCATTCCAATCCTTTAGACGAAATTACTTGTAAATATGTAACATTGTAAAATATTTTAAATAGAATATGTTTAAATCAAATATAAGAAATAATTGACACACACCAGGTTTCAAATGTGAGAATTAACAGATAAGAGCTACACTGACGCCGGGGCAGGTACACATTCCTCCCTTAGTTTATGACTAGTAAAGCTAAAAATCTTTTGATTCAAGTTGGCATCCTAGCTAAAAATCAGTTGACTGAAGCTGGTACCCTATCTAAAATCATTTGATTAAGTTGGTACCCTAGCTAAAAATTATTTTATTTAAGCTGGTACCCTCAGTTGAAAGGACGAAATGAAAAAAAGATCAAACATACAAAAGGTATACATTTATTTTGCAAAGTTAACAATTATAATGTCTGTCAGACATTTTACACACACAACAATAAGTGTACTAAACACAAACAGATCATGAATCAGTCAATCAGTTACCCATCATTTAAACGATTAATAAATCAGTAAATCATTCACAAGTGTACCCTTTTATACCAATCCATCATTTATAACATTTTGTGTACTGAAAACATATAAGAGAGGCTGGAGATATACATTTCATAAAAACAACTTATACTTTTACATCAAATATAGTCGGCATTTCAACTTATTGAAAGACAAAGAATTGAAGATGAGGAAAAACTATTTTTATAACATTTAAACATTAATACATATTTATCTTATGTGCATGTTGTCAACATAGAACTTAAAAGGTCAATTTTTCTTTCTGGTTTATTTAAAATAAAAAAAACATATATATAACTTGTACCTTACCTGCATGTACAATACTGTGAATAGTGTACATGTAAACATTTGCTCCTGTGACCTAAACATAATTCTAAGTAGTTTTTTTTCAAATATTTGACATGAACATCAAAAAAAAAAGAAAATGGTAAAAACAATACTTTAAATTCATGAAACATACTTTCCATTTCTCCCTTACTTCCAATTGCTGGTGCTGCATGTAATTCACAATATTGGGAGAATAAACAAACAAACAAACCCGATCCCAACATTTGGATGCCCATAAGTCAGTCCTTGCTATAGCAGGCAATGGAGCCATTAACTGTGCAGGTGCTTATACTGCACGTCTACACTAATTTCACAGCGTTTATCTTGACCAAAGGAAGAAAGTAAACATGTGAGTATTCCAGCAATCTTTTATTCGTTAAACTTATATGTTTTAAGCTGGGTCAGGCTTGCTTGGTCGGTTTAGCATTTGACTATTAATTTAAGTGTGTCTTGAGTTTGGATTCCCAAAAGGACACCGTCTCTGCAATGTTTGACAAACCCCTTTGTGTCTTATAGCTATAAAAAGTCATTTGTCTCTCATAGCTGATTCAAATGTGAAAGATGTCAGTTACTTGCAGAGATGGATGTACTCTATTATTGGTTAAAGTTTCTAGATTTCAAGAAAAAGTGGTCAGGTTAACTGGTGGTTTGATAGCCTTGTGGTTCGATGGCATTAAATGGCGCAACAAACTGACATGGTTTTAGTTACATTAATTCATGAGAAATGCCATGTTTATATCGGTGTGCATTTACATTATGGTTAAGTTTTAATTAATTCATGGCAAATTGCACTGTTAACTTGCGGCAACATCTACGATGCATATATTTTTGTAAGTTTTGTCTACCAGATTGTCTGAGATATTCCAGATACATGAGAATGTTCAAGTGGCTGTATAAACATGTAATAAAGTATGGAATAAACAATATTGTATTACATGTAATAAAACATGCACATAAACATGAAATAAAACATGCACATAGATAAACATGTGATGAAACATGCTACACATAGATAAACATGTGTTGAAACATGTTACACATAGATAAACATGTGATAAAACATGCTACACATAGATAAACATGTGTTGAAACATGTTACACATAGATAAACATGTGATAAAACATGCACATAGCTAAACATGTAATAAAACATGCACATAGAAATACATGTGATAAAACATGCTACACATAGATAAACATGTGATAAAACATGCTACACAAAGATAAACATGTGATAAACATGCTACACATAGATAAACATGTGCTGTTATATATTTTATACAGCGTGTAATAGAGGCATGTAATAAAACATGTAATAAATCATGTAGTTACATGTAATAAAATATGTAATTTTTCATGTTTTACAAATACTGGTAATAAAACACCAATGCTCTGTGTTCATCCTGCATATATTCATTTGATTGTGTCTTTCTGTATGCTAATTATCATTTGTGATCTTTATATATGGCAGAGTGAGTGGAATCACATCTTGGCTTTATATAATCTGAGTTGATACATCATAAATCTCCCATTCATCATGAAGGACTCACACCATTATTATCTCCCTTGAATACTCTGAGCCTACAGATGAAGGAAGTAGAATAAAACTGTAGGTCTCCTTTTCTTCCTCATTTAGGGCTTGATATTGGAGTTGTTTATTTTTCCCTACTATGCATTAAATGGTCAGAATTTTATAAATCACCACAGAAAATATGATGCTGATATCTAGATTTTTAGAAAATTTTGTGTCATTTTGGAATTGTTGGTTCAAACTGTATGTTCAAACCGCATCGTAGGCAAATAGCTGACATATTTTTTTTAAAGACATATTCTTACCCTGGAAATTGATAGGTATCACAAAACCATTGAGTTAAAACAACAACCTAATCAAGGTATGGTTGTTTCCTGTATAATTGCAGATCTTGAACCAGTGAAGAATTTGAGAGCAAACAAATGCTGCAGATTTTGTTTTTTTATTGTGTTTTGGACAAAAATGTTACATTGGAGCTCTATAGGGAATGTAATAGTGGTGTGAGACATGAAAACTGACCATTAGAAATATCCTAATTTGCTACAATACTATTTTACATTACAATGTATACTTTAATAAAACATACATGATAACTTTTTGTTCGCACTTTAATGTTAACTTATACTTGGGGTGAGATTTGTACATATATATAAATATAATTTTATAAACTAGCACTTAAATATTTAACTTAAGGATATATGTATATAATTTAGACTTCATTTCAATATTGAAGAATTTAGGTAACTGAATCCAATAAAAACATTCATTCATCAATAACACATATTAATCCATAATTACCAATTACACAAAAACAAAAATTAAAGTCTAATTAATAAAGTCAAGAGTAGATACATGTGGGTATTTCCTGAATTGATTACAAAAACAACCAATTCCAAAACTTAATTCATGTCACCAATATTGCAATGCAGGTTGGGGTAGAGTGTTTCAATACAGCAGTCCTGCAGAGGTCAATACTTGAATTCACACATGTTTTAAAATATACAAAATTATCCAATTGCAAATATAAACAAGGTATTCCATAAATGTTTCATAACTTATACCTAACTGGCATTATTTGAAACACAAAAAGTTTAGGTTAAACAATAAAGCCATAAACATGTACCAACTTTTTGACATTCAAAATTCACAATTATTTCACTCAGTATCATGCATGTACACCATTTGAAGTGTTCAATGTCATTGAAACAATGCAACTCTGCAAGTATCTTTGGACAATGTGACTATGTTGCTCTAAGCTTGGTTAACGTTCTTGTTTGCAAACGTACCCAATTGAGTTACGGCCAACAAGGTGGACATGTAGACATGGCAAATGGCAGACATAAGATACTGATTTAATTGTGAATTTTGATTTTGCGGGCGGTGCATTTTAAAACATTTTACATGCTTATTTTCATTAGATTGTAGATCAAAATATGAAATTTGCAAACTTGCATTGATGAAAAGTCAATTAATCCAGGTGAATGATTATAACTTTTGATGAGTGTATGTTTTGTATTTATTTTACATGGATTGTGAAAAAAGTGGTACAAACTATATTTAATCAAGTTCAATTTTTTTAAAAAGATTTGGGAAACAAAATTGTTATAAATTATATAAATCATGTTCAATGCAAACATACTTATTTTACATCAATTATAAAAATCACCTGTTGAAATTAAATTCAATATCTTCCTGGTTTGAACCAGCACCAAGCAAATACAGATAAAAAGTTCTGATATTAAGTGTGTTAATCAAGCTGGGCTTGAACCAATAACCTCAGCAATGAAAGTGTTCCAGAGATGATACCTTACACCACAGACGACACTAATCCAGACTAATACCAGAGGGCTGACCCAGATTTTAAATTAACAACTACTGTATCATGATATACACTGCCTACATGAAAAAAAACCCATGCTGTCCATTTGAAGCATTCCTATAATGTATACAACACCGTAGTTACATTTTTGAGGTAAGTATCGCAAATGAATTACGTAACATAAATGGTTAAAGAGCACCTATATGTGCCCCTGCTATATGTTAGTAAATGTTACCAAAGATAAAGTAAAAAAGGGGGTCATAACTCCTGAAACTTGCCAACTTGTCCTTTAGCTTATATACCTATACAGCTATACACCAAATATTAATAAAAAACAGAGCCCCTTTCAGAAGTTATTCCAATTTGATGGACTGAGGACTGCACAGACTGATGGACAAGGGCAACACTTTATGACTCACAATACTTTCAATGACAGGGACATAAGAATCATCCTCAAAGACTTACTGGGTAAAACCAATACAAAGCATATACAGAAGCACATGGTCGAGAGGGGAACCAACCCAAGACCCTCAGATCATGAGTCCAGTGCTCTACCACTAGACTGACCACATGTTCACAAAGGACTGGTTATCAACCGTATGTTATTTAAATAGCACAATACGGTGCAGAAACACAAGAATGAAATTCCAGTTTGCAGAGTGTATCAGTATGATCATTTGTACATACCGGTATGCATCATAAACACACGCACACAATTGATAAGTTAAATACAGCATTAAATAAAAAAAAAAGCCTCAGTTAAATTCCCCGGAGGTTGGCGTATCACAATTTTCTTGCAGAGCTCTCTAAATTTTCTAGCCAAGTAAATGCTGTGACTCGTCTCCATCCGTAATATCTACTCCAATAAAAGAATCACACGCGTCTATGGCACAAATCTCATCACTTTAAACATCTGTCAAAGTAAACTGAACCAATATATCCACCTCGCATAGATTTGGCTACATTCTGTTCAAATAGTCGTCTATTGTTCTGTAAAACCTCCGCTGCCTCTTTATTTAAGGGATCTTCTGGATTGGGCTCCTGCAATTGTATAACAGATATATGTTATGTTTACTCATGTATCATTTTAATTTTTTTTAAAGTTTTACATCATTTCCAGCATACTTTTGGGCTGTATCCAGTTTGGTTATACGTTTAATAACATAAGCTAACATATTTTCCTGGACACTGGCTCAACCTCATACTAACATGCAGTAAGCAATTATTTTAGAACCCATACATTAAACGTTTTTGCTGTTTACTTATTCATTTTTACATTGATTGTTAAGTAAGTTCTTACAACTTAAGACAAATCTTCCTGGGTAGAGCTAGTAATGTGTGGATAAACTGTCCTACTCAAGGACACTACATTTATAACAGTGGCAGGGGATCAAAGCCACAATCCCCCAATGCGGCATCCAATGATCTACCGCTTAACCATACGCACCACACATACTGCAGTTGTAAACAATATATGGCATCTATTTATATTTACTAATGATGGGGAGGGTCCTCCATGGCCGAGTGGTCTAAGGCGCCGTCTCAAGATCATTTACCTCTCACCGCTATGGTCGTAGGTTCGAGTCCCGCTCGCTCCAAAAACTTTATGTGAGAAAGTTTCCAGTTACTTGCGGAAGGACGGTGGTTCTACTCAGTCTGACTCAGTCTGAGGTCTTCCTCCACCAGTAAAACTGGATATGCCATATATAACCTGAAATGTGTTGAAAATGGCATTAAACCCCATTCAAAAAAAAAAAAAAAATAATGATGGGGATCCTTTTTTCAAGACATAATAGGTTATAATGGCAACCAGTTTGCTTTTTAAGGAGGAAGATCTCACATTGAAATACATGAATTTGAGTAGAACCACTGCCTTTTTGAAAAGTAAATTGCAAACTTTTTAAATAATGTTTGGACCAAGTAAGACTCAAATCCTTGGCTTCAGCAGTGAGAGGTAAGTAATGTTGAGACAGCAGCCCTCTTAGCCATGGAGCATGAAAGATAAAGAAAGAACTCAGACATCATACTGCTCTTACATACACAGGAGAATCTGCACTTTATGTAAGATCAAACTGACGATATTAAGAGTAAATGTACATGTACATAGTGTGACTATCCCATGTGTTACTATATATTCTTGCATATGACCAATACCTATCCAGATCCAGGTCATTGAGAACAATTCCAATGATTAACAGCTGGAACTTAAAAATTGATTGTTTACACATTGTAGTTACAGACACTCCAATGCCAAAGGCTAACCATTTAATGAGGCTGAGCTCTGAAGTTCGAAAACAAGCAGTGTGTCAAAACAAAACAGTCAATATGAAAACGGCAATCAGAAATGGCAAACAAGTTGTTGTTTTTTTCAACTAAAGAAGCCTCCAGTCACTCCACACAATGGTGTCCTTAGACTCCTAGTCCAGACGCTACAGCACATTACAATTTACAGCTGTGTTTTTTCATAGATACAGGAACTGATTAGCTTAGAATATGGTCTCAAGTACACACTCTACTGCGATATACAGTAGAACTTCCTTGGCTCGAACACGGATGGCTGGAACACCACATATATCTTGAACCAATTATCTGGACCCGATCAAATTCTTTTTTCGATATATATATATATATACATGTACATGTATGGTATGATGTTGAACAATACATGTACTTGGCTCAAACAACCCTTAACTCAAACTAATGTGTCCAGTCCCTCGGTTTCGAGCCATGAAAGTATTACTGCAACTACAGTGTATCAAAACAAAACAGTCATTATGATGCAATGAAGGTACCGTTTTTAACAAACGCTGCCATGAACATTTGATGTTGTATGGTGTTTGGCGTCGCTTTCAACAATTTTTCAGTCATATCGCGACGGTGTCTACTTGAGACAGTATTCCAAGCGCTGTCACACTGGAGTATCATGCCGCAGACACATGGTATGATACCCCACCCAGTCACATTATACTGACACTGGGCCAACCAGACCTAGAACTCTCTTCTAAATGCTGAGTGTCAAGTGAGGAAGCTTCTAGTACCATTTTTAAAGACTTTGATATGACCCGGCTGGGGATTGAACCCACGACCTTCCGCATGCGAGGCGGATGCTCTACCACTAGACCATTTGAAATCAGATATGCAATCTATAGTAATGGCCATATTAACTAGGTGTATGGCAGTGATGTAAACTTTTATACCATGATGGTGATCAGTTTACAGAATCAATATTTAATTCTGAAAAAAAAAATAGATACAAAAAAAATCAAACCTGAACAAATCACTTTAACCTTTTTAGCGCATAGAGTATGGAAACCAAGGTAACTTACATGTTTGCTATATATATACGTTATTTGTAATTACTGTACTTGATGTGAATGCATTTATCAAGTTAAGTCAAAAAAATATGTATAAGTAGTTTGTTCTGAAACAGAGAATAAAGTTGAGCTAAACATAAAACTTAAAGTGGACAGTGACAACAACAACAACGCCATTGACAAAAACACTGATGACAACAACACCATCGACAACAACGTCAACATCAGCTTCATGACAATAACTCTTTTTTTTTCCCTTAAAAAATAGAGCTTAAAATGTCTTTGCAATTCAAAATATTAAATTTAAAACTATACTTACCAAAAATAAATATTGCAAACCATAAACTATAGAGTTAACTGTTAAGACTGGTTTCCAATCTTCTCTGTCAAATATAAACATGAGAAATTTAATATTCAAACTTCAATGAAATGAGGACCATTACAATGTATATTTTTGTCAAGATTTTTTTTATAAAGTTATGTTAAATATTTATATTTATTCTTTTGTTATCTTTTTTTGTATTATTTAAACAATGGCTAAGATCGAAAGTTTATCCTACAATAATTTATACAGATAGTAATACTGTAGTGGATAGTGTGTTGGCTGCTCACATTAAATGTTGAGTAGTTTGATTCCAAGCTTGACATGATACCTCTACAATAAACACCATAGTATTGGTTTTACCCCGGAAGCTGAATCGAGAGCAATTCAAGTAAGCTATTAAGCTTTCTTCATAATCAAGCTAAAAAAAGTATAAACTACAATTTAAACAAAATGTATTATAATTGTGCAATGCTTTTCATTTTGTCTTGTTTTCATATAAACATATTTCAATCTCTTCTAACAAAGGCAGCTTGGGTCTGAATCAATGTCGACTCATGGCCCATGTGTATGAAGTAGCTTGCCTTGATGTTACAGTATACAATGAAGAATGGAAACCAAATGCCTGAATTATTCTCGTTCCTTAAACAGGTGATCTGATAAATCAATGGTAAATGTACAATTTTTCTTAGTTAAGTGATAACTGTTCTTACATTTGTGCTTATTTATTATTTGGTTTAATAAACTTATTGGCAGTTCCTCACATAATATACTTTGGCCAACTCATTTAATAAATTCAATAACAAAATAGCACCCATGTAAGATCCTTTATCTATCATGAAATGGGAATTTTTTTTCTAGCAATACATGTTGAGAAATCCATAAGTAAAAATAATAAAACGGTATTGGTAAATATCCAAATTCATGGACATAATCTATGTGATATTCATCATGGCTTTGTTGAATATCAATCAGTTTCATAGATTGATCAATCACTAGACAGTAATATTGTCCAGTAAACACCTACCTTAATATGTTAAGGCAGACATTTCCCTCTAAATCTATATTTGGATGGTAGACCATAGTTTCACATTTGACCTTGGGAGGGTCATGAGGATAGCCTTGACCTACTTTAAAGCTGAAAACAAATCTGCCACTTCTGTAGAAACCCTGTTAGGAAAAAATGAAACATAAAAACATTATCTGTTTGCCGCTTTGGCCAACCCACAACAATCCTTCTTTCTTTTACGCCCCTACCCACTTTCATTTTTTTTATTAATATTTTTCATTTAAAAATGTTCTTGGTCATTGTGTGTCCTTTCCCTGCCAATTCATAGTCCAAATCCTTGAGGCACAGTTGATTGCAAAAAAAGAAGAAAATAAGAAAGAAAGAATTTGCCTACCTACTTATCCCAAGTGGTATGGGTCAGAATGCAAACAAGATTTATTTTCCAACCAAAGAAGCATCCACACAATGGTGTCCTTGTCCAGTTATTCTATTTCCATTTTAATATGGCTTTTAACTACATGCACTGATGCTACAGCGCATTACAATTTACAAATGTGTTTTTAATAGATTAGGGAATTGATTAGCTTAGAATATGGTCTCAAGTAGACACTGTCACTATATACAGTAAAACTTCATTGGCTCAAACAAGGATGGCTGTAACACCACTTATAGCTTGAACCAATTATCTGTTCCAGGCCAAATTCCTTTTTCGATATATAAATACATGTACATGAATGGTATGATGTTGAACAATATTTGGCTTGAACAACCCTTAACTCAAACTAATGTGTCCAGTCCCCTCTGGTTCGAGCAACCAAAGTTCTACTGCAATTGAAATTTTTTTTCTAGTAATGCTAAACATCATACAACTTTCTATTAGTTTACGTCATCGATACATCACTATCACATTTGATATCCTTGTGTGTTTAAGAAAGCAAAATGCATAATTGTTACATTAGTAACATTACAAATCATTATCGTTCATGCCTAATTCTCAAGATAACCCGAGTCTAGTTAGTCCAAACTGTGAGAAAGTTTGCCAGAACTTTACATTTATAAGGACAATTTACTTACAAGTGGAAGTACAATGGTTCTAGTTCTGTTCCGATTCATTTTCATGAGTGAGGTATTCCTCCACAATACAAATGTAAAACTGGATGCCATCTCTATATATATATAACATGTAATATGTTGAATATGGCTTTAAATTCATTTAAAACTAAGTATTCATTTACCTCATCAGGAGAAATGACCAATTTAAAATTAAGAAGATCATCAGGATCCGGAAAGTCTACTTGGCAAGTCTTTGGTAAATTCAACTCATTTATATCTGTAACAAAAAGGAATGGATAAAATATAACTTCAAACTGTGAAGCTATGCAGGATAGACTATTATAGACAATACAAAGTCTATAACGAGACATACTAAGCCAGTAAAAGATTGTAGCACAGTTATAAGACAATGAAAATAAATGCTGGGATAGAAATATTATGCATTATATTAAATCAAGAGCATTTTACAATATTGTAAAGTTGGAAAAGGGGCATTCATTTGTTGTGAAAAATACAATATGTCCACTTGATATTGATGGAATATATACCAAGTTTGAATTGAATCTAATATGCAGGAACTGCAGGAATTAAAATCAAGAATACAGATGTCTGAAATAATGCTAATAATTCATCAATCAAACAAGTTGATAACCCAAACTGTGATTGATATTGTTCCACCATTTTCCTAAGACAAGCTAACCATCTCTAAATAAACTGCACAATGAATTACATTGTATTTACTTGGACAAACAATGCCACATGGCTAATGGGCGGAGCAATTGTCATTCTCATGTCTGGTCAATTGAAGGAGGTGGTGAAATCAAAAAGTAAAGATCTATGTAATAATATAGATGTGATATAACATTGGACTTGTTGCTTTCCAATGACATTTATATATATATAACTACATCATATAATTATAGCTGACAGACCATAACTGTTTTTCACCTATCAACAATTGTCAGTCATCTTGCTATATATTGGATTATCACATCTGGTTAATTGGCATGCCACATAACACTATACTAAATTAAGGTTGAAGAAACCACTACCTGTTTTCAACACAAATTTAAGGTAGATGCATCGGTAGATTGATGAAACCACTGTCATCCTACCCTCACCTTTACCAGTACAGTTCTATGCTATAAAGGGGTTCATCTCTCGATAATACTCTCAGTAATTCAAGGTAGATTGAAATTCACTCAATATCTAGTTAAAATGTTCAATCTGAGTAATAAAATTACTCAGGAGCTCAACATTTTTGTTGTCCGAATGTTTCAATAAGGTAAACATGCATATAACTCTTCAAAAATTAAGTGAATAGGGGGAGTGAATAGTCATTCAATCTTTTATTCGTGTTAGTTTTACCAACTTTTATATACGACTATTGGAGACAGATTTCATATATACATCTCGTGAACATATAACACTGAATATGAGTAGAAGAACAGGAAGAAAATCGCAATAATATGGGAAGAAATATGACTCATAAACAAATTTGGGTTGAAAAATTGGTAGTATGGTTCTAGAAATTACCTTTTTGTATCCGAAGTTGAGCAGCTGAAGACTTTTTATGACTTCCTGATTGGTCTGAAGAACTAACACCATCTTTCTTTTGTTGTTTGAGGGAGAATAATTTAATCATCTTTGAAGTAAACTACACAGTATTTTGACAAAAGATAATATTTTCGCTACAAAACGCACTCTAGTTGCAATTATACGGAGCTGGGTTTTATTGATATGTTGGAATATTCGCATTTAAAATTTATGTCAAAACTATATAGTAGGCGAAAGAAAGCGATACAAATTTACATAATTTGTATAGTTATTATATTTTCTTATATATTTACAAACACAAATAGTATTTTTCATAAAAACAGGCTATTTTTAAATAAATACGAACATACCGGTACGAAACCATAAGCGTTTTCGGTTGCTCCTGTTTCCGAGAAGGAAATAGCCTAGATATTTTGTCAACAATATTATAAGTGCAATTTTAGTGCACAGGGCCTATACAGAATACGTGTCATGGCAACGCTCGGTGGAAGCGGGGACTTTTACTCGGGATCGCGTCTGTTAGAGCCACTAGCAGGAGTTCTGAGTCTTCCCATTGATCAGGTTGCGTATCATAATCAATTTATTCAAGTAGAAATAAAATAATTATCAAATTGAAAAACTGTGTAGTGTCTAAACAAATCTAATCAAATGGAGTTACTGTATAATTATGTTGAACTAATTTTAAAAGTTAAATAAAAAAAAAAATAAGCAACACCTAACAGAAAAAAAAATTCGATCTTGACCTTCGAACCCAAAAGTCCAAGTTGTTTTACTTACATAATAAAACTAAAATATATCTTTGGGTGCCCATAAATCGATCTAAATGCAATTAAATTGATAATCTAGTTGTTTTCTAAGATATCTGCTGGGTATGTTGTGTTATAATTGAACACTTCTATAAATTTAATGTACATCATTTTCTTGAGTCGCACAATTTCGATCAGATATAAGCGTCAGGGCTGTAAAAATGCCCTTTAGTCCCGGGCAAGTGACATTTTCAGAAATTGGACGTCGGACAAGTACATTTAATACCATTAATTGGTGTTTATCACTTGCCTGGATCAATTATAATGATATTATCTGCAGGGGGCATTCAATGGGACGTTGCCAATATAGCTGTATTGAGAGCAGCTTACTGAGTGAACCAATCAAAACCAGGGCAAGTGCTTCAAAGAAATATTTGTATATAAATGCATATTTTTTTAACTCATAGTGAGCAGATCTAGACTGAATCATCTATACAACAATAGCTGGTTGAATGAAATTTTTACTTTACATCACAGGACTTTAAAATTCCACTCATCCGCTCGCCATGACGAGTCAACATTTGGTCAGGGCGAGTAAGATTTAAGAAATTTACCTTAATATTTCTTTGATTTTAAGCATTTGATAAAAAAATGTTGGAAATGGAGGACTTGTAGTTTTTATAAGAAATGTCAAGCCTTGCATCATCAGTGTTTGATCTAGGCTGTGACAATACAGATGGACGACAGAATTGTGCAATTATATACAATTTTATCAGACATTTTGCGATTTGTTTCTGTCGGTGAAACAGCCAATTTGCGTATTGAAATTATTGATCATTAAATATTATTACAATTAAATACAATTAATAATTATTTAAAGAGATCATGTGCCAGGAAAAGGTAATACATGTAATTAGACATTATGTCCAACAAAGCACAAAATGCAAAATATGATATAATAATTAACCTAGTACCTACCTACCCAAGATGAAAATGATAGGTAGGGAAGAGACAGGTAAACAATATTTTAATTTAGGCCTGATTCTTGAGCTCGGTATTCCATACATGTACAAACATAATACAGGTATATAATATGCTTCCAGCCAGCTTGTTACAGGCATATATTGTACTCTGTACTCCTGATTTTTAATTTTACATGAGTTGTGCCTGTTTTTAACATAAAATTACATTTCAATTATGTGTTCACTTAATATCATTCAAACAGATGGTCTTTTCATATATTAAATTGGTCTCTGACAGCTTTTGAGTATTTAAGAATAGTCGAGCACGCTGGTCTTCTGGTAGTTTTTGTTTTCCACATAATTCTGTTGACAATTTTAGTCATTACCAGCTATTGATACACAATGGCCTAAATTGCATGAATTAAAGACCTGTTTTCAGATCCTGTCTTTTCTGTTCATGTGAAATTATAATTGAATAAATATTGTTTAAAGGCCAAAATTAAATATCAATGTACATGTATACAACTGCATTTTATAATGATGGTAATAGGTTAAACAGTTGGTTGAAAATAAAAAAATATATATTTTTTTTTTTTTTCAAAATAAAATAAAGTCATGTTTTCTTTATAATTTAAAGAACTTACAACGTAATTGTATTTTTCAACATTTAATCTTTATTTCAGGTGAATTTTCTAGTTTGCCAACTGGTAGCATTAGCACTAGGGTTTCCCTTCCGAATCCTATTGAATCCAAAAACTACAAGTCCAGCTGTAAGACATATCGTGGAACTGCTTCTAGGAATTGCTCTTGTGCTGTTTTGTTTTGGAACGTAAGTAGTTATTACTTCTCACGACATGTAAATTCTTAAATAAAACAAATGTATATTGATGTAAATAATTGTTTGATGTAGATATCACTGAAAATAAGAATACATGATTATGACTCAGTTTCTGGAGATATTAAAGTCCTTGGCTCCATGGCCAAGTGGTCTAAGATGCCAATTTAAGATCACTTACCTCTCACCACTGCTTGGTTAAAAAACTTTATGTGAGAAAGTTTGCCAGTTACTTGCAGAAGGACTGAGATTCATTCTGAGGTCTTCCTCCACCATTAAAACTGGATATGCCATATATAACCTGAAATGTGTTGAAAATTGCATTAAACCTCATTAAAAAAACAAATACATGTAATAGAGGTAGTCTGATCAATATGAAGTTCAAAATAGAAAATATGGTGAAAAGTGTCAGATGAATAATCATCTTATTAGTTGGAGTAACGCTCGATCGAAACAGCTTTATGTGAGAAAGTTTGCCAGTTACTTGCAGAAGGACGGGGCTTCTACTGAAATTTAGAGGTCTTCCTCTATCAATAAAACTGAACATGCCATATTTAACCTGAAATGTGTTGAAAATTGCATTAAACCCCATTAAAAAAATAAGTATTAGAGATATTCTGATATGATGTTCAAAATAGAAAATATAGTGAAAAATGTCTCAGGTGAATCATCATATTAATTGATTATAAATTAATATATTACACAACATGCACAATATGTAAGTTGGAGATAAAATACAAAAATAGCAACATCTGTCAGTAATGGTGCTTTCACTTGCTATATAGTTATGGTCTGACATGCAGATAATATCTATAACTTATATTTGCAGCAAAGCTGTTCAAGTGTTATGCCTTAATATACCTGGGGCCTGTTTAACTAACATTTATAAGTCAAACTTTTATTAACGTAAACACGGTGACACCTACAATTGTTTCGTTAATGCAATTGTTTTCAAGGACTATTATTTACAAGGCTTTTGAAAGTTCTTTTGCTGATGTTAGATAAATACTATTTCAAATTCATGACTAGTTTAGTTTTAAACTAATTTCTTTTAGCTCGATTGCCATGAAAGCTTAGAGCTTATATGAATCGCTTTCAAGTCCGCTTCCTGGGTAGAACCAGTACTGAGTGTTGTTTTATGAGAGGTATTGGGTCAAGCTGGGGATTGAACCCACAACCTCTGGCCTGAGCCGCCAACACTCTATCAATTAGACCACCGCCCCGCTTGAATCGTGACTGTTGATAGTAACTTCAAATGTTAATATTTAATGCTGAAACGTTCATAAACTAATAAACATTAGTGAAACGAAACCTAGTTTAAGTTCTGGACAAATTATTATTATTATTGTGTGTCAATTAGACCTTTCAAAGAAAGAAGTTCTCCTGAAGCATACATGTACATTACTTGTTTAACTTTCATATTGCAGGGCTTTTAAAATCACCTGCTCTTTCAGTTTTCAACCAAAGTTATTTTGTTCATTCATTCTATGTATGCATTTAAAATATCATCACATCTTTTTAAGAAACATTGAAATAGATGATCACTACCATGGATTCAGTAGTGTATTGAAGGGTAATGTTTTGAACTCACATGTTATTTCCAATCTATAGTTCAATTCTTTACAATTGTCTAAAAAAATCACTCTTTTCTGTGAAAATTGAATGTAATTCAGTGAACCAGTTCTTATTGTATACTTTCATATTGATCCTTTCGACTTTGCATCGATCTATAGCAGGCTAGCGCTTGAATTCTTTAAAAAAATATTTGCAAAAGCTTACTTGCCTCTAAATCATTATTTTTCTTTGCATTTCTTTTCTCATTTTAACGCCTAAAATGAAACATACTAAATATGATGACTTTAAATAATTAATGCAAGTTTTACTAATGAAATATATTTCAATGAGTGCCTTTCACAGTGCTCGAAAATGTATGGAATGCCAGAAATTGTATGCCCCCAACGCTTGAAATTTTAAACAATATCTTTCAAAAACTTATATTTCTTTAAATATTCATTTTTTCTTTGCATATCTTTTCTTATTTTAATGCATAAAATGAAACATACCACTACTAAATCTAATGACTTTTACTGATAAATTGATATAAATTTTACTATTATAAATTTTAATCTATTTTAATGAGAGCTCTATACATCGCTTGAAAATGTTTTTGGGCAGACCCTTGAATGTGCACGCCCTTATATACCCCAGCGCTTGAACTCCAACCTGTGGAGAACCTAGCATGTGTTGATATTTCAAGTGTGATGTTGTCAGTATTATTGATAAAATCATTAATGGAATACCTTAACTTGCATATTCTTTAACTGTAAATATGCAACTTGCAATAGTTTGATAATGTGGCTCTGAAATTTTCTTTACATGTATCCTTTCAGTGTATTAATATTGCTTTTAACTCTTTACTTCATATAGAAGCCTTTGGACACCTAATACAGATACCTCTAATATAGAAGGTTTTGAATTATTGGGTGAATTATGTTTATATTAACTGACAGAGTGGAAAACACTGCAGGAAGTGTTCAGATTGCTCATTACGAGCAACCTGAATTCTTCCTGCACTGTTTTCAAAGACCTTCTGTGATTGGTGCTGGAAAAAGCGTATCTTTGGAGTTAAGGGTTAACATAAAAAAGCAAGTGGATTAGGCCACAATTCCCTTTTTAAAGTACACAAATAAATACTGCAGTGGTAGTGTGCGGATTAAGACTGTTAGATTAGGGGTTCATTAACAAGGTTAGAAAAGTTATGGTTTCACTAATACTATGTATCATTTATTACAGTTATTAAAAATGTAATTTTATTTTTAATTTTATATCTACGATTCGTCTCTTATGCCTTATTCACATTTGGCCTGCGATTGGTCTAAGCCCGTATCCTGTCGGTATCCCCCTTTCAGTGTGGAGGCAGGAGGCTTTCGTGAGTTTTTTGTACAGGCTCTGCGGCATCCATGATTTTGTTTAGGGAGAAGAAAATTGTAAACCCATATACATGTCTTAGGTGGCATTGCGCAATCTCCGCTCGGTACCACGCTGAGTCCCTGCGCTGATCATGCAGAAAACACAAGATTTAAGCTGGACATTTGGGACAAAAAAAAAATTGTACAGAGATTGTAGGCTCTTGGGACAATCACAAGGTTGCCGTACGATTTCCGTGCGGATTGCATGATTTTCGTACAATCTCCGCACAGCCTCTGTATGACTATGCCTTGGCCTGCCCCCGTGGGCCCGTACAAGAAACCGCATAATGCCCGCACACAATGTGAACATATATGTTGTAGCCAACTATGATGCTTAAAAAATCGTACGGAAAATCATAGACCCATTTATCGCATGGCGCCCGGGGCAAATGTGAACCAGGCATCACATACAATAAATTAGCTAGTGGGTTCAGGTTCATTTATACACTGAGGAGAATAAAGGGGATGTTCTCAAAAACTATCTAACCACAAGCGGTTATTACATTTTTAACCGCATCCACTACAGTTCCCCATACTATGTTTCTCTCTGTAGTGAATTGATCATATATAACCAACCGATGCATTTAATTTCCCAACAAGCTTGGTAAAACCCTATTTTCTGCCGAAGGTTTTATCAGAAAGAGACGACATTAATTTGTAAACAAAACCTGTTCTTAATTATGTACTAATAATGTGCTTTATAGTTATTTTTTTGTTTGCAAAGTCTCTCAGTGATCAAATAAACATGTATTCTATCATCTGGAAGAGTAAAACTGACTTTAATTAAAATTAGAAATGACCGTTTCGTAAGTTTAATGAGCCTTTAAATGATGAAAACTACATTTATAATCTTAAATGCAAACAGACTGCAGGCTGATGTAGTAACTATGTAAGGATTTTAACATCAATCATAATCAAGTACCCTTAGATAGATATTTTTTCTACCCCAGAATAGTTTTACTTTTTTATGCTACTACCATTTGAAAAATGAGGATGGGACATTCAGTGTTCAGTGTTTTTTCCACCATTTTGGGAAGATGACCCATACCCTTGGAATTGTGAATTTTAGCGGTGTTTTTATTGACATTGGGAAATTGCATTAAATATATTTGTTCAACTTCATAAAAATGTGTTCACTTGCTTCTCTGGCCATTTAATTAAAGAATCAATGTCATACTCAATTCAGAATGGGGAAAACTGTGTTTATTTTATCAAGGTATAATGGCAAGTTTCAATTTATAATTATTGAACCTTTCAATTAGGAATTTTTACCACTCAAAAGTGGGAAAAAAAGCTATTTGCCATTGGGGATATGACCCAATAATGGCTATAAAAATGGCCGAAAGAAAAACACTGGTGTTAACCCATTGTCGGATACCCATGGGTGTCAATTCCAATACTCTCCATCCATCACCCGTGGGAAGTTATGCTAGCTTTGCATTGTTTTATTTGAACAGAACAGAACAAAATACAGCTAACATTAACGTCTTACCAAAACGGCGTTTGCATGAAACTAGCGTTGCAATTGCAAAACGTTCCCTACATGAAATCATAAAGGAACCAATCATATATGGTTGCTTGTGACTTGTTAGAAATGACGCAAAGCTAGTGTAATATCCCACGGGTGATAAATGGAGAGTATTTGAATGGATTACGCTTGACTATCCGACGATAATGTTCCCCAATCAGTCTTCCATTTTTGTATCCGTCTGTTCTTCAAATTGGTTTCTTACGAATAATATCTGTTTTTATTTAATATTTTATATGTAGCTGTATAATTATAAAATACAGGTCAAGTTCGATATTGGTCAACATCTGTAAATTATTACAGGAGAATGACCCTTTTTCGACTTAAATTTTGGTAAAGTTTCCTAACATATAGCCAGGGCATCCATGTTCTTAATGGACACATTCTTGTTTGAATGCTGCAACACATAGGACTATCTGTCCAAAGTAACATTATGAAAGTATACATTAAAAAGGTTACTGAATTTGAATGCAGAAATACTATTTCTAACTTGTTTAAAACTATATGATTGTATTCTGTATTATGCATATTTACCTATAATTTTCTATTTCAATAAATACATTTTGTTGTGTATACTATATATATATATTCGTCTTTTTTCAAACAAAAAGAAAACAACAACAAACAGCGAACACTGAATATGTCGAAAAATATTTCTTAATCATCCGACCTTTACTTTGATTGAGACGTTTGTTTTACCAATAGCTGATTTTTAACTCAACTTTGGAAAAAAGGGAAGCTTTGTTGTACACACCCCAGCATCGGCATTGATTTTTGGGGATTTTTTTTGCAAGCTCATAATCACCTCTGTTACTATTAGCCATAAATCAGTTAAACTTCACTACCGTAAAGGCGCAAGTGGGATAACTCTCCCATTTTAATTTTTAGAAATATGGCCCAATTTATGCTTAGAGACTTAACTTGAATAATTTTTGGACTTGTACTCAGTAACTACTAGCCATACATCAATAGCATATCATTTGTGTCTTCACTACCTGGAACCTGGAATCAAGGTGAGATCAGTGAAACTTATAATGTAAACACTACTATCAGCTTATTTTAGGTGTTTTTTGGGGGGGGTTTCAAGATAATAAAAATATGGGTCTGTCAGGTAACAGGTATATTTTTGTCATGCCTCAGGTAGAATTATGGACCCTTTTGTACTTAGAAAATTTGGTAAAAGTTTTATAACAAGTTTCAATGTCATTACTCCTGTGCATAAATGAAACTTAACATGTGTGAACACTACCATACCAGAATTTAACATATTATAGGAGGCTCAGTCGAGGCACTGTCAAGCATTTATTTACACTGTATATCATTTTTGCCAGCAATTTTAATCATGATGACGAATCTATGCGACTTAATGCTATGGAGTAGTGCAAAAGATCGGAGGAAAAGTGCTCACTTCAGATAACATTTTTGCAGATTAACTTCCTAAATATTTCATGAAAACTGACAAAACAAAGATGAATGCTGTCTCTGTATAGAAATGAATCACCGATGATTTTTTTTTGTAAAGTGCACCACTCCATACCATAATTGTGTTAACTGAGCACAAAATGCTGTTGCACTTTAAGTTTGCGTGGTCTCTTAATAGAACCGGTGGTTCATCTTTATGCAGAGACGGAGTTCGCCTTTGTTTCATAAATTTTTATGAGCTATTAAGGATGTTACCTGCAAAAATGTTACCAGAAGCAGGAACTTTTTACCACTTCATAGCATAGAGTCACGTTGTTTCTTCACTATGTTAATAGTAAATGAGCATTTATTTGAGATACTATTTGTCACATATTCAGGATGATGGTACATTATTTTAACATTTATTTTTCAGATCATCATTGTAAGAAACAAGATGCTATAAAATAGTATAATTATACATGTTAGTTTCGGACAGTGTCATTGTAATTCATCAATCTCTAAGATGGAACTTCCTTTTTGATGAGAAATTGACATCATTTAGAATTAGATATTCAGCCACAGTAGCTCAACATGTTAAATAATGAAAACCTTGAGCTATGCAAACAGCAGAGAGTGGTATAGTTCTAATAAATGAGCTCATTAGACATTACATGTACATGTATAAATATACATAAATTATGAAAGCCTTGAGTTATGGGACAACATTGAACAATATAATTAATAAATGTTATCATTTGACAATATTTACATAAGTTATGAAAGCCTTGAGTTATGCAGACAACATTGAGTGATATAATAAATGACTTCATTGACAATATTCATTGTACAATGAATAATAAAGCTTTATTTAAAATACTGCATGTAGTATCATTACATATTTATGTACGTGTGTACAATGGTTCAAAATTTAGACTTATAATGTGATTTTTTATTTTTTTAAACTGAAGGAATACTGATTGAATTTCGTCTCCTTTATAGAACTCGGATGAAATTTAATACCATTTTTCTTGTGTTACAGTCAGATATGGCATCTATTTGCTCACGCCACTCTTGGATATGTGTTGATGCAGTTTCATGACAAGAAATGGATGCCCAAGGCTGTGTTTGTTGTTGCCATGGGTTACCTGTCTGTGGCTCATATATACAGAATGGTACTGGACTACGGTGGATATACTCTGGACATTACAGGGTAGGTAACTGTCGGGGGAAACATAATGAACAGAGAAGATAACACTTCTTCTGTCTGTACTCAAGTTATCAATTTCTGATTATTATAGGAAGCCTCATTTCGGAGGGAGGTTTACAGTGTGTAAATCCCCTATGAAAGATTGCATGCTTTAATAGTTCCGTGCTCAAATAAGACATTGATAGAGTGCATTGAAAAATCACAGACAAAATTCTACCAGGAATCGAACCGGGACCTCTGGATCTCAGAGTAAGCATGCTAACCACTGCAACTCCTTGTGACAATAGTATACTTTTAGCAATATTAACTACACAAAATAACACTGCGTATGCATACAGACATAACTCCCTAATTATTCCCCCTTTATAGGCAGTAGTCTGCATATGCAAATGTATTTTAGCTTAATTATGAAGTAAGCACCCTCAGAGCTGTGGTGAATCTCTCTTTAAGTCTTTCTTTGTTTGGCAGAATAGTAGTGGGGGTTCCATCATTTTATGCTTTCTACTTTTAATATCAAACAATTTACCAGTAGTGATCATTCACCTGTCATAAGCGACCAGTATGTTCCTGGAGTGTCTTCTATGGACAGGTCACCTCTATGTGTCAGAGTAGCAATAGTGGTTGTTCATGTATATATACATGGTATATTAATGTACATTTTCAGTCCATTAATGATCTCAGTACAGAAGATAACAGCTGTGGCATTCTCCTTACATGACGGCACAAAGCGGGAAGAGAAGGACCTTACACCAAATCAGAAGAAACATGCAATACGGTAATAATATAACTTTGTTATGATACTAAAAAAGAAAACTATTTAACAACAATAATATCTAATAAAAACCAAGCTAAATAATTGCTCAATCTGCAAAAAAGTGGTATGTGTATCAAATTTATTCTTACATTGGCCAAGGGCATTATCATGAATGTAATTAACTGCATTTACCAGACTAATGATATACATGTACATGTATGCTACAGTATATATACATCTACAGTCAAACCTGCGTAAGTGGTCACCTCTGTTAAGCAACCACATGTTTAAAGCAGTCACATTTGCTATTTCCCATTTCTATGCTTTCAGAGCAAATTAACCTCTATTAAGCAACAACCTGTCTCAAGGCCACTTTTGCTCCTTTCCTTGATTGGCTGACTAAGACAATTTAGACTATATAGCACTTAAAACTGCTTCAGGTTTTTAGTCATTTCTGTTAAGATGTTCTTTGGTGTAATGATAGTAGAGGCTAGTCCCAAACATTCGTTATGGTAAAAATGTTTTTTGTTTGTTTGAATATTTAACTTCAATTTCATGCCATTGAAGGCTAACGGACGATCAATTAACTTAACCACTCTTTCCTTTGATCCTGGAAGGTTAACCAATACTCGTGCACACCCTTCTCCGCAAGTAACTTAACTTTTCCACTTGAATCAGTGGTGAGAGATGAATGGCAATGAGACTGAATGTCAAATCAATCATGGAGACTATTGCCAGGCGGGATTTCAACTGATGACCTCTTGATTGATAGTAATCACAACGTCTGTCCGTCCTTCCATCCGTCCGTCCTTCCATCTGGTGTTTCGTGTCCTACCTGTATCTTTGTCATGCATAGATGGATTTTGTTGATACTTGCTACAAATGATCAACATAACATGACCATGTGTCGCAAGTAAGACCCACACCCGTACCTCAAAGATCAAGGTCACAATTTGAGTTTGTTTGAATACACTTTGAGTCTGTGTGAGATTTCGTGTCCGGCCTGTAACTTTGTCATGCATATATGGAGTTTAATGATACTTGCTACAAATGATCAACATAACATGACGACGTGTTGCGAGTAAGACCCACACCCCTACCTCAAAGGTCAATGTCACTACTTGAGTTTGTTTGACAACACTTCGAGTTTGTGTGAGATTTCGTGACCGGCCTGTAACTTTGTCATGCATAGATGGATTTTATAAATACTTGCTACAAATGATCAACATAACATGACCACGTGTTGCGAGTAAGACCCACACCCGTACCTCAAAGATCAAGGTCACAATTTGAGTTTGTTTGAATACACTTCGAGTCTGTGTGAGATTTCGTGTCCAGCCTGTAACTTTGTCATGCATAGATGGATCTTAATGATACTTGCTACAAATGATCAACATAACATGACCACGTGTTGCGAGTAAGACCCACACCCGTACCTCAAAGATCAAGGTCACAATTTGAGTTTGTTTGAATACACTTCGAGTCTGTGTGAGATTTCGTGTCCAGCCTGTAACTTTGTCATGCATAGATGGATCTTAATGATACTTGCTACAAATGATCAACATAACATGACGACTTGTCGAGAGTAAGACCCACACCTGTACCTCAAAGGTCAAGGTCACTATTTGAGTTTGTTTGACAACACTTCGAGTTTGTGTGAGATTTCGTGTCCGGCCTGAACTTTGTCATGCATAGATGGATTTTATAAATACTTGCTACAAATGATCAACATAACATGAAGACGTGTCATGAGTAAGACCCACACCCGTTCCTCAAAGATCAAGGTCACAATTTGAGTTTGTTTGAATACACTTTGAGTCTGTTTGAGATTTCTTGTCCGGCCTGACGACGTGTTACGAGTAAGACCCACACCCTTACCTCAAAGGTAATGGTCAGACTTTGAGTCTGTGTGATTTCATATCTGGCCTGCACTTTTGTCATGCATAGTTTGATTTTTATAAATACTTGTTATAAATGATCAACATAACATGACGACATGTTGCACGTAATACCCAAACTCCCACTTCAAGGGTCAAGGTCACAATTTAACTTTGTTTGACAACACTTTCAGTCATTTTGACATTTCTTGTCCGGTCTTTCATCTATGGATAAATTTTAAAAACACTTGGCTCAGTTGATCAACATGACATAATTAAGTGTCACATGTAAGACCCAAAATCTTTCCTCAAAGATCAAGGTCACACTTTCAATTTGTTTAATATTGTTTGTCTGGTCTGTGACTCGCCTTTAACTTGGCTGAATTTATCAAGATGACATGACGACGTGTCATAAGTAAAACTTAGACCCATACCTCAAAGGTCAAGTTCACACTTTTAGTATGTATGACAACACTTTGAATCTGTTTGAGATTTCGAGTCCGTCCTTTAACTTTATCATACATGGATGGATTTCAAAAACACTTGGCTCAATTTATCAACAATTGATCTGTAACTTTGTCTTACACTTAGGGATTTTAAAATAGCTTGACACAAGTGATCAGCATGTCATGATGATGTTTCAGCAGCATTTAACTGTTGAAATACCCAGAACATTATATCAGATGTCAAGGTTACACAATGGTCAAGGTCACACTTTAATGTAAAAAACATGAAATTGCATATCTCGTCTGAAACTTAGCCCATTACTCTTTATATTCATGGATACATCGCTGCCTATTATAACATAATTATATTGTTATTTTTAAACGACCATTTGGGGGGCATGCGACACTTACCAGTAACATTTATTGTTGATATATGTTTTTTGTAATCACCTCTTATCCAATACTGCTGCCATTGTCTTTTGCGACTGCCTCAAATCAAATATAGCAGCTGTTAAAAATAGGCTGTAAATTATGCATTTCAAAATTTCAAAATAGATTTCCTCCTCTGAAACCCCTTTTTTTGTGCAGATTAAATTTATGTGCATGCTCCTTAAGTCAACTTTTATTTTTGTCTTCTTAAAATATCCTAAATGGTTGCACTTAAAAGGGATGCAAGGTTTGCATCGAGTCCTGAACAAGATTCAACAAATATCCAAAATACATGTACGTACATTATAGTACAATATTGACAGAATATAACAGATCAAAACAGAAATTTCATTGATAACGTTTTTTTCCAGATCAATGCCCAGTGTGCTGGAATATTTTAGCTATATCTTCTGTTTCCACGGTGTGATGTGTGGACCTTTTGCCTTCTATAATGATTACATTGCCTTCATGGATGGCACTTGTTTTAAACAACCTGCGGGAGATGACTCAAAGGTATGAAAAATGTGTACATTCATGGATAAAAAGACAATATAACTAACTTAATTAAAACAGTGTGAACACTCACATTTAGTTTTAACTAATTTTTCATATTGCTCTCTTTTAACTTTTTACAGATTAATAAAATGAATTTTGTATACACAGTAGAACTTCAATGGCTCAAACCTGATAGGACTGGACAAAATAACACACATTAAAGGTTGTTTTGAGTCAAAATTATTGTTCACAATCATACCATACATGTACAAGTATATACATCAAAATAGTAATACGGCCAGGACCAGATATGTGGTCCAATCTCTATGTGGTGTTCCAGCCATCCGTGTTCTAGCCAACAAAGTTCTATTATAAATATCAATTGCTAATTGAGATGGCCATTCAAACAGACAGAATATCAAATATGGTTTAAATTGTTACACATTGAACATTAAGTTCTGCATTTAACATGTTTGCTTTTCCTGTTGAATAAATTTATGTGCTGATAGTTTGAAACAAACTAGCATGTTTGACTTTTTAGCTCGCCGGAACTAAGTCCAATGAGAGCTATTTTCATGACGTCGGCGTCTTCTGTAGACACCCAGGTTAAACTTTTGCGCTTAAGTTTAAGATATCTATGCAACCACTCTTTGGATGTGAATGAAACTTCCCATGTGTGTTCACCATCATCAATGGAACACACAGAGACAAGAACCATAACTCTGGATTGCATTTTGGCACAGTTATGGCCCTTTTTGGACTAAGACACCCAGGGGCGAGTTTTGTTGTCTTCTGACAACTCTCGTTTTCATAAATTACAGACAAATTCCAGGCATTTAACCATGGTGTTTGTAAATTCTTACTGTAAATGTTTTACTAAACTTCAAAGTTTTATCATTTTAATCATAGATTAAGTTTAAAAGTTTTACTGATAATGTTTTCTTATGCTCTGTTTCAGTCTGTTGCCGATCCTCCATCTCCTGTTGTAAGTAAATAGACAGATTCAGATAAATTAAAGAGGCCTCGCCTATATCACCGATGTTTTTTTGTTTTTTTCGCCAATGGATACTCTGTTCAAAAACTAATTTTGTATTTTTTCTCTGTAGGTCTCGCTACTCATTTGAATTTTGTTCTTTGTTCTATCTAAAATAAGGTCTAGGATTTCCATGATAAAAATAGAATTCCACATGGCAGTTTTTTTTCCATAGCAGGAATGTTTACCCACATAAAAATTCACAAGAACTGGTAGGTTGACTAGGTTGTGCAGTGGCACCCTGAGATTTTTTTAAAAAAGGCCTCGTAAATACATGTTGAAATCCTATAAAAGTCACCTTTTTAACACCAGTGGTGTCTTATTGACGTATATGCTACGCAAATTTTTGCCCTACTCATCTGCAGCAAGATACACAACCACTATGAACCATTTTGAAATTTCAAAACCAAATTACATAGGCCCTTTTTTTTAAGCGTAAGAATCATGTTACCGTGAAAAATAAGGGGCGTAAAAGTGTAGTGAGACGTGTAGTGTAAAATTCTTTAATTCTGTTGACCAAATACTTAATCCTGGCCCAGGATAAAGACACTCATTGACCAGTATTGTGTTATGCTAAAACAATGACACATAAATCTGAAAAGCTGACCTGTGTTTTGATGAATTTCTTGTAAATTTCTTGTCAACCATTCGATAAACTTCCCATATTTATGGAACAGAAAGTTATGGGTGATACATCTTTAATGTATATGTATATATAATATAGGGTTAAGTATAGTGTAATTTTGAAATCTGCGACCATTTTATATATATGAGGTTTTCAATGGTCGCAAATATTTTTAACAGCGACTCCGCAAGTGGAGTTGTTAAAACCTCACATACGGTCGCAAATTTCCAAATTATAGTATATCTAACCCTATTCTAATGCACTTGTACGTTTTATCATTAAAATTTGTTCGCTGAAACAAGTTACTCAAGTGACTCATATTGAACTTACTGTTTAACCAAATGACACACATCTGGAAATGATTTACTATAAAAGTAGATTCTGGTAAAAATCAAATTAAATCTTCAAACTTTTTTGAAATATTTAATACACCTTTCTCTGAAAGTTCAAGACCTAAAGATTTGTTGAAGTCAGTTCCCTTGGGTCAAATTTTTTACCGCCACAGGGGTTACCATTTTACACAGAGTAATATAGGGAAAATGTTGTAAACGCGATAGCACCTTCATTTTTCATTGAATCTTAACCAAACTTGCACAGCAGTTATATAACCACAAGATCTCAGACAAGTTTTTGAACTAGCGTGATTCGACCACAAAAGCCCCTGCCACAGGGCTTTTAAGTGATATTTTCAAAAATATTTTCTCTAAAAGTTCAAGGCCTAGACCTTAAATATTTTACATGTAGAATCTGTTGCCAGTAGAGCGTTCAGGTCCTCTTTGGCCTCTTGTTAATTACACTGCCTTGTAGCAAGAAGGGGTAAATATTAAACCTTGTTTTCACAAGAACAATATCTAATTATACCACTGCCATTTGGAGGGGCATTAAATGTTTCCCCTGTCCATTCATCTGTCTGTGGTAAAACATAAGTTTTCTATCAATAACTTCAGAAGGAGTTTATGTATTTAATTAATATTTTATGTATGACTGTACAGTTAAAAAATACAGGCAAAGTTCAATATTTGTCAGCAACAGTCCTTTTACAACTTAATTAATCGTTAAAGAAAATGGTTTCTGATCAATATTGGGGGCATTCATGTCAAAAGACACATTTCTAGTTATTTGTCATTGTCACTGTGTTGATGATTTGGGATAATTCATTCCAAAACTTTCAACCTGATTGTTATAAAACTTGGTGTACATGTTCCTTTAGTTGCAATATTTTAGTAATACAGTCAAACCTGTCTTAAGCAGCCAGTATAGGGAAGAAGCAAAAGAGACCTTTTAAGTTTAGTTGTTGCTTAATACGGTTAATTTACTTTGAAAGCATAGAAATGAATAGTAAATGTGGCTGCTCAATAGAGGTGACTGCTTACATACGCTTGATTTATTTTTTTATATATATTTTACGGTTTGATTGCCCAGACCAATTACAGTATGAATATTTATTTTGAGAGTTTTGTTCAATTTACAGGAAGCTGTACTGAAGAAGCTTGTGATGGCAGTTATTCTGGGTGCCTTGATGATGATTGAGCCAATGATTGCCCCCTGGAATGTACTTAAAGGTAATATTTATTATTTAAATGATTCTTAAACATGGGGTTACTTCCAGACCATTTCATGCAAAATTATCATTTTTAGCTTGTATTTTTGAAAAAAACAAAGAACTATTACCATGACCCTGGCATCGGCAGCGTTGTTGTCGTTCGCTGGTTGAGGTTTTATGTTTATCTCCGCTTTTTCTCTGTTTTTGAATTAACAACTCATGTTATGGTGACTAAACTTCATAAACGCATTCATATCATATTATACAATGTCTATAGCTAACTTACCTAAATTTACATATTTTGGGCTCCAAAACCTTAGGTTAAAGTTTTTTGTTTAGCTCAGGTTTGGTTAAAGTTTTATGTTTAGCTCAGCTTTTTCTCTGTTTCTGAACAAACTACTCATGACTTCATAAACACATTTATATTATGTTGTAGAAACAATGTCTATAGCTAATTTACGTAATTTAACATACTTTGGGCTTTAAACCCTTAGGTTAAAGTTTTTTGTTTAGCTCAGGTTTGGTTAAAGTTTTATATTTAGCTCAGGTTTTTCTCTGTTTCTGAACAAACTACCCCACACCAAGACCCTTTGCCTATTTTTTTTTTCTTATTTCTTTTAATTTTTGTTCTGTTTTAAATTTAATACTATTCTGCCCTTTTGTTTATAACCCCTAGAACCCCACCCCCTCGAATTTTTTTTTTTCTTTTAAAAATTCTTTTTATTTTGTTCTGTATTGAATTAGATACACTGTCCTTTTTCAACTTTGTTACCAACCCCAGGACACCCTCCCCCCTCCAACTTTTTTTTATTGTATTAAAACTGCACAGCCCTGTTTATTAAACTTTGGCACATACACCTCCACATCCACAACCAGATTTTAAAATTAAATTAAATACATTTCAGCTTAAGTACTGGCTAGCTAGCCATAGCCAGATATAGACATAGTGTATATTCTGCCTGAATAGTCCTACTTGCACATACATGTATCTTCTATTTTACTAATATGAAAGATGGTTTCATTCATACAGGTATATCTGATTTTCTGATAGAACATTATAATATACTGTTCTGAGACATGGTTAAAATACTAAAGATAACACTGTTTTTCGACACCTCCATTTTTTTAGTGATTTTTTTTTTAAATCTATTTTATTTTTTCAGTAATAGTATTGATTTTTTAAACTAATCATCATCATGTTTAAAAAGTTTACTTCACTTTACTACGTAATAAATTTGGAAAAAAAACAAGCATCTGTACCGGTTTGCGGTGCTCTTGTTGTTTTTTTGTCTTAATTATATCTTCAAAAGTATGGAAGGCAATCAAATGAGACAGGAGTTTGCATAATATCTGTAGGTAGTAATGAAAGTGTCTAGATGATCAAAATCACACTCTTTGACAAAATATCAAACGAAAATCTCAGCTTGCAAAGGAAAAAACATGTTCTAACTCAAATCAAAGTACAATTTTGAGTTACTTTTTGCCCCCAAACACCAGTATATTCAATATAAGTAGTTTTAAAACAATATTATTTAACATTGTCAAGTTGTCAACAATGAATTAGACCAGTAGTTATGAGCTGCAGCAAGGACTTATTTAGAAGGACTTCCCTTTATAATTCCTTGGGTGGAGGCAGTGGAAACTGGTTTGTTCAACCGCATTTGGTACAATACTGATAATGCAAATCAGAAGTTGCTGGCAGCAATATTTTTACAATACTGCGCATTTAATATAGAATACTTCAATCAAAGTAAGGCATTTAAATTACTTTCATTTAGAAAATTCTTTATGTTTCACAGAATTGAGTGAAAATCCCCCAATTAAATCTTTGATTATAAATAAGATTTCACTCAATTATTTTAATTTTGAAGAGTTTTCGAACTATTCAGTCAATTACAGATACACTTGTTTATCTCCTGGTGCTTAACTTTTGTATTTTTCAGATCCTGAATGGTTGGCCAGCACAACCTGGGGTTATCGTATGATATACTTGCTAGTTAGCATGACCATGCACAGACCAATGTATTACTTTGCTTGGAAACTAGGTGAGCTAATTTGTAAGTCATGGTAATGATTGTGTTAAATGACAAACAAATAAATATGTCAAATATCTGAATGCAAAAATTATGGTTCATTGGGTACGAACAGTAATTGTTTGTACAGGTAATTATGAATATAAAAATGATTTGACCTTAAATTTGCAACACACTGCCATTTAAATAATGGCGATGGTGTATTACAGGTAAGTATTTCCCTGTCAGTACATGCTTTTGTGCATACTACAAATTGGTTTCAGGTGATGGAGTCAACATATTTAATTAGTATTTTGTTTATAGCTGTATATTTCTAAATTACAGGTCAAATTCGCTTCTTGTCAATGCTGGTCAAATTTTACAGGAGTTATTGCCCCTTTTCAGCTTAATTTTTGTTAAACTTAACTTACATTTAGTGGGAGTATCCATGTTCTATGGACACATTTGAAGCCTTTTTTTCTAGGCCAGAAAAAATACCTGTAATTAGGGTTACTTGACCAAAAAATATTTTAGGTAGGTATGTAGGCAACTTTTTCTTTACTATTTATTTTTCAAATTTTTATTTCATGGAGAAAATGTTACAGTAATGAACTATTATAAGCAAATAGATTTTAACTTGTTTTTCTGTTCTATATAGAATATAAAAAAAAATTATGATAGGAAATCAATGAAGAACACTTCAAATATAATTACACTTTAAGCATACTCCTTCCACAGTTTTCATAACTTTAGATTTAACATGTAACCCTAAACACAGGAATTTTTGTCTGGCCTTATCTCCTGCAATTCTTTTTAGAACATGCAAAGAATAAGATCAGAATACTCAGGGAATACAAAAAAGCCATATTAACTTTCATTGTTTTTGTTTATTGAATTTGTAAGAGAATTAACAAATTCACATGTAATTTGCACAAATTTACCACAGCCATTATTTATCTCGCTACAGGAGAATTGGTAAATAACTCATGTGGCCTTGGTTTCAGTGGTTATGACGAAAGTGGTAACGCCAAGTGGGACTTGCTCAATAATGTAGAAATATATAAACTAGAGGTGAGTGCAGCACTTAGCGCTTTTGTAGTTACTCAAAGTAATAAAGGATCATGTGGCCAAGTGATCTGATGCAGTGTCTTCTAGTAACCATACTTCTCGTTGTTGACGTGTATTTTTGTCTTTATTCTATAGTAATAAAAATGTTTGCATGCTTGTCATCCATTGAAGGATCAAAATGAGAGAAGTGAAAAGTTCAGTTTATTATTTGCCAACCTCTGCACTTCCAGAATATGATGAGAGAAAAAAGGGGTCATGTGTTATTCAAGAGATTTTTTTCTGTTGTAATGTGTGCACTGTTGACAGTGAAAGTTGATGTCAGAAATGGTGTAATCATACCCCCAGTTGCCAAGCATCAATGTTGTTTGTCTTAATTCACATTTAAACATGACGCTGCTTTCGAAATGTTCAAAATAAGTCAATTATGCCATTGAAATAAAAAAAATGATCATAAAAACAAGGAAAATGCATTTTTAAAGAAGATGAAACAAAGCTAATATATAACACCTCTAGGAAAAAATTCATAGAGGAAATATTACTTTTTATGACCATATATTTTTTATCCATGTGTTTATTAAATAGTGACAATATTACATAAATCCATGTGTTTATTAAATAGTGACAGTATTACATAAATCCATGTGCTTTATTAAATAGTGACAATATTACATCAATCCATGTGATTTATTAAATAGTGACAATATTACATAAATCCATGTGTTTTATTAAATAGTGACAATATTACATAAATACATGTGCTATAATATTACATAAATCCATGTGCTTTATTTAAAAGTGACAATAGTACATACATCCATGTGCTATAATATTACATAAATCCATGTGCTTTATTAAAAAGTGATATTATTAAATAAATCCATGTGCTTTATAAAAAAGTGATAATATTAAATAAATCCATGTGCTATAATATTACATAAATCCATGTGCTTTATTAAAAAGTGAAAATATTACATAAATCCATGTGCTTTAATAAATAGTGAAACTATTACATTAATCCATGTGCTTCAATAAATAGTGACAATATTGTATAAATCCATCAACTCGCCTCGTATATGATTTTAAGAACACAGTTTGTTTTCTATTCTAGGTCAGCAACAGCCTTAAATTGAATGTAGATGCATGGAATGTGTTAACAGCTATGTGGTTACGCCACACTGTATACGAGAGGGTGCCGGCATCTATTGGCACCTGGGTCGTGTTTACCGTCAGTGCCTTTTGGCATGGGTTTTATCCTGGGTACTATGTAGCATTCCTCACCGGGGCCTTGTTTACGTCAGCAGCTAGACTGGTACGTACATATAGCAAATGTCATTTTCCATATAAAATGTTGCAAATATATTGTGCAGATTGAACACCAGAAATTGAAATGAATTTACTTTAACTACCTCACCTACTCCAATCTCTGAGTCCTCTATGGTCGAGTGGTCAAGATTAAATACCATTCACAGCTAAGGTCATAGGTGTAAATCCACTAGTTTCAAAAGCTTCATCTGAATAAGTTAGCCACGTACTTGTGGAAGGACAGTGGTTGTACCCAGATCCATTCTGAGGTCTTCCTCCACCAGTATAACTGGATATGCCATAATATAACCTGAAATGTGTTGAAAATGGCATTAAACAGAAAAGTACTTATTTTCATTTGTTCAATGTACATTATCAGCAATTAAACAAATACACTTACACAGTAACAATATAACCTGAAATGTGTTGAAATTGGCATCAGACCCATTCAACCAGAAAAAAAATTATGTTATATTCGAGAGCCGAGTTATATGTACAACACTCCGGGATAAATCGGTAATAATATAACTGTAAGTTAATATAAAAAATATGTCAATCTTTTATAAGACTCGTGCATTATTGTCCCATACTTTGTGAAAAGCAGAAGACTAATTTGGCTTTGTCTGTGCATCTGTCCATCACTCTTTGGTTTCCGTGCTATTACTTAAGAATGCCTGAATCAACTTTTTAGCTCGCCGGGACAAATGTCCAGGGAAGCTATTGCCATGACGTCGACATAAGAGTCGTCTGTAGACACCTAGCTTAAACTTTTGCGTTTAAGTTTTGGTGTTTGCATCCAATCTCAATCTTTGCATGGGTGGTGAGTTTTATTCCTAAGGAGAGCTTTGTTGTCTTCTGACAACTCTTGTTTAAATTCTAATACAATGTTTATAATGACAAAACACAGGCTATGTTCAATTTTTGGGTTTGCGAGTTTTGAGGTTTTAGAGTTGTGCCCCGTTAATTTGTGGAAATTCTTCACACTTTAGTTTCCATACAATAACTTACAAATGCCTCAATTAAATCTCTTGAAATGTTTATACCATGTTTATATTGACAAACCACAAGCTATGTTTGATTTAAGCGGTTGTGACTTTTGTCTTTGTAGGGTTGTGCCCCTTTAATTTGTGAAATATCAGTTGTTTTTTTTGGATTGTGTGCAATAGCTTAATAATAAATGCCAGAATCAAATCTTTTCAAAAAGCTGGGGACATAAATTTGCTTGTTAATTTTGTGATAATAACATGATAATTGTCGTCTCTATTTCTACTCGCATCTATTGTGTTATATAACACAAGGTTGGATTTACCACGGCAGGGTTCTCCACAGGAAGAAATGCAAGCGCTGGGGTAAACACCTTCGACACATTTTCAAGTGCTGTATAAGGCACTCATTGAAATATATTTCAATAGTTAAACTTGTATAAATCAGTTAAAATCATCATATTAAGTATGTTTCATTTTAGGCATTAAAATGAGAAAAAAGATATGCAAAGAAAAAAAGTAAGCTTTTGCAAAATATTGTTAAAGAATTCAAGTGCTACGGGAATACCATTTCTGACAGTCAAGTGATAGGGTGCCCCAGTGCTTACATGGCCTGTGGAGAAGCCTGTACAGTCTTTACTTCCTGTACATATTTAAGCATGCATACTTTGTACAATTTTTACACTTTTCTTATTCTTCTAGGTGAGACGAAACATGCGACCATATTTTTTGCAATCAAGCCAGCATAAATTTTTCTATGACTGTGTAACCTTTTGGTTTACGCGGTTTGCGAATGTATACTTTGTTGTCCCTCATGTACTGCTTGATTTTGCTCCTGGTTTAATTTTGTACACGTAAGTATTTTACTATGTATTCAACTTTGTTTTATTGCTATCTGTTTGAGGAGTTGATTATTTGGGTTCAGTGAAATGTTTACTTGTGTTTGGATTTTTCTACAGTATTAATTTATCTTTTTTTCAAAAAGGGGAATTGCATACATATTCACATAAACATGTATATATATATGCAATATCTGTTAAGGCACTATCTGTTGCAGCATTCATAGTGGTGCTAACTTACACACTGTGATTTGTTATCATGTTGTATTTTGAAATTAATACTTGATTAAATAAATACAATGTATATGAAACTGGTGTTTTTACCTTTTAGTTTGATTGCAGTGTCACAAAGAGTTGTTTTCCCTAATTTCTAAAATTTACCCATAACAGTGGTGTGCTCGCTCATTTATATATTTTACCCTAAACAATGTAGTTCCATCTGATTTCTAAATATTAACCCCTGACAGTGGTGTGCTCCTTTATTTATAAAATTCACTCCAGACAGAGTTGTTCCTCCTGATTTCTAACAATTACTCTAGATAGATGTGTGCTCCCATTTTTAGAAATTAACCACAGACAGTGATTATAAATGTGTGAGGGGGTCCTACATGGCCGAGTGGTCTAGGAGATTACATGGCCGAGTGGTCATGGGTCCTACACGTCCGAGCGGGCTAGGGTCCTACACGGCCGGGTGGTCTAGGGTCCTACAAAGCCAGGTGGTCTAGGATCCTACACAGCCGGTGGTATAGGGTCCTACACGGCCAGGCGGTCTAGGGGCCTACACAGCCAGGCAGTCCAGGGTCCTACACGGCCAGGTGGTCTAGGATCCTATACAGCCGGTGGTATAGGGTTCTGCACGGCCAGGCAGTCTAGGGGCCTACACAGCCAGGCAGTCCAGGGTCCTACACGGCCGGGCGGTGTAGGGGCCTACACAGCCAGGCAATCCAGGGTCCTACACGGCCATGCGGTCTATGGGCCTACACGGCAAAGCAGTCTAGGGGCCTACTTGGCTGAGCGGGCTAGAGGCCTACACCGCCGACCGGTTTAGGGTCCTGCATGGCCAAGTGGTCCAAGGTGCCATATCAAGCTCACTTACCACTCACTGCTTAAGTCATAGGTTTAAGTCTGACTCACTCCAAAAACTTTATATGAGAAAGTTTGCCAGTTATTTGTGGAAGAATGGTGGTTCTATTCAGATTTATTCTGAGGTGTTCCACCACTAATAAAACTGGATATGCCACATAACCTGAAATGTGTTGAAATAGCATTAAACCCAATTAAAAAAATATATTATATATATATATATATATGATATATGTAATTGCATCATTATTTTTTATTCCTCTTTTATTAATAAAGAGAGCTTAAAATAGGGATGTGCCTCTCTTGATTTACAAAGGTGTAGAATAAGCCAAACCTCCATGAATATGATTGTGCCTTCATTGATAAGTTGATTTTTCACTTTCAATAATTGATTGTGATGAAATTAAAACAGTCAACTCTTAAATATTATTGTTGCAAAATCCCCTTAACTAGTCTTGGATTATGTTATTTACATATAATTCAGAGCTTATAGTTATTTTCACATTTTCCTTTGGCTATTCTGTACATTTTTATATTCGGCTATAATATCATCTGAAAGTAAAAGTTATTTTGGCCAAACTTGTAGATTTTCCAAATGAAAATGAAACTAAATACACAAAGATTTTTTTTTTATCAAATATTCAAGATGGCATTGTAAAAAAATCTTCTTAAGATAAGCAATTCATTCAAATCGAAAATGGTCAACTCCTGACTACCACAATACACCTACAATGTGTTAATTATACTTCACATGCATTGAACAATGCAACACAATGCTGTTCTTTTGTAGGTGAGGCGCAACATACGTCCATTTTTCCAGGGATCTGAACAAATCGAGTTCTTCTATGATAGCGTAACATTCCTCTTTACCAGATTCGCAAATTGTATCATGGTTGTACCCTTTGTCCTGTTAGAAGTAGACTTGTGTATAAATGTCCATGCGTAAGTTTGTGTGTTGTTGGAATCCAGCTTGATAATCCTAATCCGTCCTGCAGTCAACAACAGAACCATTATTATCAGCGCTTATCTCACTCACTCGACATCTTCATTGTTAATATCGAGTGTGGAATAGTTACATCCACTCTAAACAATGTTACAATAGTATGGTCTATTTACACGCCAACTCTCAACTATGCTATTATCTCAAACATATTATTATCTTAGCTATGTTATTATGGTCTATTTACACCCCAACTCTCAACTATGTTATTATCTCAAATATGTTATTATCTTAGCTATGTTATTATGGTCTATTTACACCCCAACTCTCAACTATGTTATTATCTCAAACATGTTATTATTTTAGCTATTTTATTATGGTCTATTTACACCCCAACTCTCATTTATGTTTTTATCTCAAACATGTTATTATCTTAGCTATGTTATTATGGTCTGTTTACACCCCAACTCTCAACTATGTTATTATCTTAAATATGCTATTGTGGTCTATTTACACCCAAACTCTCAACTATGTTATTATCTCAAATATGCTATTATTTTAACTATGTTATTATGGTCTATTTACACCCCAACTCTCAAATATGTTATTATCTCAAATATGTTATTATTTTAACTATGTAATTATGGTCTATTTACACCCCAACTCTTAACTAAGTTATTATCTTAAATATGTTATTATCTTAACAATGTTATTATGGTCTATTTACACCCAGCTCTCAATTATGTTATTATCTCAACTTTGTTATAGCCTAGTTGCACCACCACTCTCAACTATGTCATTATCATCATTTTGACCTGTGAAGACAGCACCATGCATATAATCTTGGTCTGCAAACACATCATCAAACCTATCATCATCTTGTGTCACTACCTTTACCATTATCTTAAACTGCAACACATCATGACACCCATAATCATCTTGGTCTGCTAACACAAAATCACACATGTCATCATCTTGGCATGCAAACACATCATCACACTTACAATATAGGTTGGCAAACACACTCATACTGGCACTCTTCTTGGTTTACATACATGTCACCATACTTTTTCATTATCTAGGTTTTCAAACACACCATAAAACTTACACTTATCTTGACCTGCAAACACATCATTACATTTATTATCATTTTGATCTATAAACACATAATCTGAATTACCATCATCTTGACCTTGATCATCATCTTTGTCTGAATGCACATCATTACCTTTACCATCATCTTGGTCTGCAAACATATCATCAAACTTACCATCATATTGACATGCAAACACATCATCAAATTTACCATCATCTTGACATGCAAACACATCGTAACACTTAACATCATCTTGGTCTGCATACACATTATCACACTTTCCATCATCTTGACATGCAAACACATCATCACACTTAACATCATCTTGGTCTGCATACACATTATCACACTTACCATCATCTTGACATGCAAACACATCATAACACTTAACATCATCTTGGTCTGCATACACATTATCACACTTTCCATCATCTTGACATGCAAACACATCATCACACTTAACATCATCTTGGTCTGCATACACATTATCACACTTACCATCATCTTGACATGCAAACACAACATAACACTTAACATCATCTTGGTCTGCATACACATTATCACACTTACCATCATCTTGACATGCAAACACATCATCACACTTACCATCATCTTGGTGTGCAAACACATCATCACACTTACCATCATCTTGACATGCAAGCATATCATAACACTTGGTCTGCAAACACATCATCACACTTACCATCATCTTGACATGCAAACACATCATAACACTTAACATCATCTTGGTCTGCAAACACATCATCACACTTACCATCATCTTGAGATGCAAACACATCATCACACTTACCATCATCTTGACATGCAAACACATCATCACACTTACCATCAACTTGGTCTGCAAACACATCATCACACTTACCATCATTTTGACATGCAAACACATCATCACACTTACCATCAACTTGGTCTGCAAACACATCATCACACTTACCATCATATTGACATGCAAACACATCATCACACTTACCATCATCTTGACATGCAAACACATCATCACACTTACCATCAACTTGGTCTGCAAACACATCATCACACTTACCATCATCTTGAAATGCAAACACATCATCAAACTTACCATTGTTTTGGTCTGCCAACACATCATCAAACCGACCTTCATCTTGGTTTACAAACACATCATCAAACTTACCATCATCTTGACATGCAAACACATCATAACACTAACCATCATCTTGAAATGCAAACATATCATCAAACTTACCATTGTTGTGGTCTGCCAACACATAATCAACCATCATCTTAGTCTGCAAACACTTCAAACTTACAATCATCTTGGTCTACAAACACACCATCAAAGTTTTCATCAGTCAAATTCATCACGAAAGTCTTCTATCTGATCTGCAAATACATGTTCCCATCAGGATCTTGGTTAACTTCAGTGTCATACCCACAACATTGTCCCAATAACTGTCTCTCAGTCCGAGCCAAGGCTAAGGAAGGATGATAAAAAATTGGAACATCATTAACAGCATGGTTTGCTGCTCATAACATCATTGTAGCTGCATATACATGATTTAAAGGAATGTAGATATGTATCGACTAATGTTTTACCAAAGTAGAATGTTTGTTAAGTTTGAAACTTATGGTTAGAATAAGGAGGAATGCAATACTAACTGATTTTTACTGTTATGGGCTATAACTGCTATAGCATTTCTGCTTGTAATTCATTTTTCTAAGGCAGTTAAAAGTAGAAGAGTACTTAAAAACCTTACAACAAAGGTCATTATCAATAAAACAGGATAAATTAACAAAAAAATGTTGAGGTATGTGGAAAAAGTACATTGGCGTCAAAATGGCGTCAATCGATCCAACTACATATTATTTGCACACGGTATTGGTTTGCTTTGAATTCCATACCGTATACTTCATAAAGATTGTTCTTTATAGTCAAAATATTTGAGTGAAAAGGACAAATAAAGTAGAAGTCTGAAATTTATTTCCTAAGAACATGAACAAAGTCTGCTATTTTCATCTTTGGCTATGTTCTGTGCTTTTTCTATCAGATATTGATGGTATTTCAGTGATATTAACTTTATTAATATAAAATGGTCAATTCATTTTTATTCATTTTGATACAGATGATCAATTCATTTTGATACAGATGGTTAATTCATTTTGATACAGATGGTCATTTCATTTTGATTCATTTTGATACAGATGGTTAATTCATTTTGATTCATTTTGATACAGATGGTTAATTCATTTTGGTACAGATGGTCAGTTCATTTTAATTCATTTTGATACAGATGGTTAATTTATTTTGATACAGATGGTCAGTTTATTTTGATTCATTTTGATACAGATGGTTAATTCATTTTGGTACAGATGGTCAGTTCATTTTGATTCATTTTGATACAGATGGTTAATTTATTTTGATACAGATGGTCAGTTTATTTTGATTCATTTTGATACAAATGGTTAATTCATTTTGATACAGATGGTCAGATCATTTTGATACAGATGGTTAAATTTTAATTCATTTTGATACATATGGTTTATTCATTTTTTGGTTTGTTTTGATACAGATGGTCAATTAATTTTGATTTGTTTTGATACAGATGGTCAATTAATTTTGATTCATTTTGATACAGATGGCCAATTCATTTTTTTTTTTTGAAACAGATGGTTAAATCATTTTGATTTGTGTCGATACAGATGGTCAATTTATTCCTTTCACTTAACCTGTTAATTCAGATTGAAGTTATGAGTTTTGAGTAGCCTTCCTCTTGAATGTCTGATACATCCATTGGGAGTACTGTAGGTACAATGTAATACTTATTTTTCAAACTGGTGAGTTATTCCCATTTAGCTTTTTGATAATGAATAAGCATTTTTAAAAAAAATGGTTTAACTTAACCCTTATTGGTACCATTGTATTTGAATTTTTCTTAGTTTTATATTCAAATCAGTAGATGTTTGTTTGGAAAAAAATCAGTTGTTTACATCTTTAATTTCACTATGTGCTTCTTTGTTGCTCACTTCCTCGTTTCATTAATCCCACCCTTTGTCCCCCCCCCCCCCCCCTTTTTGCCAGGTGAGGCTGCCAAGCTTACATGTACTAATTATACTATTACTTGTGGTTTGAAGAGTCATTTTGTGATAGACATAAATATTAATGATTGATATCAAGATTCTATCCCTGAATTGCCGAGGCCTTAATGGCAATCAAAAGAGAGTAGACGTCTTTTGATATTTACAAGATAAAAAATGTCATATTTATTGCTAACAAGACACACATTTTACTGAGTCACAAAAAATGTTTAATTACGCTCAGTGGAACGGTGACTGCTATTTAATTTTACCAAATCTAATGCAAGAGGCATTGCAATATTATTTAGTAAAAACTTTGAGTACAAGGTGCATAACGAATATCGAGACAAGGAAGGTAATTACATAGCACTTGACATGACAGTAGAATCAAAACGATTTACACTTCTTACAGTATATGGACCCAACCCTGATCAACCTGTTTTTTTATGAAAATATTTTTAAGATTATAAATGATATAGGTAATGATTGATATGTGGAGATTTTAATCTTGTGTTTGATCCAAACATGGATTATTTTAACTATAAAAATATAAATAACAGAAAAGCAAGAGAAACACTTTTATACAATATTACAAAAAACAACTTTCCGACCTTCGTGAACTTTATCCTGATACTACAGGAGACGTAACAAACCTTTAAAGCAAGCTAGACTTGACTTTTACCTGCTAACAGAGGATTTTTTACCAAATGTGAAAAGGTATTACATGCATACCCAAAGAAAATAAGTCACACAGACTTTTAAAAAACTGGAGAATAATTACGTAATTAAATATTGTATACAAGATAGCCTCAGGCTCCATAGCAAACAGAATAAAAACAGTGTTGAATAAACTTATAAGTGAAGAACAGACAGGATTTATAAAGGGTAGGTTTATAGGTGATAACACAAGACTTTTATATGACATTTTACACCTCTCTGAAGAAATTAACATTCCAGGATTACTACTTTTAATAGATTTTGAGAAAATCCTTTGACACTCTCTCTTGGTCTTTCATCAAAAATACTTCGAATTTTTTTAAATTTAGAGATTCAATTCAAAACTAGTTCAAACTTATTTTTAATATTCAGTCATCAGTTATTCAATGTGGCTTTTTATCTGAGTTCTTCAGTATAGGGTGCGGCTGCCGTCAGGGAGATCCCCTGTCACCATACATCTTTATTTTGTGTAGTGAAACCTTAACAATTAGAATAAAAAATAATAAAAATATAAAGAGAATTAACATAAATGATAAAGTATAAGTTATCTCGGTTTGCAGATGATACCTCAATCTTACTAGATGGATCGGACACTTCACTTAATGAACTTGCTCCGAACTACACTACTTTTCACAAATCTCTGGACTTTAAATCAATTTTGACAAGACGCAAGTTAAAAGGATTGGATCAAAGAAATATAGCTCATATTCAATAAAAAAAAAATGGAAATTATCATGAGGCAAAAATGAATTCAAATTGCTAGGCATTACATTTAGAGCTGATTTAGATCGAATGATAAAACTAAATTTTAAGGAAAAAACTGAGAAAATCAAAAAATCATTGCAATATTGGAACAGAAGGTTTCTTACACCAATTGGGAAAATTACAGTCATTAAAAGCTTATTATTACCATCCTTAAACCATATTTTCATTTCTCTCCCAAACCCGCCAAACACCTATATTAAAGAAATAAATGACATGTTTTATACCTTCATATGGAAAGGATCCGCAAAGAGAAGATATGTAGTTGTCATAAAATACTATTCAGAAGTATGGTTAAAAATGATTAATTTAAAAGCTTTCATAGCAAGCCTAAAAAATACTCGGATAAGGCAACTTATAAATTCAGATGGAATGTGGCAATATTTAACAAATTCTTTTCTTGATATAGATAAAATATTATTTTGCGATAAATATTATCCTGAAAAGCTATTTAATTCCATTAAAAATGAATTTTGGAAAGATGTCATGCAGGCATATATGAATTTATTAGATTCTAACAAAGTTGATACATATGAAATATTCCTCAAGATGTCATTTTTTTACTATCAGAATCTATTAACTGGAAAGCAAAGTTTTTTCCTTAAAAGTTGGTATAACAAAGGAGTCTGATATATAAATGATATTATTAATGAAAATGGACATTTATTTACAAAGGAATAGTTTAAAAAAATACAAACCTTAAAATTAACTATTTGCATTTTCATGGCATATTGCAATCAATATAAACATTTAAAAATTTAAATGGACTTAAACATGATAATACAAAAGAACCAGCCTTTTTTATACCATCTCATATCTACCCAGTGTTACAGAACAAGTCGGGAACTAAAACAATTCACAACATTCTGAATAAAAACAATGACAGACCAGCTGGTCAAAGTCGATGGAATGAAATATATAATATAAATGACAATGACTTGAAAATATAGACTTCTTCACAGGATCCTCCCAACAAATAGATACTTAAATTTAAGCAATATCAAATCTGATAAAAAATGGACTTTCTGTCATATACACACAGAAACACTGCAACATTTGTATTGGCAATGTAATTGTATAAGAGCATTGTTTTCAGAAACATGTATAATTAAATATCTCGAGCAAAGACATGTCCAATTTTGCTTTAATGAAATCCAATTAATTTTTGGAAATAAATCAAACAGCCAAAATGCATTAGCAGAAAATATCCTACTTCTTGCCATTAAGAGATAAATTTACTCAAGCAGATGTCTGAATTACAGAATTTCATTTCATGGGCTAATAGGAAATATGAGAGCATTGTATGAGGTAAATAAGTGGATTAACTTTAAGAATGGTAGGTTAGATAAATCTAGTGAAGATTGGGGTATTATACAAACACTGATTTCATCATGATTATGTATCCACACAAATAGTTTGAAATGTACATAATCTATGTTGAAACAAATGTGTAATCTCACATGGCAAAATCCCCTGCACCCCCCCCCCCCCCCCCCCCCTACATTTTTAGTTCACCTGAGCCAAAGGCTCACAGGTGTGAGCTTTTGTGATCGCCTGGTGTCCGTCACCTGTCGTTAACTTTTAGCTTCTAACAACTTCTTCTCTGAAACCACTGGGCTAATTTTGATATAACTTCACAGAAATGTTCCTTGGGTGACCCTCTACCAAGTTTCAGAACTTCTTGTCAGAAACTACTGGTTGATTTTAAAACAATTTCACAGAAATATTTCTTGGTTGACCCTCTACCAAGTTTGTTCAAGCCATCTTGATTCATCAAAAAACATGGCCCCCAGGGTCGGGGTTGGTTTACAATATAAGCTATAGTAAAAACTTAAAAAAAATCTTCTTGTCAGAAACCATTGGATCGATTTTAAAACAATTTCGCAGAAATGTTCCTTTGGTGACCCTTAACCAAGTTTGTTCAAGCCGTTGTGATTTGTTAAAAAACATGAATGCCACAGTGAGGTGCTAGTTTACTATATAGGCAACTATAGTAAAAACTTCAAAAGCCTTCTTGTCAGAATCTACTGACCTGATTTCGATGTTATTTCACTGACATTTACCATGGGTGAACCTCTACCAAGTTTGAACTCTTCTACGCATCTGTTACATCTTCAAAACAAATCAAAACTCTAACTACTCCCCCATCTCGTTTTTCTGGAATTTTGAGTGTACATGTATCATATAATCTACTGAAGTTGGGTGACTCAAGGTCAGTCAAGTGAGCGATATAGGGCCATCTTGGCCCTCTTGTTTTCTACACTCTGTCATTTAAAATATTGATATATTGCTTCAAATAGATAGAAAAAATTATTTTATTATTTTTTTCAGTAATGTCACTTTATAGAAGAAATACTATATACATACTAAGAATGAATGGTTGAATAAAAAAGCAGCTAAAATAATTATTATATATAACTTAATAATTGCTTGCTTTTTGTACAGCGTAAATTTTAACAATTTTAAAAAAATATTTAAAATACCATGAAAACCTCAAAAGATTAATTTCACTGACAAAAGACAATATTACACAGCATGAAAACAGATGGAATAAATTGCAACTTTTCTAAATAAAATAGTTTAATCTTTAAAGTGACAGTGTGAAGTAATTTACCTTTCATTCTAAGAAAATCTTGTTCTTCTACCATCTTTTTAGCTCGCCGGAAACCAAGTCCAAAGAGAGCTATTGCCATGACCCTGGCAGTGGCGTCAGCGTCTTCATCGTCTATAGATACCAAGGTTAAACTTTTGCGGTTAGATTTAGGATATCTATGCAACCACTCATAAGATGTGAATGAAACTTCACATGTGTGTTCACCATCATCAATGGAACACACACAGACAAGAACCATAACTCTGGATTGCATTTTGGCACAGTTATGGCCCTTTTTGGACTTAGACACCCAGGGGCGAGCTTTGTTGTCGTCTGACAACTCTTGTTTCTCTTCTCAACGATCTTTTCTGTCTTAATCCTAAACTTTATTAGCTTGCCAGGACAAATGTCCATGAGAGCTATTGCCATGACCCCGGCGTCGGCAGCGACTGTACACACCCAGGTTAAACTTTTACGTTTAGTTGCGTTTAAGTTTTGGTGTTTGCCTCCAATCTCAATCTTTGCTTGGGTTGTGAGTTTTATCCCATAGGCAAGCTTTGTTATCTTCTGACAACTCTTGTTTCTACTGATACGTTCATAAACAAATATATATCATGACTGTAAATTGGATTTGAATGTACTATGGAAATGAAAAAATTGAAAAAATAAAATAAATCACCTGGCTTTGTGAGTCACTTTTTCTGTGGCTGATGTTAAGAGGTAGCAAGGTGACGATGTGATAGGAAAGTATAAAACCCATCTGTTTAGTTTTTTTTTTCTTAAAATAAAAAGATATTTCTGTAAAAATGGGCTTTTAGAAAAGTTTGTTTAAAACATGTATGAATGTTGGATCATCTTATTTACAACAAAAAAACTGTTAGATTTTTTCTTGCTTTTCATTAATTTTCATTGTTTTACTAAGTTATTATTATTTGTTTGAATTTAGTTTTGAAAATATATATTTTTGTTTTTTGTTTGTTATGTTTACATTTATTTAAAATATATTTGAATGGTATAATAAAAAATATTGTTAACAATATGAAGATTTCTTATTTTAAACAGAATGAAATCTCACCCACAATACCATAGTGGTATAACTCGGCCAGACAAGCTTGTATCTAACTTGTATCAGTGCAGGATCTTGATCAATTTTACACCTACAGAAGTACATAATTACATGATCCTTAAAACTGGCCTAATATAATAATTGTTTTATGAGTTATGGCCTATTGAATCATCTACTTTTGTTTTATTTGATTTTATGTACACTCTAGGACACATATATATCATTGGATTCTGACTAAACTTACACATTTGCAAATACCATAACCATTAATAAATCTTTGACAAGATCTTTCCTGATTCAGGGCAGTGAATAAGGGCCAACATACTGTACTGTAGTGCATTTTTATAATAATGTTACATGTATTTAATACACGGATCTGTTGCAGGTAAAAAGCATGTTTTGCTTTTTGGGGGTATGTATTGTTGACTTGTTTATCATATATATTCAATGTGCTCATAAGAAGTGCATCATATGATACTCTTTAAATTTTATCAGTCAATATTCAAATTGCATTACTTTCATTATGTGTACGATAGAGCGGAAACAAAGTGATTAGTATTCAAGCTACTCAACATGCCTTTGAATTACTAGTAGTCTTAATACACATTTATACTGTTAACTTGCTGCTCTCAATGATTGTTTGATTCTAAGTCAGCCCGTGTGGTTCCGACTAAGAAGAGAATCATTGTCCATCTCTGTAGAGGGGTAAATGTCTTCTAAATGGGTGTCGTGTTCATTTTATCTTTTTTTGCCATATCTATTATTGTGTTTAATTTACCAAGCCCTGTGTGGTTCCAGGGAGCTGCACTAGTGATGGCAAAAATAGGATAACTGGCTCCTGCATGTCATAAGAAGCGGCAATTTGAGTAATCCGATAGAATTTGTTGAAACTGCAGTTCTGTAGGTATTAAAGTTCTAGGTTCATTCTTCATATTCATTTGTTGATTTATTTTATCTGTATGTTAATTTGTTGATTTTTAGCTAACCTGAGCAAAGCTCAAGGTGATTTATTCTGGTCGCCTGTTGTCCGCTGTCCTTCATCTGTCATATGTCCATGAACTTTTTGTTGTGTGAACTTGAGCACTCGCATTCTTCATTGGATCTTTACTAAACTGATAAAGTAGTTATATAAGCATAATATCTTGTGCAAGTTCTTGAACTGGCCAAATCGGAATATTTATGTCGGAGTTATGACCCTTGAAATATTAAATAATGCACTATTTGACTCTGTGTGTACTCTAGCACCCAAATTTTTCATTTGATTCTCATTAAATTTACACATTAGTTTTATAACCATAATATCTCAGACAAGTTGTTGAACTGGCCAATCAGATAAATATTGTCAAAGCTATGGCCCTTGAATTGTCAAAAAATGTGTGTATTTGATGTTGTGTATACTCTATCACTCACAGTTTACATTTGATCTTCATTAAGCTTACACATTTGTGTAATATAACCATAATATCTTGGACAAGTTCTTGAACTGGCCAAATTGGATAATTAATGTTGGGTGTTATGGTCCTTGAAATGACAAAAATGATATTATATGAATTTATGTACACTGTAGCTCCTGCAAAATTTGCCCTCTGGCATTGTCTCCTTTGCCACAGATGAGCAATTTAGGGCCATTCTGGCCCGTTTGTTTATATGTAGAGTGAACCTTGAATCTTTCAGTTGACATTGAATAATCTATAATGTGTTAGTATGCAGTAAAACCCCATTCATTCATTTATTACTAGTAGTCTTAATACACATTTATACTGTAACCTTGCTGTTCTCAATGGTTGTAGTCTCTCAGTCAATTATACTTTCCACATTATATGCCAGACCCAGTTAGCTCAGTTGGTAGCACGTCTGATTATCAATCCATGGATTGTGAGTTCAAATCCCTGCTGTTCACGGTCTCCAATATGATTGATATACAACATTGCATCTCATTGTCATTCTTCTCTCACCACTGTTTTATGTGGGTTGTCAGTTACTTGTAAAGATGGGTGTGCTTGAGTAATCCTAAACCTTCCACGATCCCAGGAAAGAGTGGTTAGGTTAACTGGTCATTTGTTAAACATCAAGGACATCGATATTCAAACAAACAAACAAATTACGAGTAGTCTTTATACACATTGATGCTGCTACCTTGCTGTCTTGTTATCTCAGTATGTTGACTTTTCTAAATAATAAGGAATGTCCCAAAAACAAAGCATGTTGAGTCTGGCAAGTTATAGGTTTAGAGATAATAAACATATATAATTTGTTCTTGTTATGGGATCAAATATAAAAAAGAGGCCAAGAACACTTAGATTAACTTATTTTTAGAGATGATGTACCAAAATTTTTTTTTATTATTATTGGAGAATTCATATGATGCACTTGAGCGTAATTTTTAATTGATATTTCATGTACATTGCTCTCATAGTTACCAGATTTCTGTAATTAATAAAATCCAACTGTACAAATATAAAACTAGTACATAGTAGTGTTTCAAAAAAATTCAAAGAATGTTGATTTTGAGATTTAGGAATCTGTGGCCCAATTCACTAACATTTGGAAGAATTAAGATTTTCATATGAACAAATCGTGAAGCCTAGGAATGTTTCATTTGCACAGCATTTTTGAAATTTTTAAAAACAAATACTATTTACAAGGCTTACAAAAGCTTATTAAATAATGTAAGTGAAACTCTAAACGGGATTTATTTATTTTATAAATTTTTTTATGGTAACTTTAAATTTTATATTAAGAAGTTTGTAAACAAACGAGCGTTAGTGAAACAGGCCCCTGGGCTATCCAGAACTATGAGAGCAAACAGGTAAATATACAAATTGGGTACACATGCACTTAAATTATTCTTCACAATTATTTACAGGTCCCTGTATTGGTGGCTGCATATACTTGCTGTAGGTGTAATAGTGTACTTCAACTATATCGTCAAATTTGTACGACCAGCAAAGAAAGAAAAGACAGAAAAAACAAATTAAATACATTTGTTGGCATTTTTATGATTTTTTAGAGTTGATACAGTTTTATTTTTACTTTGTTAATTCCCATGTTCGTAATTATCACGATAGTGTTGTGTTGTGTTAAATATATTATCTTGGGTTTAAAAACAGAGTACAATTGACCTTTGTTTCAAAGATTGGTATTTTAATGGAAGAGGGAGTTGACAATGCTGGAAACAATGCAATGTAGTCTATCAGGGATAGTTGCTGACTGGATATGTACTAATTTAAAAAATGGCTTATTCTAGCAGGGACCAACTTGGCTTATTTAGAATATTAGGATAATGTGATAGTCTAGAAGAAAATCTGCATATTTTTATGACGAGTTCAAAGTTTAAATGTATTGCTTATAATCATACAATTACATTACAATAGTGGCATAATTATAAATATTTACAATTACATGTAAGCAAGAGGGTTGGGCCACAAGTTCTGCCAACATATTATAAGCAAAATTTGGTGTATTTGTATTTATTAAATATAATTCATTCGTTGAAAAAATGTTTATTTTATTTTTTAATTTCATGTTTTTCTATTCATAGAGTGGCTCCAAAAACGGTTAAAATTTAGGAAAATGCTCACTTCCCCGCAATTTTGTCCTACTTTTCACATTTAAGTAGTTGTTTTATTATGAAGGCATTCTTGCCACAAAATTCAGATCATTGTCTGGTACACTCTGAGTACAGGTAGTATCTGTAAATATTTTCTTGTGGCAAGAGAACCTTCACTGTTAAAACCTGGATATAGTGACATAAAATGTAGGAAAATTGCATATTTTCTCTGTGTATGTACACTTTGATGGTATAGTATTAAAAATTAAAAAATTGGCTAAAAACATTTTTTTCCCCAATATACCATGCCTATATATACTCACTTACCCCATATTGCCAAAAAGATATATATAAACATGGCAAAATAATATATTGAAAAGGGGTTTTCTAACTTGGGCCACGTGCCTAAGTTACACTAAAATAGAGTTGCCACTTAAAATGGCAACATATTTTGTGACGGATTAAATGAGTGGCACAATTTCATTTTGATTTCAGTTTGATCTTGTACAGGTTTACAAGTAGTAAAAATAGTTTCATATTAGAAATTCAGAATGACGATTCCAAAATTGTCAAACAGTATTCAAGTGCTGTCTGTGGGTTCGATCCCCAGCTTGACTCGATGCCTCTCAGAAAACAACACTCAGTACTGGTTCTACCTAGGAAGCAGACTCGGGGTGGTTCATATAAGCTATGAGCTTTCATCACAATTGAGCTAAAAGAAATTAGTATAAACTAAGTGCTGTCTATTAGAATGAAGATTTGGTTTCAAGTTTATCACGCCAATTTATATATCGATTTGTCAGGTTTTGTGGGATTTGACATACTAAACTTATCGGTTTATATTTGTTAATGATAATGATATGCATTTAGTCCATTTTGATAATGACTTTATTCTTTTAAGACATTTAAAACAAAATTTATATTTTATTAAAGGAATAAAGTATAATTAAAATAAAAATCATCAAATTTTGCAAATAAATAAAGTAAATTTTATTGCATTAAACCGAGCCATTTTAGGGCGTTCGTGAGCCTTGCCTTTACAGCCCTGTCGCAATAGGAAGTTCATGAAAAAAGAAGTTGAAACATTGGATGTTTGCATGGTATTCACTATGAGACCATAATAATCAGAATGGAACTCTCATCCAACAACCAGATTTTGTCTTATTTTGACAAATCCAAATATTCTTAATTAGCAGGTTGGTTGCTGTGATACTGACTTGTTCTGTTTGCTTCGTCTTTTGTCATCCTTCCGTCCATTAACTTTTATATTGTATACACAACAGCACCTATATTTTTTATGTGATGTATTTGATTGAAACAATTTTGAAGCTTCCAACATTTGGATATTGAATTTTTACCATTGTAAGATATTGCTAACTCACCCTAGGGCCAAGATAAAACTATCAGGTGACATTGGAACCATCTACGATAGAATGTATAAAATATATTATGTAGATTATATATTATAACACCTTAAAAGTGATAATTATAAAAAAATAATTAATTGTAAAAATTATTCAATGTTTTTAGTATGCAAGAAAAAGAGTAATTCATGGCTTTTCGATCTGGATAGAAACAAATTACGTTCCTTGGGATAACTGGTTTTGCGTGAATGATGCTTGCAAAAACCAGTTATCTCTCGGGACGAAGTTCTCTATCTGAACCGTAAGCCCATGCAAGATTCTTTAGTCCTGAACAGGAATGATTGTTTTTTTTATAATTAATCATACTTCAAGAATGTCATTTGTATAAAACATTTATTTATTGTCCCAGATGAGCATGTTTGGGACCAATTGGCTCACCAGCTTATTCTATATTAGTTCAATATTATTTTTATTGTTTTAAACATATTTCTTAGATCAGTTGTGTAATGAAAAGGAAGTTTGTTTTTTTCAAGTATTGAATATAAAAGATGTCTTCATGGGTAGACCCAGTACTAGGGGTCAAGTGGTCTAAAGCACCATCTCAAGATCACTTACCTCTTACTGCTAAGGTGATAAGTTCAAGTCCCGCTCGGTCCAGAAACTTTAAATGAGAAAGTTTACCAGTTACTTGAGGATGGACGGTGGTTCTCCTCAGATTCTTTCTGAAGTCTTCCTCCACCAGTAAAACTGGATATGACTTGTATAACCTGAAATTCATTGAAAATGGCATTAAACTCCTTTCCAAAAAAAAAAGAAGACCCAGCACTAAACATTTACAAATGTTTTATGTTTATACTCAGGGACACTACACATGGCAGTAGAGGGGGATCGAACCCACAACCTTTCCATCCATGGTAGTATGTTCTGCCACTGTATATTGTTACTATACAATTTTTATATGCATGCAACCATGTCAACTTTGCAAAGCTATTGTTTTTTCGCTGGCATTGTTGTTCATTTAGCCAATGTCTGTATGGTTGTTACTTCTAAACTACTGCATTTTTAGCTCACCTGTGAGCCTTTGTGATCGCCTGGTGTCCGTCGTCCGTTGTCCGTCATTAACTTTTAGCTTTTAACAACTTCTCCTCTGAAACCACTGGGCCAATTTTGATATAACTTCACAGTAACTTCACAGTAATGTTCCTTGGGTGACCTTCTACCAAGTTTGTTCAAGCCATCTTGATTCATCAAAATACATGGCCACCAGGGGGTGGGGCAAGTTTAATTAGTAAAAACTTAAGAAATCTTGTTGTCAGAAACTACTGACTCGATTTTCATATAATTTTATAGAAATGTTCCATGGGTGACCCACTACCAAGTTTGTTCAAGCCATCTTGCTTTGTCAAAAAACATGGCAGCCAGGGGATGGGGTTAGTTTACTATATAAGCTATAGTAAAAACTTAAAAAATCTTCTTATCAGAAACTACTGGCTCGATTTTAAAATAATTTCACAGAAATTTTCCTTGGGTGACTTTCTACCAAGTTTGTTCAAGCCATTTGTTTCGTCAAAAAACATGGCAGCCAGGGGGTGGGGTTAGTTTTATGTCAAATCAATGCCCTTGTTTTATAGCATAAATGTCTGTATATAGCAATTATTATAAGAAGAGGTAATACACTCTTTAAATAAACTTTTCTTTTGCTATTATTATACAATATTATACCAGATATAAATTTTAAAAGATAACTCATCAAAAAAAGATGAATGATACAATTATAATCAATGATTGAAATATTATTCATATATCATGAACCATTTTAAAATAGGTGTTTTTCTGAATATAAAAGTCAGAGTTTTTATGGTTCAGACAGGAATGGTTTACTGCTTCATAATAAAACAATACCATATTTTTAGCTAGTTTCTTCACAGCAAGAGGTCTGCTTGAGATTTTCAGTGTCATCTTTGAGGAGGAGCTTAATTGTTTTGGGGGGAGAGTGCACTGCAACAAAGATTCTTTCAAGCGATAGGCTTTTGGAAGGCTTGTTTGAAACTGATAGGAATATTTATTGTGCTGAATCTGTGGATTGTTTCATGCACATTAGTTTAGTCTGATGCGTTAGTTTGAAACTGTTCTCAAACATAGCAGGTTAGTTTTGTGCTGGAACTGGATTTTTATCTTAGTTCGAAGACTTAGGTTTGGAACATTCGGCAGCTATAGTAACAACTTCAAAAGCCTTCTTGTCAGAATCTATTGACCTGATTTTGATGTAATTTCACTGACATTTACTATGGGTGAACCTCTACCAAGTTTGAACTCTTCTACGCATCTGTCACATCTTCAAAACAAAACAAAATTCTAATTACTTGCCCATCTCGTCTTTCTGGAATTTTGAGTGTACATGTATTATATAATCTACTTAAGTTAGGTGACTCAAGGTCAGTCAGGTGAGCGATATAGGGCCATTTTGGCCCTCTTGTTTGTTGTTAAACCTTCCAGGACCTTCTTGTCCATCTTTGCCAACACCAATATTCAATATTCTGTGAACAAAAAATTAAGTATTTTTCCCTACTAATTGACCTTTAAATTCCCCAATATTTTCAAAATAGTGATAAAATTATATATTTTTTTCCACCTCAGAAATTTTACAATATATAAGTGTGTTTATGAGCCTCATTTATATAAAACTGCCTTCCCCAAATTCTGTAAAAACACAAACCTGCTTTCAATGGCATATAATTATGGTGGTAAGAAGATTTGGACTATAATCTTAGGTAGGTAGGGAGAAGATGTCTACTTCTCCACACTACTTGTTTGCTAATAAAAAACAGCAGAACTTTGATGGCTCAAACCCAACGACTGGACACAATAGTTCGAGCTAAAGGTTGTTTGAGCCAAGCATTGTTTAACATCATACCAAATATGTACATGCATAAACATCGAAATAGGATTTCGGGCGGACTAGATAAGTGGTTCAAGCTATATATGGTGTTCTAGCCATCCTTGTTCTAGCCAACGAGGTTATGCTGTATAATCACCTTTCGTAAGTCACTTATTCAAATGATTATGACAACATCCATAAGTGACTAACTGGCTCTAAATGCAAATCTCTATAATAAGTTAAATCTTGACAACAATGATATTTCAATTGTTTGCTTTTTAGTATTTATACATCAGCACCGTTTCCGCTGAAAGAGAAAGTAACAAATATGGCGAGTAAAACGTTCCGGATAGAAAGTTTATGATTATTTATTTTTAAGATCTGACCGAATATATTCGAATATTCGTTCGAAAGAATAACCGAATATTCGAATATCAATATTGCCGTTCGTTGCCATCCTTAATAATAACATAATTGACTTGTTTACAAGTAGAGACGACCATTATCACCAACATTAACCTTGTACTTTACTGCAGTTAGGAAGTTCTTGATATTGATATGAATGATTTTGCACATTGTATTGTTAGATATCTATTTTTAAACGTATCGCGTGTTTCAATAGCGTACTAATATGACATGATCTGTAAGAAATATTTTGTGAATGTTCTAGCGTTTACTTTATTAAACATGAAACACTAGAAGGAATATAAAGCTTTAGATAATTGCGGTATTACTAATCAAAGCAAAGATATTTGTACAACTGCGGCGTAATATATCAGCTATTCACATTTATTAGCTTACTGAAATACTTTAAAGGGACAAGCTGCAATTTTCACTTAAAGTTATTTCTGAAAAGTATATATACTTATAATGTAAAGTTACATTACCATAGCATATATTAAGACTATTTTTGTTCCTGTGTTGAAAAAAAAGTGCACAGCTTTTGTAAATGGTTGAAAAACATTATATTTGGCAGATCATCAACAGCAAGTGCAAATCATATAATTACTAATTTCCTGAGTTGTATTGGAATGATAGAACTTTTTCCAAGTAAATGACGATGAATACAGTAGAACTTCGATGGATCAAACCAGACGGGACTGAACAAAATAGTTTGAACGAAGAGTGTCAAAATACAGGTAAATATGTTGACTAGACCTAATTTCTAGTTCAACTCGGTGTTATAACCATCGAAGGTAGAATAATAGAATTTAAATAGTATTTTGGCCGTGACCTGATAAGTGGTTTTTGAGCCATGTGTGGTGTTCCAGCCATCCGGATTCGAGCCAACGAAGTTCTACTGTACTTGCCTTATTGGTCAAATTCACTGTACATGCGATCCGGTTGTTAGCTTGTCTTTTTAAAATCAAATGAAGAACTATTGTCATGACCTTGGCGTCTTTTGGTGATCAAAGTGTTATGTTTATCTCTGTGTTTTCTGTTTCTTAACAAAGTACTTATATTATATATAACGTCTTCCATTGCTTCATGGTTAAGGTGTCTGCATGGGAAGCAGTAGGTCGAAGGTTGGAATCCTGGTGGAAACACTTGGGGGTTTTGATGGTGTAGCTGGTTGCATACCGAGCAGCTAGTTACATTTAGGGGTACAGAATATCTTAACAGCCTGACGCCTGGCAATGATAGCTTACAGGAGGTAAATGTGTACAACATAAGGGGTCTCATATTGATTGTGTTAACACGATCAACATCAGTTCTATAACATCACTGACCTTGACCTACTAAATGTACTTAGTTAATACTTGCCTTGTTAAAAGGGTTATGTTTAGCTCGATTTTATCTCAATTTCTGAACAAATTTCTTGTGATATAATGACCGAACTGCATAATCATTCATATCATTGTTTTACAAATATGGTAGCTTAGTTTTCATACTTTGCACTTTCAAACCTTAGGTACCGGTAAATGTTTTTTTTTTAAATTAATTTTGTTTTTTAGTAACAGTATTAATTTTTGGTAAAAAAGAAACACTCCCAAGTATTTACAATATTTTGATTTTAACAATATTAATAATGGATATAATAGTACATAACATTGACCTTAAATATCCTTTGACCAGTTTGCTTTAATCATATTTAATTGAGTCGAATATTGTATTTAATAGTAATATTCTTAAATTGATTGTGGAACAAGTTCTTACAGTTAAAATGAATCACGTTTGAAGTCCTTCCGGGTAGAAGTTAATGTTATGTACTGTTACATGAAGGAGAGGCGTTCCTTTTTGACGTCAGTATATACAGTTGCGGCCATTGTAATAACATTGAACAAGCTTATTTGCGTATTTTCTACATGCCCACTGTATATTCATTTGTTGATGTATTTTTTTTTTTACTTGTATGTTTGTACATGTAGAATGAACCTGGAATCTTCCTTCCGATAGGCGTCGAATAACCTATAAAGAGTTGGCACGTCAAAAAAACGTATTAGTTAATTTATTCGTTCTACATGCTCAGATGCATAACATGGAACAAGGTTACTTTTATTTTGCTCCCTCGTCAGAAGGTAGTGTAATAAGTGTATATCATTGTGTTTTGATTTACAAGTAAGTCGTGAAATACCGTGTGATTTTAATAAAAAAAACGATACATGTTTCTGTTTGTTGTTTATTTTTAACCAGTCATTTGAAATAAATGTGTCAATGTAAGTTCACGCATCTTTACTACCACTCAGGGTGATCGATGGAATTACTCTGTTTTGAATTTATTGTTTATTGAGACCATATTATGCATACTTACTATAGCCAATATAGTACAAGTTCTTGGCAGTGAGATGATTAATCATAATACAAATATGAAATTGAATATCATAAACAATAAAATGCATTATTGTCAAAGGCAGAGGATGCACAATAGTTTACATAAACATCAGATAGTATTGTGCACTAATAAATGCATAATGGTGTCTCTAGTATATATACATATTAGTGTCTCAAATAGATATTTATATTAGTGTCTAGTAGATATGCATAACAGTGTTTCTTGTAGATATGTATATAAATGTCTCTAGTAGATATGCATAACATTTTCTTCTATAACTATGCATATTAGTGTATAGTAGATATGCATAATAGTGTCTCTTGTAGATATGCATATAAATGTCTCTAAAAGATATGCATAACATTTTCTCCAATAACTATGCATATAAGTGTCTAGTAGGTTTGCATATTAGTGTATAGTAGATGTGCATAATAGTGTCTCTTGTAGATATGCATATTACTGTCTTTAGTAGATAGTGTTTCCAGTAGTTATGCATAATAGTATTTCTAGTAGATATGCATAGTATTGTCTTAAGTAACTAATGTCTCCAGTAGTTCTACATTATAGTGTATCTAGTAGATATGCATAATAGTGTCTCTTGTAGATATGCATATTACTGTCTTTAGTAGATAGTGTCTCCAGTAGTTATGCATAATGGTATTTTTAGTAGATATGGATAGTATTGTCTTAAGTAACTAGTTCTACATTATAGCGTATCTAGTAGATATGCATACTAGTGTCTCTAGAAGATATGCGTAAAATGTCTAGCAAATATACAAAATAGTGTCTCTGGCAGATATGCATAATTGTGGCTAGCAGATATGCGTACTAATGTCTCTAGCAGATATACATACTAGTGTATCTGGTATATATGCAAAATAGTGTCTCCAGTATATGTACTGCATATTAGTGTCTCTGGTAGATATGCACAATAGTGTCTCTAGTGCAAATGCATAATCGTGTCTCCAGTGGAGTATCTTCCTACTGGCATGTGCCTACCCTTTTTACTGAGAAATCGAAAAAATAAAAATGCCAAAAATGGAATAAAAATCGGATGCCAATGGTTGAATTTAAGGGGTGTAAACTTTAAACATTGTAACACCTGTTGTATGAAAATAGTATCCACTTGAAACCATGAGACAGAAGGCTACTTCATTTTCCCTTTATCAGAGTGAACAAACCTTAAAATAATGAAATTATTATCAATTTAAGTGAATTCAAGGTGAAAACGAAGGATAACCAAGCGCCTAAAACATGAGAAATATACACCAAAACGCACCTTCGACGTATAGCAGATTTTTTTTACCGGGGGATCATCTGTGCCTACACATCGTTTTCAGCCAATCTACGCCTCTAGTAAATATGCATAATAGTCATGGGTATAGGAGTGTTTCAATTAAGGGGGTGGGCAACCTGAGGAGAGAGTAAAATATTGGGGGCCCAAAGTATATGCTGGCCCCTCCAACCTGAACATTGGTGGTGGGGCTATGATAGTGGCTTTAACAAATGTATAAGTGTATCTAGCAGATGTTATGCATATTTAATTTAGTGTCTCTTGTTGATATGCATAAAAGTGTCTCTAGGATGATAGTAGATATGCATAATTTAGTGTCTATATAGTGGATATGCGTAATAGTGTATCCAGCATATATAATACAGTAAATTTATTACCTTAGTTGTATATCACTGCAGATTTCTGTTTGACTCGTTATTCCCCATATCGATATGACTTCAGTTTTATCCCTGTTGATTTTAACCCTTTACTCCATAGATACGCGTTTTCCCGCACCAATCACAGAATGTCTTTGAAAACAGTGCAGGAAGAGTTCAGATTTGCTCGTTACGAGCAATCTGAACACTTCCTGCACTGTTTTCCACTATGTCAGTTAATATAAACATAATTCTCCCAATAATTCAAAAGCTTTCTATATTAGAGGTGTCCAAAGGCGTTTATATGAAGTAAAGGATTAAGGTCATAGATTTTGACTTTGGCATATTATGCGAACCTTACATTTATTCCTCTAATAAATGGACTGTTCCTGACAAGGACAGCAAGCACTTCAGCAGACACAATAAAGATGTATAGGATCACCTTGGCGACTTCTTCTTTGAAGAAAACAAATCATTTTGAAAGATGACCATTACAATACAGCAATATTCTGTATTTGTATAAAATATATTTATTCATTTTTTTTTTTAAATCCGGACCAAAACAATTAATACTTGATGAATAAAACACCTTGCAACTGAGTCAAAGGCTTGTTTAAAGTCAATTAAAAGTAAGAACCTCGGTATATCATTTTGTTTCAATTATAGGACATACAATCATAAACAAGTTGTTTATTTACCCCCTTTATATCTGTTTGGGATGAAATATGTTTAACCTCAATTAATAATATGTCCAAAGATATGTTTTCAATCTATTCGCAATACTGGCTGATGTAATTTTATAATAGCACATGTAAGATGAAATGTTTACAAATATACCGTCAGTCTTTCAATAAAACCGATGTATATACCAAATACGCTATTGTGAAACTACGTCATTCTATTTAAAGTTAGACTCGTTCAATACAATGTGCTGTCATTCCTAATACGGTAGGTTCCAACTAAAAATAGAATAAGGTAGTTCCAAAATAGCGTATTGGGCTTATGCTGCTTTTACTCTATCAGCACTTAAAATAGTATTTTGCACAAATGTACAGTCTTTAAATAAAACAGATATAATTCACTTATCAACACCTTACGTAATATCTTAAACAAATATACTGTCTTTAACTTTAACAGATGTAAGATAATATTTTTAACAAATATGCAGTCTTTAAATAAAACAGATGTACATGTTATAATTCATAAGCACCTAAGATAACGTACAGTCTTTAAATCAAACGGATGTAAGACTATATGTTGAACAAACATATACGTGGGATTCCCTGCACTTGAATCATATGTGGGATCGACATATATACAAGAAGTGAGCTTTGTTTGCCGAACATTAATGAGGTGTGAACTTATTGAGTTGTGTCCAAAAAGTTCGTGGACACATTTGTTCAAAAACAAACAAACACAGTTATTAGGATGATAAATACATTGCCTTAATCGGACAATTTTTTCTTGGTAAATGGGCAATAAATTATCAATTTATAATATAACTGAATTATTTTATTCATAGTTACAGACAACGATCAACTACCCAGCGGTCCAGGTCACGGCGTCGCTACGACGTCGTGCCGTACCTTTCAAATTGTCTTAAAGTTTCTCAAAGTAACATACACCGTCTGTAATATTTTTCTCATGCCTGTAGACTTATTTACAAAATATCGAGTCACAAATATACTCGAATGATTTACTACATGGTGGTCAGATCATGCCGTTCTTCGTCCTTCAATATCGGAAGAGTACTTTCGTCCTACCAAGCGGGAAAATACTTAAAAATCTCGGGTGCGTTGTTGGTGATAGCCTATCTTTCCGCTTTATAGTCGTCTTCCGTAATGGCACATCTGTCAGAATATCGTTGATGCCACTTGTAGATAAGGTAAAGACGCGGTTGTTTGAATGATATCTCCTGTCTCTATGGGCGTTTTCCCGAGCGAAACGCATTGTTATGTCCGTCCGCTGTTCCGGGGCTTCAAAAGACGCCTTAATTTTACTATAATTTTTTGCAGGTGTGTTTAAATAATCCCATGTTAAATATAAAGAAAATTGCCAATAACGTTAAAAGGTTTGTACTATGACGTCGCGATAACGTTCCATCTGGCGTACAAAGCCATAAGCAGACATTTTTTGAGCCAAAACATAAGCGATATAAAATATTGGTTTGGGTGTTGATATACAGTATTTTCTGACCTGGGCCTTTAAGTGGTTAGTCATTGTATATGATTATGCATAAGATGCTTCATTTTTATTATCAATTGATAATTTGTTGCCTATTCGACGAGAAAAGATTTCAGATTACGGCAATGTATATATCGTCATCCGAATAACTATAAGTTTATTTTGAAACGAAAGTGTCCCCGAACTTTTTGGACAGACCTCGTACTTAAGCAATCATTTAGTTGAAGCGCTTCACTTTCCATGCCTGTAGTATATATAATCAAAGTACCGATAGCCTGGCTTGAATAAATATGCATATGTCTTCCTAACTCGATTGGTATTAGTGTAGCGTTTGATTAATTTTAATCAACATTATTTTTTAAATGGCATACTAGTGAAACAATGTCTAAAGTTTATGTTTATTGTTTGATTTGTTTCTGCTGGGTTGTATTAAATACATGAAACAAGAGTTGTCAAGTGACATCAAAGCTCGCCTATGGGATAAAACTCACCACCCATGCAAAGATTGAGATTGGAGGCGAACACCAAAACTTAAACGCAAATTAACGCAAAAGTTTAACCTGGGTGTCTAAAGATGAAGCCGACGACGCCATCGTCCCGGCGAGCTAAAAATGAAATTCGAAAGTAGTCCCTGTTGTGTATGATAATTTTGTTGATCAACATTGCCTAACTGGATCACGACGACATAAGCAGAGATATTCCTTTGGAACAAATCCCGGCTAAAAGCATTCAATAAATATCGATACTGGACACGCTCCACGATGAGCTCACGGTAGATGGGATGGTGGCAACTTGCATAGTTCAAGCTTACAAAATATAACAAGTGGGTCTAAGCAAAGTTGCTATAAAACATGACACTATATACAAAGTATAAGGGGTAGCTGTCAAAAACAATTGAGTCTACCCCGTTCAAGTCTAGAGCTAAGACTTGAACTCGATGATAGACTCCGAGGACACAGTATCACATGGAAGGGAATTCCATAATGGGATGATCCTTAGAAAGAATGTGAATTTCAGTGAATCAGTATAGGCGATGAATCTCCTATACTGAAAAGGGTGGGATGAGGTTGACCTTGAGGATCGCTGGGATTGGATATGGGACAGATCACTGTCCTTGTCAAAACCGTGATGTATTTTATAAAAAAGGTCAAGACTGTTAATATCCCTACAATGTTGGAGGGTTGGCCAAGAAAGATCTACCAGCATCTCCTCTACATGGCAGCTACTTCTCCAACGCTTACAACACCAACTGGCCGTTTTTCTCTGCACCAATTCTAACCGGTATTTTTCAGATTGGGCATATCGGATCCAAATTCTACCTGGAGTCTTACTAAGGTCTTATAGACCAGGCACTTGGTAGCCTTAGGATAAAAGGAATATTTCTGTAGGCTTTAGAAGTTATTTACTGGATGTGGGTGCCACTAGATAGTGAGTTATTAAATGTTAGACCTAAGTATTTGGCAAATGTCACACTCTTAGGTTCTTGGTTATGGTGTGTATAATTAAACAATATTTTGGAATTTTGATTGTGGTTTGTAACACTTGAATTGCATTGAATTAAATTGGCCTGGTCTCTTCCCATGTGGATATTGTCCTCTTGCAGTAGTGTACAGTTTTGTTCATAATCCTATACAGAACACAGTCACCTGCAAAGAGTCGCACAGAGGATATTCTGGAAGGTCATTTACATGTATATACAAAATGAAGAGGACTTGACCCAGAACTGAGTCCTGGGGGACTCCAGAGAGTACCGAAACTGAGCCTGAGGACTCACCATCCAGGGCAACCTTTTGGGATCTATTTGATAGAAATGTCCCAGGATTTTTATATAAGCACAAGTAACATGTAAAGCATTATTTCCTTTTTCAAGGGTGTATATCTACAGAATAAACTTTTAGGTTTCAGATTAATCTTGATCGAAAACAATTTGATTGTGCATCCTTCGTAAAAATGGATTTGTTAATATTGGTGTTATGCCAACATAACTGACATGGGGAGGCATAAATTGAACACATCAATTCTCGTATACGATTTAATCAGTGTAACTCTGTATTTGGATATGGAAAAGTGTATCTGGAGTCATTCATTAATTTAGCCATTTCCAAGTTATATGGTGAAAAAAATTCGTATAATATTTTCTTTGTCGTTTCCAGCACCGTGATCTTTCTCTTTCTTGCACCAATAATTTTCTTTTTACAAATCTTGTCCAAGTGTGACGATGACAATGGTCCTGGAAAAAAACAAGATATACGATAATAAGTGTACTTCTAACAGCAGAACATATGTGTAGCTGATGAACACAAGTACATATTTGTCTATTTTAATATGAATTCCTCTTGATTTTGGCTATAATTTGATGATCTTCACTAACACAATGTCCAATTTATGATTGGCACAACCAGACAAAACTTTAACTTTATAATATATATCTCTGAAACTAAAAAACCAAGATCTATGTGCGCATTTTCATTTCTATTAGTAACATTAACTTAACACGGCGTGAAGTTGAATGTTGCACAATCGCTGAGTATCTACTAGTAATACATCAAAATGTGTTTTCGTTATCATTTAAGGTACTCAAAGGGACAATCGATAACTCTGTTTTTTTATTTTAGGCAGAATTATGGCCCTTTGAAAAAATCGGTTTTCAGCAAAATACTTGATTTACATTCATGTGCCCTCACATATGTATTCACTACCATTAAAACGAGTCAGTGGGATAAGTGAGACAACTTCCTCTAAATTTAAGGCAGACTTGTGGCACCTTTTATAATGAGAACATTTTGTTAAAGTGTTTAAGGAAACTCATTTCTCAGTAGCTTTTATCCGTATATCAATGAAACTTCACATGTGTTTTCACCACTACTTAAGGCACCCAAAGGTGTTAACCTACAGGGGGCGAACTGTACAGAATGATTATACGATAATTTAATTTAAAACAAAAAATAATGTTTAAAATAGTATTTCATACAATCGAAACATTGCTCGGTCATTTCCACCTCCGAACATCGCTTGGCTATTTCCGCCTACAAAATTTCGACACGTCATAACTTTAACATTTTTTTATAACAAACTCATATCTCAGTAACTACTAGTGATACAATGGAACGTTTCATGTGTCTTTACTGCCATTAAGAGGACTAGGGAATGGGGATGGGGATAAGTGGGATTACTCGGTTTGGACTTTCGGTAGCATACTGACCTCTTTAATACCTAGAATAAATGGATGAATTTTTATAATAAACTGGCATCTCTATTTTGTTTTTGAAAGTATACATTTGTTTCGTTTTATTGGCTCTGTGCTTGGTTTTAGAATACTGTTTATCGTTACCAGTTTTGAAATGAACATAGGAACATTTAATGCTACTTTACTTACTCAGATTGAGAAAGGAGAATATTTTCTTCAGTGTGGGCTTCATGTCTTTGATGTAATCCAGCATGAATATCGGCATGACTTGTTCTTTTGGAAACACACTCCAGATTTCTTTCATGTAAAATGCATAGAAACTCGCCTGGAATGCCATTTCGTTGTTGAATTTAAGCTAATGTATATAGATAAATAAAATTGATAAGTACTGTTTGGAAAAGTAAATAAAAGTACACATATATAAATTTGAATTAAAGATATATCATTAAAACACGGTTTAGGAAATTACACAAGACGGTGGTCAAGTACGAATAAACCAGTAAAAACCCCGAAACAGGGGCCCTTATTACGAACCTTCGTAAGTCTTCATATTTCCTTACGACATAACGTGACACTAGGAGCGGTTCATTTTCGTAGTATTATTGCAATTTTTTAAAGATTACTATTTCCAAGGCTTACGAAAGTTTAAGCAATGATGTAAACGAAACGCTAAATGAACGTCTCGAATTCTACGGACCTTGATGCATATAGATATATGTTTTTACATACAAGGGACATATTGTAAAACAGATCTACGTTTAATTATATACCTATAAGAAGTTAAATTTAGTTATGAAACGAAATCAACACTTCAGTATATACATGAACATATAAGGATAATTTATTTTAGAAATAAGAAAACATAATCAACATAGTAAGGATGATTTTGTAAATATGAAAAAAACAACGTTTAAGCATATACCAATGTTTATTTTAAATTATTATGCATTTAAACGTATATATATATAAAATGAACTTGTTTTTAAGTATGAAAATAATCCAACATTTAAACATATAAATGTACAATTATGAACTTGTTTTTAAGTATGAAAATAATCCAACATTTAAACATATACATGTACAATTATGAACTTGTTTTTAAGTATGAAAATAATCCAACATTTAAACATATAAATGTACAATTATGAACTTGTTTTTAAATATGAAAATAATCCAACATTTAAACATATAAATGTACAATTATGAACTTGTTTTTAAGTATGAAAATAATCCAACATTTAAACATATACATGTACAATTATGAACTTGTTTTTAAGTATGAAAATAAACCAACATTTAAACATATAAATGTACAATTATGAACTTGTTTTTAAGTATGAAAATAATCCAACATTTAAACATATAAATGTACAATTATGAACTTGTTTTTAAGTATGAAAATAATCCAACAATTAAACATATAAATGTACAATTATGAACTTGTTTTTAAGTATGAAAATAAACCAACATTTAAACATATAAATGTACAATTATGAACTTGTTTTTAAATATGAAAACAAAACAAACATTTAAGTACTAAAAACAAAGTCAACATTTATGTTTTTACATATGAGGAACATTTTTAAATATTTTTTTTTCTAAATTATATATATGAGGAACATTTATTTTAAAGATGACAACAACAACATCTACGTTTATGTACGCGAATATCAGTTAAAACTGCATCTTAAGTATATTTGAATGTTTTGATATGTTATATAAAAATAAATGGAAGCTGATTGTCACTTCTTCTGTATAATGGTTATGTTGTATTATATATACTGAGTGCTAGCGCGAAAGATTTGTCCTTTGGAAGTTATCATGTCTCATGTTTGACATACATCTGACATTTGACATATTTCATTTATCATATCACTATGTATTGGTCTACACAATAAAGAGGTGGTATGATAAACTTTTGCTTTATCGACAGAGACGGTTTATCGTGCAGCAACACACAAATTGACGACGTCATTGGTTTTTGCGTTGTGATAAAACTGCGTTTAAACACAAGTTTATATACACATATCTTGAATGAAATGTTAATAATGTCAATAAATGTAATTGATAATTATAACAGAGTCAAACAGCTTCCATTTAAACTACATTCAATTTTGTTTTAGTTTAATTTCATCAATCAAATTTGGTACTATTTTCAGGCGCATTTATCGCGGATGTACGCACGTGCGTTTGTATGTTGGATTAAAACTAGTTGTTGATGTTTAGATAAAAATAGATCAAACATGAAAGTAAAAACATGATAAGTAGAATACCATGTTAGTGCCTGATAGTCTTATGTCTGTCGGAATCTACTCGAAAAACAAATAAGCACTCGCCAAGGATCGAGCCTATTTTCTTCTCTACTCACAGATAAAGTTTAGACTATCAGGCACTAACATAGTTTTCCTTTTTATTGAATATGTAAAACAAAAATATTAAACATAAAAAGTATGAAGTACTCAAATGATACAGCCACCACAACACAAAGGACTTATGTAAGTCCTTGACAACATCAGCATACAAACAAATCATTAACACCAAGGACTTATGTAAGTCCGTGGTGACAACATCAGCATACAGAAAATCATAAACACCAAGGACTTATGTAAGTCCTTGACAACATCGGCATACGGACCAATCATTAACACCAAGGACTTGTGTAAGTCCTTGGCAACATCAGCAAACAAACAAATCATAAACACCAAGGACTTGTGTAAGTCCTTGACAATATCAGCAAACAAACAAATCATTAACACCAAGGACTTGTGTAAGTCCTTGACAACATCGGTATACAGACAAATCATCAACACCAAGGAATTGTGTAAGTCCTTGACAACATCAGCATACAGACAAATCATGAACACCAAGGACTTGTGTAAGTCCTTGACAATATCAGCAAACAAACAAATCATTAACACCAAGGACTTGTGTAAGTCCTTGACAACATTAGCAAAAAAACAAATCATAAACACCAAGGACTTGTGTAAGTCCTTGACAATATCAGCAAACAAACAAATCATTAACACCAAGGACTTATGTAAGTCCTTGACAACATCGGTATACAGACAAATCATAAACACCAAGGATTTGTGTAAGTCCTTGACAACATCAACAAACAAACAAATCATTAACACCAAGGACTTGTGTAAGTCCTTGACAATATCAGCAAACAAACAAATCATAAACACCAAGGACTTGTGTAAGTCCTTGACAACATCAGCAAACAAACAAATCATAAACACCAAGGACTTGTGTAAGTCCTTGACAATATCAGCAAACAAACAAATCATAAACACCAAGGACTTGTGTAAGTCCTTGACAACATCAGCAAACAAACAAATCATTAACACCAAGGACTTGTGTAAGTCCTTGACAACATCAACATACAGAAAAAGCATAAACACCAAGGACTTGTGTAAGTCCTTGACAACATCAGCATACAGAAAAAGCATTAACACCAAGGACTTGTGTAAGTCCTTGACAACATCGGTATACAGACAAATCATCAACACCAAGGACTTGTGTAAGTCCTTGACAACATCAGCATACAGACAAATCATGAACACCAAGGACTTGTGTAAGTCCTTGACAACATTGGCAAACAAACAAATCATTAACACCAAGGACTTGTGTAAGTCCTTGACAACATCGGCATACAGAAAAATCATAAACACCAACCTTGTGTAAGTCCTTGATAACATCAGCATACAGAAAAATCATAAACATCAAGGACTTGTGTAAGTCCTTGATAACATCAGCATACAGAAAAATCATAAACACCAAGGACTTGTGTAAGTCCTTGACAACATCAGCATACAGAAAAATCATAAACACCAAGGACTTGTGTAAGTCCTTGACAACATCGGCAAACAAACAAATCATTAACACCAAGGACTTGTGTAAGTCCTTGACAACATCGGCATACAGACAAATCATTAAGGCCAAAGACTTGAGTAAGTCCTTGACAATTTCAGCTTAAGTCTTGTGTAAGTCCTTGACAACATCGGCATACTGACAAATCATTAAGGCCAAAGACTTGTGTAAGTCCTTGACAACATCAGCTTAAGTCTTGTGTAAGTCCTTGACAACACCGACATACAGACAAATCATATGACGTGCATTACATACAAACAGAAGAAGTGAAAACAGAGTTAACCCCACTGTGAATGGTCAGTTAATTTCTTACAAAATAAAGAATATCTTCTTACATCAATAGTATCCAATATTGTGTTGTTGTACAAACATCGTCTCATGGAATGTATACGGAAGCATGTTTGAAATATATCTATCATCCCAACAACCGTCTCGTGGAATTTTTCTGAAGTTGGTCTACCTCTTCTGAACCCGTGCAGGTAATCAGATAAAAGTCTAAAAAAGATACCAAACATATCGTATACGGTTAAAATGAATTCAATTTAAGCGAAAACATTCTATATCCGTGGTTATTTTGTTTAAACTCCCTGCTGACCATTTGTCCTAATAAACTGTAACTTTATTACTCAGTTAACTCAATTTACATACATTTCAATCGAGATTTTTTTCCAGATATTACGGTCATCACACTCATATCAGGTTATGGCATCCAGATACCGGTGTTCCCCAAAGTTCTGTTTTGGGTCCTTTATTCTTTTTATTTTACATTAATGATATAGCTTAGCACGTATTAAGTATTACATGGATTTTTGCAGAAAATACATCACTTGCTATTACATCATCGATGCACAGGGACGATATTATGACAGCATTAAAAATAAACATGTTATGTATTTCCTACCTTTTTTGTTTTTCTTCTTATTCTTTCAGTTTTCATTTATCTTTTTTTTTCTTTGATTTGTTATTGAATGTTATAAATGTCATTTTGTTTCTAATGATATATGTATGTTTAAGGGGAGAGCCGCAACTTATGTTGCTAGAACTTGTTGCCCATCCCGTTTGCTTGTTATTAAAAAGAAATAAACCAACCCCGGAGACAGAATCAAGACTGCACGCCATTGGTTCTGCAAAGATAATAAGAGTCTAAATCTACAGACGAGTTATCACTTGGCGTACAGAGGAATTGGTTGAGATGATCTGGTAGGCCTCGTTTAAGATAATTGCTATAGTTTTTGTCATTTTTTCTATGGTTAGAACTTGGTGTAATTTCCCAGAGTCTAAAATTAATGTCTGTTTACGAAGTATCAGAAATAAAAATAATCAAGTTACCGTACAGTACTTTTGTTATTCCCTCACCAATATCATAACCAAATTGTGTCTAAAAAGTAAGTTTTACAAAAAATACAAACACATTTTTTACAACTATTATCATCTTAAAACTAATACATGGATGCACATACAGATAATTATACATATCTCATAAAAGGTGGTTTTAATCTTTAATTGAAACTTTTGGGATTTAAATTAAAATCAAATCGACCAAACGAGACATTTTTGTAATTATGAATTAAATTGTACATTTATTTTATTTTTCAATAGAATGGGCATGAAAGATGTATGGGCATTGTTTGTCAATAAACTATTACAAAAAAATTGAAAAATGATAATTTTTATATTAAAATTGCCTATCATTTGTCCCTTGGACGAAGTTATTTTCTGTAGCGCGTAGTCAAGTGGTAGAACATCGAATCCAGGACCGGAGCGTCGTGGGTCTGATCCTCTATCACGGCTTTTTGTGGTGTTCTTGAGCAAGACATGTTTTCTGCATATGCTTAGTACTGGTTCTACCCAAGAAACCTCGAGTGTGATTTATATAAGTTGTAATAACTTGTTTCCATATTGAAGTAAAATAGATAAGTTTAAAATACTTATATTCTATTTAATTTCAAATTAAAAACTATTTTTCCATGACATCCATTAATGTCCGTATGCATCCATAAAGTTTTAAATAAATTATGTATGTAAATAATTTGAAATATATTTGTGACAAATTTTATCAATTGGTAATAATGTCAAAATAAGTATGATATATAAATTGCTCCTAATTGTTCCTGATTTCTTATCTGAACAAATGCCAAAATCAATACAGACAAAATGTATAACTGTACTAAGAATAACTACTAGATTAGAAACGAGATAATAGAAAACACGATAGACCAATGCAGATGTTATATTCTTATGGGTAGTTAACTTTGTATTTCTAATTTTATTCTTTCTTCCAGCCAATGCATTTCAAAATATTTTTATTTCTCCAATTCTCACTTCTGTCTTACTGTCGCAAGAGTGACATACCGCTGATGACTTCACCAAATTATGCAAGATAATAGGTTGAGAACGATCATACAACACGCCTTTGAACAATTATTACTTTAAAATAGCACTGTTACACCTTTGTTGATAATGAACACATGTGAAATTCGACACGTGTATTTTGTCGGGATTTGCGTTTACACTTAAGTTAAGGTTATTTCCGTGTTATTTTAATAATGGTAAAAGCATAACACTTATAGTTTTCGATGTGTAATACCACACCACTTCGTTATAACACTTATAGTTTCCGATGTGTAATAATATATTACTTCGTTACAACACTTATAGTTTTCGATGTGTAATATCACACCACTTCGTTATAACACTTATAATTTTCGATGTGTAATAATACACCACTTCGTTATAACACTTATAGTTTTCGATGTGTAATAATACACAACTTCGTTATAACACTTATAGTTTTCGATGTGTAATAACACACCACTTCGTTATAACACTTATAGTTTTTCGATGTGTAATAACACACCACTTCGTTATAACACTTATAGTTTTCGATGTGTAATAATACACAACTTCGTTAGAACACTTAAAGTGCTATAATGGATGTATATGATAAAAGGGGTTTGCCATAAAACACGTTTAATAACAAAGCTATTTAATCTTGATATGATATTAATATTTCATTATGTAAGAAAACGTATTGCCTGTTTTCTCTACAGCCGTAGGATCTCGAAATGAAATGGAAATTTGATACACACGTCTAATACGTCAAGTAAAACATGTATTCGTTTCTACGGTTACCAGGCCGGATTATCAATATCAGGCTGATTTATAACATAATATATGCGGCGGTTATTAAAATACGTCAAATGACTTCGAGGAAACATTCCACTTAGGTTTACTATTTCAATATTTTAACAGCAATCATTGATAGTTTTAAATTTTAAAAATCGCTTTTCATCTCATAAAAGCAGGCATGAAAGGAATATTGGTACTTATTGTTTTTTTGTCGGTGGAATAAAGTCACTGTTACAGTGAATGTTCAAAAAACCCGCGTTTTAATCAACCCCGGCGTAATGCTTAGATGTAAGGGTAACATAAATTGCGTTTAATCTGTGTTAAAGTTATAAGCTAATCATAGGAAATAAAAATAAGTCATTTCAAAATGTTATTAAAAACAGTTACCAATTAATTTTGGTTGTTTATAAGAAAAATACGCGGTGAAAATCGTCCGAAAAACACGTACCGCTAGGAGGCGCTGTTTACAAGATTCTGCGAGACTGTATTAAAAAAAAGCTAAAACGAAAGCTGATACTCCGTAATATATGTTTCAGATTTTTGATCATTTACGCAAGATGTCAAAATATCCGTTAAAAATGGGATATTGTTAATTTAACACATTGATAACAATCAAAGGACATGTTGGGCATGTTTTCAATAAACATTGTGATAAAAGTTGAAGATCAAGAAAACTCAAGTTAATGCGGTGATAGCCAATTGTTCAAGTTTATAATAATCCAATGGCCCATAACTCTAGTTTTGTATCAACTGGACGAAACATTTTGATAAATTATGACGAAGATAGGATTAATTTTAAAGTTAGAGCTTCACCATAATGATTATGTTCAACTGCCTTGGTCAATGTCGATAATCAACTGGATCGCACCGGGCCTCCGTAGTTATGGCCCTTCCATTGTTATTTTAATCTTCACCAAACTTGATCACAATGTTTCTTGTCAAAATGTCTCGGCCAAGTTCGATAATCAATACAATTGCCCCAGTAACTCCGAAGTTATGGTCCTTGGATTATTATACATTCTCAAAATTAGCATTGTCCGCTCTAACTTATAGTATATCTTATTTATGAGAAATTTGTTAATACACAGGTCAGTATATACCGTTTTATTTGATAATGTTTTAGCATACTGGCCAAACAGTGACTTTTTCGCAGGCCGTGATTTAATATTTGGTCAACAAAATTAAAATAATTTATATACAAAATACAATATAAGTTATTTAACAAAATATCAATCGATAATATATGATTTTATAGAAATGTGTAATTTTTCTTCTCAGATCGAAAAATATCAGCGATGTAAGTGAGGTCTCTTTAATTAATTAATTAATTTATATAATTGCCTTTTTAGATAAAAGGTATCTAATTGATCTCGGGCCTCATATCAATAATTCGGAGGTGATATCGCTTAAATAATGACCAAAACCTTTTTCAAACATATGCACAATACATAATTACTCTAGAAAGTGCCTTTGGCTCATCCATCAGAATTCTTTCCCACTTCCTGCAGCTTTTTGATGTCAAATAACATAAACCCTCAAAACGTTTGTTCTTAGTGAAGTGAAATATTCACGTTTTTAATCAATGATTCAAGTGTGCAAACGTGTAAACGCAATGCACAAGGGCATCTGGATTTTTTTATTTATCTTGCATTAATATGTAAAAATATTTATTCTGAATATGTTGAAAACAAATGTGTATGCATCGCTAATATTATAGAGGAATTCCGGATGATAATCAGCATTGGGGCTGAATTTTGATATTCTTCAATAAAATTTTTTTAGACTTCTATCTATCTTACCAAAGTATCTTTGAAAATAATATGAAAATTAAAAATTAAAAAAAAAAACGTGCTAAATTAATAGAAAATACATGCATGAACTATTATTGCAGGAGTCACAGCCAAGATGAACAGACTGGCTACAGTATGCAGGTTGTCTATTTCAGAACCTGATATACCTGAACCAGGTCTATTAACCACCATTGTAAAAGCAGTGAATTCTATACCTGTCGCACAGTTTATAGCAATTGAACGTTTACTTAACTATGACGGCATTCAAACTTTTAGTTGAAGCAACTGACCAATCAACGTGCTCAAATGCGGCTTTCCCAATATTGCTATTTTACGGACCCAGTCGGGAAAGCTGGGTCCGTATTCGGCTTAATACTATAAGTCTTATTTAGAAATGGTTGTCACATTTTTCTCAAAAAAAAAACATATGTTGATACAGACACATTTCACAGTCATAGTTTATGTTTGTACACGTTTGGGAAAAAAACTGGATCCTTATTCTTGTGATCTAACTCTGTGTACATTCAAATGCTGACATGTTTTTTCCGTTATACACTCAAGTTAGATGAAAACGCATCACAGGGAGGTATAATAGAGGCCCACCCAAGGGGTCCCTGATCCCTGAATCTCTTAAAGTAATTGCCATTGATCTCCAGATCCCTAAAAGTATTTCCCACATATTTCTAAAATTAGGGCTTTGATCCCCTGATACCCTGAAAGTAATGACAAATGTTCTCCCAGATCCCTAAAATAATTGGCAATGTTCCCAGGATCTTCAAACCCCATGGGGAGACCTCATAATAAGAAAACGCAACACACGGTTTAGAGACAAACCCACGACCCTTAGATCAAGTTGCCGGTGCTCTACCGCTGGTTCCACTCGGTTATGAAAGCACACTTAATAATGACAATGGCGTTTTTACTTTTTTGGCTAGAGGAAATTATACTATTTTTTTTTTATCTATTATACCTTCTATCTTATCTGTTAAACAATATTCTGGTGAATTTCTGCATTTAAATATTACATTATTTCATAACAGCGTCATAAATTTTAGCGTAACCTCGTTATATTGTAAATATGTCAATTCAGATGCTAGCCCACGTTATATAAATGTTCAATTTAGATGCTACCACATATTACATAGATGCTAGTATACTAGTGTTGAATTACCTTTCCACCGGATCTCTTATCGTGATGATCAGCTTTGCTTTGGGGACCAGATGTTTGATATAATGTAAGGTGGCGTATCGTGGTTCTACTAAATTATTGTTGCCTGGCAACTCTTCCCAATGTGAGTTTTTGTGCAAATTCGATGGGCTGGCTTCCGCTACAAAACAAAATAATGAAATAGTATTTCCAACAATGTGCGTTTTGTTGTTTGTTTGTTTGTTTGAATATTTAGTGGTGCCATTGTTATGCCATCGAAGGCTACAAGAGTTAACCAAACGACTCTTTCCTTGGAATTGGAAGGTTAATTAGTACTCGAGCATGTCAATCTTCGAGAGTGAATAAAAACTTTCCACTTGAATCAGCGGTGGGATACAAATTACAATGCGACACAATGTATATTAATCATTTCGGAGCCTGTCATCGGGCGGGGGTTCGAACTCACGATCTCTGGATTGGCAGAAGGCGTGTCATCAAACGGACCTGCCACCAATGTGAGTTCTGTCGTATTGGAGAATTTTCAATGACCCAGATCTTCTTGTATTCCAATCATAGTTAAATGAACAAAACACCAGAAAAATATGTATTTAAATGATGTTGATATGAAATTAAAATAATGTGCATACATTAAACTCTATTTTTATATTCAAAAGGGACATAACTGTGGTAAATGGTTAAAAGGCATCCCGATTGCAACATTAAATTGTGGTCAGTCTATGGCAGAAAGTTACGTATCAGTCAGATGACCTTTAAACTATAAACGTGTGTCTACAGCATTATTGGTAAGGAAATCAACTCAGTACATACCTGTAATTTTTGGGTGGTCTATGCCTTTATGTTTGGGTGAGGTTCTGTCCCTAATTTTTAAAGCGGCCTTATCGAACATTGTTATGTAATAATCTACATACTTTTTATCTGATCCTCCCGACTCTAAAAGAAAAATGCAATTTAATTGTTTATACATGATACAAATATATAGTACTCAAAATAACTTAAGGGTCATAATTTCTGGTTTAAATAATACGGAAATAGTATTGAAAATAACTAAAGGACCATAATCTTTGGTATATATATTTTTGGCCTGTGTGTTTCTTTGTGGTCTCTAACACTTTTGTAGCAGTTTTGTTTTGTTATTTTCTTTTACAGTTGTTAAAACGTATCTATGAAATTAATTTAATCTAAATTGAAAGAATTAATTTGATTAATGATTAATAAATGTGATGGAATTATACCAGTTTAATTTTGTGGTCATTCAATTAATTTAAGAAGTAAATGTTAAAGGCGTATCTGAATTATGTCTTTTAAAGGGATAAAAGTTAATTTGAATGTATTTTAAAAGGGACACACGACATTTAAATGTATTTTAAAGAGACACAAGGCAATTTCAATGTTATTTAAAAGGGCACACGACAATTTTATGTATTTTAAAGGGACACACGGCAATTTTAATTTTACTAAAGGGCACAAGGAAAGTTAAATGTATTTTATAGGAACACATGGCAATTTTTATGTATTTTAAAGGAATACTGGCAATTTTAATTTGTTAAAGGGCACACAGCAATTTTAGTGTATTTAAAATGAACACTGCAATGTTAGTGTATTTTAAAGGGCAATTTCAATGTATTTAAAGAACAGATTGCAATTTTACAGTATTTAAAAGGACACATTGCAATTTTGATGTATTTTAAAGGGACACACGGCAATTTTCATATATTTTAAAGGGAAACACTTCAATTTTAATACGTTTTAAAGAGGTACACGGCAAATTTAATTCATTTTAAAGGGCACTCTGCAATTTTAGTGTATTTTATAGGGACACACGGCAACTTTAATTTTACTAAAAAGGCACACGGCAGTTTAACATAACTGGCCGATTTATATAGAAACACACAACTTGGTATCCCTTGCCTGACTACAGTTAGAGGTGTTAGTACGCATTTTGAAACAGTGTAACTGTGTTTATACAACAAGTTAAAACGAAAACAATGTAACAGTATTGACCAATCTGTATAGAAACAAACAATCTGATATCTCTTGCATGACGACAGTAAATGTCTCGTATACATGTGCTGACAGTGTAACTGTAAGTATATATAAAATAAAAAAACAGAATGACGCAGTTTCAAAATAGCGTATTGGATTTATATAGTGTACGTCAGGTCAAAAGCACCGGACATATAAAATATAGCGGTGCACCGATATTATATAGCGGTGCATCGCTATATAACGGTTCATCGATATATTATAACGCTGGACCGCCACTTTTAACGGTGCACCGATATATTTTAACGGTGCAACGGTATAGTTTATCGGTGCACCGTTAAAACAAATATATCTGTGCACGGATATAATAGCGATGCACCGGTACCGGTGCTTTTAACCCTTATCGTACACCATAGTTTTACAGTGTTAATTTAACAACTCTTTGATTAAAAACAGCATTGTATCGTTATCCGATAATTGCCCTTGCACGATTTGATGATTTTGAAAATGAATCCAACTATTTTTCTTAGACCGTGATAAAACATACATGTTTCGTATGATGTCAATTTGTTGTTGTTGTTGTTTTTTTGTACATATATAGAGTGAACTGCAATCTTCCTTCCTGATGGCGTCGAAAAACCTACAATGTGTAGGTACGCCGTGAAACCTCATTCATTCATTTAATAATCAAGTATGCAACATGACAGCTCATAAGACAATAGCTGATCTTGGTCTGGTGTCACCACCCTTCCTGTCATGCAGGCTATAGACAGAGATTAGATTACTGAGTTCCAATACTATTATTCTCTGAAATTTATTAGAAGTATCTATTAAATGAAAAAATGTCAGGAAATAAACATGTAATGTATGGATTATACTGTATCTGTGATAAATACAAAACGTTGTTGTCAGTCGTTCTTTCTTTTATACCGAAATATTTCACTCCATGTCCTGTTAATAAACCTGACGAGTCATTTTTGAGAATATTTAAATTTCTGCACAAACGAATAAGACATGGGAAATTAATTGTATTTTATTATTTAGAATTTATATAAAATAACCAACGAGATATCAGAGTGAGTGCAGTTGTTTATACGTATTTATTCATGGTTCATCATATATACAATAATATAGAACATAGTGAATTTAAAGAAAATGATATAGGCCATTCTAAAAATAATTAAACGATAGATATACGATGTTCTTACTTTAATAACTGTACTTTAGCTAGAGGTTTGTGTTCTACTACGGTAGAGATCTTAAAATATGTCATATTGCACTTTTCATATTACAGAATGTTGGACAAGGATCCTGGTAAACTATAAAATGTAATTCTGAAAGTACTCCTAAAGCGTATAACAGAATAGCGTAATGACACGTTTTCGTTCTGGCAACAGAAGAACTGTAGAATGTTATTAGTTTGTGTATTAAATATCCTTCTTGTTTTATAAAGCAAGCAATTTCACATCACATTTTCCTAGTAGAGATAGTGTAAGATACCCATACGGTTCAAAATCGTAAACAATTCAGTGAGAAAGAAAAATGGCTTTAAAAAAATCTGACATTTTGAGATATAATCATGAATGAAATAACACCATTTATGAGCACGGGCATGCATAGAATTAGTTTAATTAGAATTAAATTTACAATATTGCAATAATTACAAAAATCAGCTTGACGTTTTCTAAAAATATGAGGTTTTCTTTTTTGGAGGGAGAGGGAGGTAGCATTTGGGAATGGTCGTTTACGCGGAGAGCTGACACAAAAATTAAACATATTGGATAACTAATTTTACATCTGTGTTAATATACTCGTACCTGTATTCTTGAGAAAAAAATATGTTAACATTTTCCTCTAGTATAATAGTGACAACGGGTGTGAGGTTTTTGCCAAAATCACCACGTAAGAGTTTAAGCCGTCCTTAAGTTTTGCTATTTGTGATAAAATATTTCAATTGAAAACGTTAGTCCGCTTTTCTTGGCAATGGTAAGTTTAGATTAATCAATGAATGGAATTTAAACTGAATAAAACAAAAAGCCAATTGAAAGGACGGTTAATCCAACTATGTGGGAGGATCATAACCTATTGAATATAAAAACCCGGACGTATCTTGCTTGACAAGTGGAATCATATTTGCGCAAAAACTCACCGGATGAGTTGCCAAAACGACGCCTCGCAAACCACTGTGCCTCTTTAAAACCAGGAAAGATAAAATCAGGATGGTCAACAATCCGGGAAAACAGATCGGTCGTGCCGCATTTCTTTACACCTTCAAAAAATAGATACATTCATTTGTTAATCGTTGTTTTAGTAAAATAACTGAACGAGTGTGAGTCGTATAAAACACCCAAGAAAATGCGTTTCGATGTTTGCCCCTAGCTGTTACGATGTTAAAATACAACATCTCAATGCGTTTCGATGTCTACCCCTAGCTGTCACGATGTTAAAATACAACATCTCAATGCGTTTCGATGTCTGCCCCTAGCTGTCACGATGTTAAAATGCAATATCTCAATGCGTTTCGATGTCTAACCCTACCTGTCACGATGTTAAAAATAAAATATATCAGTTTCATTGTATACCTTACAATACAATTTTGAAAAAGGCATTACAAAACGGTCATTAAACAACACAAGTATTTTCGTATACACGCACGTTTCCTTCTTCTGTAAGTTCGAAGGAGCTATTTAAAATTATTTTCGCCTCACCCCACCTCCTCACCACTGGTGATGAGTTTTAGCCTAGGTATGTCACAAAATTCTAATGAGAATGTTTTCATGCGAAAGAGCTGTGTTTCTATTCATGTTTAGTCAATAAAATTGGATGCAACATATAACTTGAAACACCGCTTAAACAAACGTTTGTTTATGTTTAAAGAAGTATAGTTGTTTTATTACTGAGAAACATTTAAATGGCTGGACCTCCGATCCAGATTCATGATCTCCGATCCATGTCAATTAATCGGATAATAACCGCCGCCCTCAATTGACCAATGACCACGTGACGTTGTTTGTGCAAGTAGATACAATGTCACATGATTACAATTAAATTTGCTTAGAGACCGTTTGCTAGTCTAAGGAAAATCGAAGAGTAGCGACAAATGTCGATCGCTGATTGGATAATCGACTTGTTTGATTGACAGCCCGCGACATGTAAATTGACGGGGTGTTTCGTGTTCTCACTTCTGGTATTTTGAACGTGATGGGTTCAAATAGATGCGCGATTTGCAATGAAGAGAGTAAAGTTTTGATTATTACCTATAATGTAAAAATATGGTAAGCAATGCAGTTTCCCGTCGTGTATTGGGCCATTATTCTCCAGCCCGTACCAGCAAGGATTCGTAAAAGTTGGCAAAAAGTTTATTTGCTTCTGAAATAAACGGAAATAAAAAAAACAATCAATTCCATTTTATTTATAATGATCGCATATATTAAATTATATAATAATAAATAAAATCTTATCAATATATTACATAGATCTATGTACTTAATTATAAAACATATAAATCATTCGGATATAAAACGTTGAGGACCCCCTTTTTAAATCCAATTTTGAATAAGATTAATCATTGGTGGTAGAGTGGATACATTTTTTTATTAATACCATGTGTTAGTTGGGTCATTCCAATTCAATATAAAGTCATAGTTATTAAAAATACATTATATTTGAAAACTATTTCTTTCTCATTTTTTCATTAGGTGCAATACATTATTATATATGTTTAAAATCGCATTATCCTATATGCTTATTTTATTATGTGCAATTATATGTGTTTGAATCCACAATATCCTGTGTTTATTATTTGCAATTGTATGTGTTTGAATCCACAATATCCTGTGTTTATTATTTGCAATTGTATGTGTTTGAATTCACAATATCATATGTTTAGTATGTGAAATTGTATGTGTTTGAATCCACAGTATCTTGTGTTTATTATGTGAAATTGTATGTGTTTGAATCCCCGGTATCTTGTTTTTATTATGTGAAATTGTATGTTTTTGAATTTTAATGCCCATTCTTTTATTCGAATGGCATTACTGATGTATTTTGAACATTTTGAAAGCATTGTCATGTTTGAATTGTGAATTTAGAAAAAAATGATGCCTGAAAAATGAGTTATGAATACATGCTTTCTGAAGTCTACTTTCATTGTCAACAGTGTACACCGTGACTGAACAGAAAAAAATATCTTATTTGACACATGACCACTACTTTTCTCATCATATTTTGCTAGTGCAGATGTTAACAAACAATGATATCTAAGTTTCACTTATCTAATTTTGATCCGTTTCTCTCTCTCTCACATATCGGGACATATTTGATTACAGTTATAATTTGATCCCCGACAACAACAACTACAACAAAAACAACAACAACAAAACCAGATAATAACAACACATAAAGTTCAGAACGAGGTTAAGAAGAAAAACGACCCGTCTGAAAGTACCGTTGATTTATCTATTTCGGTTTAATTTCAAAGTTTGTTCGTAGCTCGGCATTGACCTTTTATAATGTGTACATACATAAGGCAAAGGCAACAGTATACAGTTTAATACAATTCAATTTATGATGAAAGTAGAATATAAATAAAGAAACAGTCAAAGTTTCAAGAGTATTTTTCCAATGATAAATGCTTCTTTGGCGAATTTTGAAAGTTTGAACAACATCTTTTTATTTTTAGTTGAAAGTTAAAAGTATTGAATTTGTGTACTGAATGCCATGATATATGCCCTAAATATGTTTTCCTAATATCAGTATACCTTGTACATCATAAGGTGAAATGATATTCAGATTCAATTACATTTTGATTATACAATTTACATAAACGGTTTTCTCTATCGATTGCATTAAATCTACTAAATTCGATTTCTAATGAGTGTGAAATTAACGTAAGACATGAAAATTGTTTTCTCAATGCATCATTATCTATTTTATCAATATTATCTTCGTTACCAAAGAATGTCTTAAATTTTCTTGAATAATCAAGTTTAGACATCATGTATACAAGTAGTCCATTCTTGGATGATTTCATCACGTGATCGTCCCTTTCATGAAGACAAATAGTTACTATTAAAATCGAAGTAATTTGGTACAAATAATAAAAAGAAATATAGCCGTGTTATAAAGAAGCAGGATTGTGATTATGCATATGCGAACAGTATTCTTAGACAAATGGTTACCGTTAAACATAGTTCTTTATGAATGCAATGTTTTAATTCGTGAAAAAAAACTATTCATGTAACTTTTTCCTTTATGTTGTTTCGGCATGTGTAACCAACTTGTGTGTTGGATATAGCTTAATGATAGAGCAGCGGATCCAAGATCGGAGGGTCGTTGGTATGATAACCAGCCACTTTTGTACACTTTATACTCGTACTTAAAACTGGTTCTACTCAGAAAGACGGCAAGTGTGTTTTATCCCTGTAGTCGGACATAGTGTTTTACAATCGATTTTAGATTAAGCAACCAGTCATGGGAAGGAGCAAAAGTGGTATTTTAACACAGGTTGTAGCTAAATGTAGGTTAATTTGCATATAAATTGGAAATAACAAATGTGGTTGCTTAAGACAAGTGACTGCTTAATAGAGTTGATCGCTTATAGAAGTTTAACTGTAAATTATTTATAAATTCTTACCATGTTCATTATATCATAAACTTTGGAACTATTTTCATACTCCAGCTTCTGTAGCCATGCAGTCCTGCCTTTTCTAGTCCGCTTTTTATATACACGTCTTGAATTGTCCAACGACACAGGTTTACCATCTGTAGGCTCACGAGCAAACTCATTTTGAACAGCATTCTCCTCGCCTTCCATATCAGTTGAGTTTCTATTTAAAGTGCCGGGTTCTGTGTAGTTGACATGCACCGATAGGTCCAGAGTATCTTCTCTCTTCTTGGAAACAAATATCGAATCTTTATATTTCGTATTGTTGTCATCTTCAACACAACTAACACACACACTTTTGATTGCACCATAAATACTTTCCTCGGAAAGATGAGTAACTGCCGAAACTGTTCTAACAAGCGGACTTTTTATATGGCCCATCTCAAGGTTATATATTATTATTCCGAAAAAAATAATTGATACAATACACACCGTATATATTTGCATATACAGCCTCCGTATTCGCATTTTGCATGTGTCATCACTTTTTATCCTTACCAGACCGATACCCAACTAAGCGCAGTTATATAATATATAAACAATACATATAAACTATGCTGTTATATAAACCATATAACAACCTTACAGTCTCACAGTATATCCATACAACCAACAGTTAATATTCCATCAGCCGTGTGATAAAATACTTCTACCCTAAACTGCGTGATATTTAAAGCTGTGTGAAACGACGGCAATTACGATCATTATCTCTAAATTGGCAATTACGATCATTATCTCTAAATTGCCGAGAGAAAGAAATAAGCGTCATTACTTCTACATGAAGCATCACGGTGTCACAGATTCAAACATTGATATACAATACTCATCATTCAAACAAATGTTTAACTTACAATACAACGTGTTTAATAAGCACTTATGTTTCTAAAACGACGCTATTTGAATACAGTATTACGAACACTCAGTAGCTGAAAGCCGACATTTAAAGTAACTTGTATAATGTGAAATAGCACAATATGCATACCGCGACTCGTGCTTGCTTAAATAGAATATCGGAAAACGTCACACATATACTAACAATAATGACCGTTATGTGTATTTCGATAAACGAGTCGAGTCTGACTATCAGTCCAGGGGCCGTGAGCTCGAATCGCCGCCCGGTCACAGTCTCCTTGGTCATTATCATTCGTCTCTCACCGCTGATTCAAGTTGGAAATTATCAGTGACTTGCTAAATCGGAAGGGGTGCTCGAGTACTGGTTAACCTCCCAGTGGTTAGGTTAACTGGTTGTCTGCTAGCCCTCAGTGGTATAAAATGACGCTACATATTCAATTAATCAATCAATTAACGAAAAGGCATCTGCGTTTAAACTCTTTTTTTATTTCTTACTTTGACTGTTTGTTACAAATTGATAGTGGAAATTATTTGCTAAAAGAGAATTGATTGAAAAGACCATTTCTGTGATTGTATTGTGACTTATTCATTAAGATTCAATGGCATTTTGATATAACTTGAATCTTTTCGAGAGTGCTTTATTATTACAAATTGCTACTGGAAATGAGTTCCCGAAATAGAACTGACTGAAAAGACAATTTCTGTGATTGCACTGCGATGTATTTCGTTAAGATTTAGTGATATTTTAAACTATGTACTGGTAACTTGAGCCTTTTCGAGAATGTAATATTATAGATAATGGTATTGGTTCGTGTGGGTTAAATTTCTATCGCATACAGGGACGTTTCGGATTTATAACACTGAATGTACGTGTGCGTGAGGGGCGTTCAATATGTACTGTTATATTGGTAATCAAATAAAAATAACTACTAATATCTTGATGATGTTTGGTTTATTCCTTCCAAGTTTTTAACAGAAATGCACCTTTTAAATCTTTTTATATATTTTTAATCTTTTTAACATCTTCAGAAATATGTCTTCATAGCCTTTTTTGTACATACCTAAATTTCACACTTCTGTTGTCGATGCGAGACTATTGTCTCTCTCTGGTCTTTCACTATGTGACTCGAAATAGTGAGATAATGTTTAATTTTCTTGCTATTACAATATGCATATAAAAATCTGCGATGCACGTACTCCACTAACATGTATTGGTTCTTTTTTCCAACTTCATGTATGTTTAACTGCAGTGTATCCGACTGTGTGGTTAAGACAATGATTAAACTATTCTGGAACTCGCACAATTTGTTTGTTGGTATCATCGGATGCACAACACATAAATTTATCTGACTGTCCGAATCCGCGATTTACATGTTCACGGTTCATAATTTATGGGACAGATAACATATTTATTGAAAGCCCCTCGTATATACCTGTTTGTAATCGGAACCAAAAGTGTTATGCTGTCATTGATTTTCCTTCTTGTTTCCATTTACACGGTTGTTACCTAAACAAAGACTGTTGCAAATGTATCGTTAAACGTTTCAAACGCGGTGATTTACGTCTTCTATATGCAGAGATTTAATAGTGTACAACATATGCCATTCAGTATAAGAATTATAAGAGACAAAAACTGACAGGCAACTGTGGCGCCACTGTCCTATAACTTAATATCATATAATAATCATACAAAATATCAATTGATTGGTAGTTCAGTTATCAGAGTAATTAACATACACACAATTAGTTGCAGAATTATGTATTCAGTATTGTTAAATTTGTGTAGGTGTATTCATCAAGCTTTTATTGCAATTATTTGTAAAACAAAATACTTAATATATACATCTATCTTTTTTGTGTTGATCTACTCAAGTATATATTTGCCAAAGTATTTAAATGTTAAATTTATATTTGTCCAACTTCAGAAACTAGTAAAAATTATATGCATTCAAATTATGTATTTTTTCTAATTAAATAGAATCTAACATAATATTGATCTATTATCTGGGTGTCATGTGTTACATTTATTATTTTAATTTGTATGTAATGAGAAACATTATATGTTTAAATTAATGAATAAAGAATTGTGTATCTTGAATCTTGTATGAAGGCACTATTGTGCATTTTACAATTAATTTTTTAATGTTTTTGTTGTACCTAACAGTTTAACTACTGTTGTACTTGTGTTAAGGTCTGTTTATTTGTTTAATTGTTTGTGTTTATTTGTTTAATTGTTTGTGTTTATTTGTTTGTTTGTTTATTTGTTTGTTTATGTTGATTTGTTTACTTTTTATGGCTCTGTGTGACCTCTGAATACTTCCATGGAGTGTTAGACATCACCTAATCCATTGCGTGTAACACGTGGTCCGGTGATAGAGCATCGCGGAACCGTTGGTCGGAGGGTCGTGATATTAACATATTGTTTACATATATTGAAGTAGCAATCATATAGTTTGGAATATGAAATAACAATGAAGTTGTCTGTGATTGTTAATTGTACATGTAAAGCAAATGACAATTAACTAATCAATTGTGATTTAATGCTTAATTTATTACTGTGATATATTTTAAAAATAATTACTTGCAATTACATGCCTTTCTAAGGCATGGCATCAACATTCAAGGAACACAAATGATATAAGAGAAGAGTCATATTCACTTTTTTGTGTTATTTTTTATGTCCGAGTACATTTCATAGCCTATAAATAATGTATGTATAGTAATGATAATTTCTATGTCATTGTTACATGTATCATATTGTTAATGCATCATGTTGTTGCCAGGCTTTGTACATGTATGTACATTTATTACCAAAATAAATTAATCTATAAATCTCATTGAATGAACGTGATATAAAACAGTCGTTTTTGTTTATGGCCAAGTGCGTGCTAACATCTTTACTGCGGTTATTAATTAAAGGGAAATTAATTAGCCGAACCGGAATATGTCCGTGTATTGTACAATGCATGAACATGTATTATATTTCCTTTTAGTTGCAAATAGCGCGAAACGTGTTTAAAATGACACACGGAAATGTTGCACTTAACAATATAACTGGAAAATGAGATAAGTGTACAGATGTTCGGAAATATAGTTTGACCCCATATCCCTTGTATATCGTTGAAGATCTAGATAAAGGGAGTATAGTCGCTATTTGGCGACTTTCACTTAGTGTAAGTCAGCCATTGATTTATGTTCTTTTATCTGTAGTAAAAAACATGCTTGTCATTCACAGAGAGACACAAAATAAGTAAAACTCTCTGCACTACCAAAATATGAAGAGAAAAGTAGGGGTTATGTGTCAGATTGTTGTTGTTTTTTTTTCTGTTCAGTTTGTACACTGTTGACAAAGTGAAAGTAGACTTCCGAAATTATGTATTCATACACCAATTTCCGAACATCAATTGTTTTTATCAATTCACATTTCAATACACGATGATGCTTCCAATGGTCCACTTGTTAACAAATACGTGACAACTATCATTGAAACTTATTAGTAAAATAATATTCGAGAAAAACTCCTCCATATCTAAGTATTTAACATCTTTTGTTTTTGAACATGTAAAGTCGCCTAAAATACTCCCCAAATATTGTGTATTACTCTCTTACTAAATATGATATTATACTTTTGGCTTAAATAAACATATCATTTATTAAATACTAACCTGTAAACTTTGTGGAAGGACTGGCCATACCGACCCTCACAAACATATGCCGGGGTGAATAAATGGATCAGCATTAGTTTGGTAGTGGAAATTAAAAAAAAATAATAATGCGGCAATATCTGTATATACTTTGAGTACACAAATGCTTCAACTATATGCATACCTTGTATTAGTAACGTTTATTTACGGAACCACAGTGAGGTATATTGTCATTATACCCCTTTACAAGTAGGAGGTCGAGCGATAGTGTGGTTGATAGATTGTTGGTTGCTCAAGCCAGAGGTTGCGGGTTCGATCCCCAGCTTGACTCAATATATCTCAGCAAACAACACTCAGTACTGGTTCTATCTAAGAAGTGGACTCGAGAGCGGTTCAAATATGCTTGCAGTCGAGCTAAAATACATTAGTATAAACTAAGTAAAGCATTAGGTTAGTTAAATACATTAGTATAAACTAAGTAAAGCATTAGGTTAGTTAAATACATTAGTATAAACTAAGTAAAACATTAGTTTAGTTAAATACATTAGTATAAATTAAGTAAAGCATTAGGTTAGTTAAATACATTAGTATAAACTAAGTAAAACATTAGGTTAGTTAAATACATTAGTATAAACTAAGTAAAGCATACGGTTAGTTAAATACATTAGTATAAACTAAGTAAAGCATTAAGTTAGTTAAATACATTAGTATAAACTAAGTAAAGCATAAGGTTAGTTAAATACATAAGTATAAACTAAGTAAAACATTGGGTTAGTTAAATACATTAGTATAAACTAAGTAAAACATTGGGTTAGTTAAATACATTAGTATAAACTAAGTAAAGCATTAGGTTAGTTAAATACATTAGTATCAACTAAGTAAAGCATTAGGTTAGTTAAATACATAAGTATAAACTAAGTAAAACATTATGTTAGTTAAATACAATAGTATAAACTTAGGTAAACATTAGGTTAGTTAAATACATTAGTATAAACTAAGTAAAATATTAGGTTAGTTTAATACAGTAGCTTAGCTATAAATTAAATAATTCATTAAGAGTGACTTTTGAACACGAATCAAAATGTAATAAGTGTGTTATAGTTCAAGAAAAACGGAGGAAGATCGTATACAGATTTATGTCAATAAGAGTTAGACTTAGTGCGGAAGACTTGAGTAACATATAATAGATGAATCAATTAATGAATGAATGAATGAATCAATCAATCAATCAATCAATCAATCAATCAATCAATCAATCAATCAATCAATCAATTAACGAACGAACGAAAGAAAGAAAGAAAGAAAAAAGAACGAACGACGAATAAATTATATAACAGCAGTCCATGTGACAAGTGAGATTTAATACATTTGCTATGAACCTAGAAAAACGCATTAGCAAGACAGGTATCAACATTATATCCCTTTACTTGCGCGCGCAGCTTGACATATTTATGTATCGAGTGTCGGCGAGCCTTTAAACCCCCTTCATTTATTTAGTATAACAACAATAAGTGTGTGTCAAGTGAGATTCAGTACAATTGCCAGGAAACTGGAAGCATGCCTATCTAACAATATATACCATGTTTGTTATCAAATAAGCAACAGCCAGGCGGATATCACCGTCCCTTGTGTTCTCCGTTTCAGATCTATTAACTTTTAAGTAATATTTAGTCCTGTTTATTAAAGGGACATGTGACGACAGAGATGAAATTTATCGAAATATACGAGCATCAAATTAATAGAATAGAATTTTCTGTACATTTTTTCATTTTTTACCAACAACCAATGTGCTGCTGTCTCTCTGGGTGGACGCGTGAAATCCGGAAGAGCGTTGTGTAGTATTTTATTATTATAAAAATGTTTGATATGAATGTACATTTAAATGTAAATTGCTCTCTCTCTCTCTCTCTCTCTCTCTCTCTCTCTCTCTCTCTCTCTGTATTACTCTCTGTCTCTCTTTAAATATATTACATGTATCATTGTAAAATTATCATTGTGTTAACTTGTTAACTATTACACATATATTGTAAAATGCATCATTGTGATAACTTGTTTACTATTACACATAAATTGTAAAATGCATCATTGTGTTAACTTGTTAACTATTGCACATGTATTGTTAAATGTGTCATTGTGTTAACTTGTTAACTATTGCACATATATTGTTAAATGCACCATTGTGTTAACTTGTTAACTATTGCACATATATTGTAAAATGCATCATTGTGTTAACTTGTTAACTATTGCACATGTATTGTTAAATGTACCATTGTGTTAACTTGTTAACTATTGCACATATATTGTAAAGTGTATCATTGTGTTAACTTGTTAACTATTGCACATATATTAGTAAATGCATCATTGTGTTACTTTACTTGTTAACCATTACACATTAAACTGTTAATTATATCATTGTGATAAAGTGTTAACTATTGCACATATATTGTAAAGTGTATCATTGTGTTAACTTGTTAACTATTGCACATATATTAGTAAATGCATCATTGTGTTACTTTACTTGTTAACCATTACACATTAAACTGTTAATTATATCATTGTGATAAAGTGTTAACTATTGCACATATATTGTAAAGTGTATCATTGTGTTAACTTGTTAACTATTGCACATATATTAGTAAATGCATTATTGTGTTTACTTGTTAACTATTGCACATATATTAGTAAATGCATCATTGTGTTTACTTGTTAACTATTGCACATATATTGTAAAGTGTATCATTGTGTTAACTTGTTAACTATTGCACATATATTGTTAAATGCATCATTGTGTTTACTTGTTAACTATTGCACATATATTGTTAAATGCATCATTGTGTTTACTTGTTAACTATTGCACATATATTGTTAAATGCATCATTGTGTTTACTTGTTAACTATTGCACATATATTGTAAAGTGTATCATTGTGTTAACTTGTTAACTATTGCACATATATTGTAAAGTGTATCATTGTGTTAACTTGTTAACTATTGCACATATATTGTAAAATGCATCATTGTGTTTACTTGTTAACTATTGCACATATATTAGTAAATGCATCATTGTGTTTACTTGTTAACTATTGCACATATATTGTAAAGTGTATCATTGTGTTAACTTGTTAACTATTGCACATATATTGTAAAGTGTATCATTGTGTTAACTTGTTAACTATTGCACATATATTGTAAAGTGTATCATTGTGTTAACTTGTTAACTATTGCACATATATTGTTAAATGCATCATTGTGTTTACTTGTTAACTATTGCACATATATTAGTAAATGCATCATTGTGTCAACTTGTTAACTATTGCACATATATTGTTAAATGTATCATTGTGTTTACTTGTTAACTATTGCACATATATTGTTAAATGCATCATTGTGTTTACTTGTTAACTATTGCACATATATTGTTAAATGCATCATTGTGTTTACTTGTTAACTATTGCACATATATTGTTAAATGCATCATTGTGTTTACTTGTTAACTATTGCACATATATTGTAAAGTGCATCATTGTGTTAACTTGTTAACTATTGCACATATATTGTAAAGTGCATCATTGTGTTAACTTGTTAACTATTGCACATATATTGTAAAGTGTATCATTGTGTTTACTTGTTAACTATTGCACATATATTGTTAAATGCATCATTGTGTTTACTTGTTAACAATTGCACATATATTGTTAAATGCATCATTGTGTTTACTTGTTAACTATTGCACATATATTAGTAAATGCATCATTGTGTTAACTTGTTAACTATTGCACATATATTGTTAAATGCATCATTGTGTTTACTTGTTAACTATTGCACATATATTGTTAAATGCATCATTGTGTTTACTTGTTAACTATTGCACATATATTGTTAAATGCATCATTGTGTTTACTTGTTAACTATTGCACATATATTGTAAAGTGTATCATTGTGTTAACTTGTTAACTATTGCACATATATTGTAAAGTGTATCATTGTGTTAACTTGTTAACTATTGCACATATATTGTTAAATGTATCATTGTGTTAACTTGTTAACTATTGCACATATATTAGTAAATGCATCATTGTGTTTACTTGTTAACTATTGCACATATATTGTTTAATGCATCATTGTGTTTACTTGTTAACTATTGCACATATATTGTAAAATGCATCATTGTGTTTACTTGTTAACTATTGCACATATATTGTAAAATGCATTATTGTGTTAACTTGTTAACTATTGCACATTTATTGTTAAATGCATCATTGTGTTTACTTGTTAACTATTGCACATATATTAGTAAATGTATCATTGTGTTAACTTGTTAACTATTGCACATATATTGTTAAATGCATCATTGTGTTTACTTGTTAACTATTGCACATATATTGTAAAGTGTATCATTGTGTTAACTTGTTAACTATTGCACATATATTGTAAAGTGCATCATTGTGTTAACTTGTTAACTATTGCACATATATTGTAAAGTGTATCATTGTGTTAACTTGTTAACTATTGCACATATATTGTTAAATGTATCATTGTGTTAACTTGTTAACTATTTCACATATATTAGTAAATGCATCATTGTGTTAACTTGTTAACTATTGCACATTTATTGTTAAATGCATCATTGTGTTTACTTGTTAACTATTGCACATATATTAGTAAATGTATCATTGTGTTAACTTGTTAACTATTGCACATATATTGTTAAATGCATCATTGTGTTTACTTGTTAACTATTGCACATATATTGTTAAATGCATCATTGTGTTTACTTGTTAACTATTGCACATATATTGTTAAATGCATCATTGTGTTAACTTGTTAACTATTGCACATATATTGTTAAATGCATCATTGTGTTAACTTGTTAACTATTGCACATATATTGTAAAATGCATTATTGTGTTAACTTGTTAACTATTGCACATATATTGTAAAGTGTATCATTGTGTTAACTTGTTAACTATTGCACATATATTGTTAAATGCATCATTGTGTTTACTTGTTAACTATTGCACATATATTGTTTAATGCATCATTGTGTTAACTTGTTAACTATTGCACATATATTGTAAAACAATAGTAGGAGGATGGCCAAATCAAACGTTATGAGAACTTGTATATATGAAACAATGTTTCAACTAACAAATGAATATTTGCACCAACCGTCATATACAAATATGAATATTTCATTAAAAAATCAGCTTCGTCATGACAGTTTAGATGTGAAAAAAATCTTAATAATTATAAAGGATATCATGATGATGATCCAAAATAAATTGTATTTTGTGCTTGATAAAGACTATACAACGTGACCCTTTAATAACCCTTCCAAAATACCAAATACATTTTTTTCCTTATCTGTTTATTCATCATATATAGTTATCTTGGAATAACGATTTAAGTCCCGCAGCTGCAATGTTCACCGAGGGTAAATTAATCTTACAATAAAATATAAACGATGGATACTTTGCTGTTTCGTATAAATGTTTATTGTAATGTATTTCATTTCATTTTACTGATAAAGCAAACAATTTATGTGTATTTCATGAGTTTTGATGGACTACAAAGCTTTCGCTATTATAAATGATAATTTCACTCTTGTTTATCACAAACTAAACAATAAAATAAAAACAAATGTTGATTTCCGTGAAATATCAAATAAAGTCAGTTATGACACTTGAAATAGGCCCGTTTACCCCACCATACCACTTTATTGCTCACTCATGAGATGAATCGACAATGGTATTCACAGAAAACAATTTTTTTCTGCCTAGGCCATTATTAATCAATTGTTAGATTATCATCCCCGAAAGCCCCCTAATTTTCATGCCGCTTCGATCCTTTTTATTTTCATAAAAAAATCCTTTATCCTCCTCCATCCCCATTTTTAAGAAAAGAAAATGAATGATAATCTAGCAATTAATTTATAATGACCTTAGGTTGATCTGTTATGTTATATGTAATGAAATTGTATCAGAGTTTAATATTCGTGGTGAATGCCAGGACAAAAATAGTTAAAATGCATTTTCAGTTTGATTTACCGGTGGTAAATATTACATATATTTTTTGAAAATGGGCCTACCATTCCGCTTTCTCTTTGGCCATTTCGCTGTTCAAACCCTGAAGTTCAGTCATTTCAGGAAAAAGGTCATAGAGGTTGCCGATACGATGGTCCAATGTAATTTGTACCAAGGGTATACAAATACGTTTCCCTGATACTGGTGTCACTGGTGTGGACATTCTGCATTTTGTTTATAAATCTCTCGCCGGATGTTAAAAATATGATGTATTCAGCTTACACTAGTTATTAATTGTATATGTTGTTTTTGTAAGTTCTACTTTTAAGTTAAATCAGAATACGTTTCTGTAGAGTACACCTTAAAGGTATGTTGTCCTTCAATATAATATAGTTTTTACTATCTTCATAATGTGTGTAATTTAAGGAAACGTATTCTGACCATCCTTGAAAATAATAAGCCCAAAAATGTAGATGTTAATACATATAAGAAATATTTATAATAATGTATTACTGTATTTTGTTTACATATATCTATATAAAAAAAATCACCCAAAATATGATGGTGCTATAACGCATGAAATTCAAGTGAAGCATTTCGGCCATTTTATTGCATAAATACTTAAATTAAATAAATAAATAAATAAATAAATAAATAAATAAATAAAGTCAAGCATATCTTAGTGGTCACCTGTACCAAGCAACTACTAGTCTTAAACAAACACATTTCCGTTTTACCATTTTTATCAATTAAGTTTTAATCAACGTGTATTAAGCTTCCATCTGTCTTAGATGATCATTTTTGCTCTTTCCCTTGAGCGGCTGTTTAAGATAGGCTTAGCTTAAACAATGTTTTATTCACAATACACAAGATAGTCATACATTAATATACACAATACACAAGATAATCGTACATTAATATACACAATACACAAGCTAGTCGTACATTAATATACACAATACTCATGATAGTCATACATTAATATACACAATACACAATATAGTCATGCATTAATATACACAATACATGATATAGCCATGCATTAATATACACAATACACATGATAGTCATGCATTAATATACACAATACACAAAATAGTCGTACATTAATATACACAATACACATGATACTCGTACATTAATATACACAATACACAAGATAGTCGTACATTAATATACACAAAACACAAGATAGTCGTACATTAATATACACAATACACAAGATAGTCGTACATTAATATACACAATACACATGATAGTCATACATTTATATACACAATACACGATATAGTCATGCATATACACAATACACATGATAGTCATACATTAATATACACAATAAATAAGATAGTCATACATTAATATGCACAATACACAAGATAGTCATACATTTATATACACAATACACAAGATAGTCATACATGAATATACACAATACACAAGATAGTCATACATTAATATACACAATACACATGCTAGCCATACATTAATATACACAATACACATGATAGTCATACATTAATATACACAATACACAAGATAGTCATACATGAATATACACAATACACAAGATAGTCATTCATTAATATACACAATACAAAAGGTAGTAATACATTAATATACACAATACAAAAGATAGTCATTTATTAATATACACAATACAAAAGGTAGTTTTACATTAATATACACAATACACAAGATAGTCATGCACCAATATACCCAATACACAAGATAGTCATGCAATAATATACACAAGATAGTCATACATGAATATACACAAAACACATGAAAGTCATTCATTAATATACACAATACACAAGATAGTCATACATGAATATACACAATACACATGATAGTCATACATTAATATACACAATACACAAGATAGTCATACCTTAATATACCCAATACATATGGTAGTCATACATTAATATACATAATACACAAGGTATTCTTACATTAATATACACAATACACATGATAGCCATACATTAATATACACAATACACAAGATAGTCATGCATTAATATACACAGTACTCAAGATAGTCATACATTAATATACACAATACACAAGGTAGTCATGCATAAATATACACAATACACATGGTAGTCATGCATTAATATACACAATACAAAATATAGTCATACATTAATATACACAATACATATGGTATAGTCATACATAAATATACACAATACACACAGTAGTCATACATTTATATACAAAATACACAAGATAGTCATGCATAAATATACACAATACACAAGGTAGTCATGCATTAATATACACAATACACAATGTAGTCATGCATTAATATACACAATACACAAGATAGTCATGCATTAATATACACAATACAAAAGTAAGTCATGCATTAATATACACAATACACAAGGTAGTCATACATTAATATACACAATACACAAGGTAGTCATACATTAATATACACAATACACGTGGTAGTCATACATTAGTATACACAATACACAAAATAGTCATGCATTAATATACACAATACACAAGTTAGGCGTGCATTAATATACACAATACACAAGATAGTCATACATTAATATGCGCAATACACAAGGCAGTAATACATTAATATACACAATACACAAGGTAGTCATACATTTATATACACAAAACACACAGTAATCATACATTTATATACACATGGTAGTCATACATAAATATACACAATACACAAGATAGTCATGCATAAATATACACAATACACAAGATAGTCATGCATTAATATACACAATACAAAAGCTAGTCATGCATTAATATACACAATACACAAGGTAGTCATACATTAATATACACAATACACAAGGTAGTCATACATTTATATACACAATACACGTGGTAGTCATACATTAGTATACACAATACACAAGATAGTCATGCATTAATATACACAATACTCACGTTAGACGTGCATTAATATACACAATACACAAGATAGTCATACATTAATATACACAATACACAAGATAGTCATACATTAATATACACAATACACACGATAATCATACATCAATATACACAATACTCATGGTAGTCATGCATTAATATACACAATACATAATGTAGTCATGCATTAATATACATAATACACAAGACAGTCATACATTAATATACACAATACACAAGACAGTCATAAATCAATATACACAATACACAAGGTAGTCATACATTAAGATACACAATACACATGGTAGTCATACATTAATATACACAATACATAATGTAGTCATACATTAATATACAAAATACACAAGATAGTTATGCATTAATATACACTATACTCAAGATAGTTATACATTTATATACACAATACACAAAGCAGTCATACATTAGTATACACAATACACATGGTAGTCATGCATTAATATACACAATACACATAGTAGTCATGCATTAATATACACAATACACATGGTAGTCATACATTTATATACACATAAAATTAGAAGTGAGAAAGCTATAATAGCATATACATGTATTATGTATATGTTCCCTAGTTTAAATAAGATGCTATTATAATACTTAGTCATGGCTAGATGGTAACTGACACATTGTGTAATACTAAGTAAATATTTTATACAGGAAATAACTTCATGTATATATCTAAATATGAGTTCATTTACGAGCATTGTAAGAGATAGATCACAAAAAGCATTATAGCAACAGATAGGTTATGTAATTATTAAATAGCGGCTGTCATTTTGATGATTTGAAGATTGTGCCATGGACATGTAAAGATAATATATCTATAATACTCCCGCATGCACATACAGGACTATCTACTATATTTTAATACAGGTGTTCCTTAAGGCTGCTGCTTTATGTCCGAAGACATGTGTGGAGAATTTGTAATTTTCTTTAACCAGTATAATAATACTGTTAATTTTGTTTTTAAATACAGTTAGAGATTCATAATGGCTGATGGAAAAAAAGGAGTTTGCATATAGCTGGGTATTACAGTATACTGTTCTTATGTTATTTATGTTATGAAAGTTGTAACTAGCGATATGTCCTGTATTTGATGGTATAAACGATGTGAGGTAAAAAGTAGAAAAATACTGTAATTTTATTTTTTTCCTTTGCGTGCTCTAAGAGTATTCCAAACTGTTACACAATAGAACGACGCTTATAAATAAGTTTAGCTGTTCCAGTTACGATCCTAGCAGCTTCAAGTTGTATTTTTTCTAGTGATTGTTCCTGGGTTTCAAAACAGTTGATCCATACTACGTTTGCATATTCGAGTGTCGGCCTAATACATGTCATGTACCTAATTTTGATATTTTCAATATGACTATGTCATGATGTACATAAGCATTTTTAAATAAGGGTTTATATCTATAATTGTTTATTTTTACATTATTCATTAATCCTTTACTCCATAGATACGCGTTTTCCCGCATCAATCACAGAAGACCTTTGAAAACAGTGCAGGAAGAGTTCAGATTGCTCGTGAGGAGCAATCTGAACACTTCCTGCACTGTTTTCCACTCTGTCAGTTAATATAAACATAATTCACCAAATAATTCAAAAGCCTTCTATATAAGGTGTCCAAAGGCATTTATGTTAACGGTGTCCAAAGGCGTCTATATGAAGTAAAGGGTTAACAGAGGGGAATGATATGGTTTGTTGATTTTCCTTGGCATTAGTACTATTTCAGCTATCACTAGCCATTGTTCGGACCATTCATATATTCTTGAAGATATGTGTTATATGTGTTAGCACTAATAGCAGGTTTGTCAGCAATGATATACAGGCTTGTGACTTCAGCAAAGAGTTTAATATGTAGGAGCCAGTTGTTTTACTTTGGAGTACGGATTTAACTTCTAAGGGAGATATTATTATATTCGTAAGAGTTGGTCTGTGTGGATTTATGTCAATATTTGGTAATGGGTGATTTGTGTCGTAAAGGTTTGATTTTTTGCTTTATCTGTATTTCTTGTGTATAAATTATCATTATATTTAAGTAAAGGAAGTGATTTGAAACATTAATTTGATTTATTAAAGGATTTTATTGTTTTCTACCAGTCGGCACATGTTAAATGCTCAGTCAAAAGTCTTTGCGAAAATCTGCTTTGGTTGTCAAGTTTAGCGTTTCGTTTCAGTGCCATTGTTTTGTTTCAAAATGTTCGATATGTCGTCAAGTGTTCAGGGTTGATAGTTCAAATGGCTCTGTCGTATATACGTTAACGTATTCGGTGTGTAACCATGGCGGATCCGATGGTCGTACTGTGACTATTCTTTGTGAAATTAGTTCATGTGCTAAATTCATTATTTTGGAGATTATAATAGTCACATATATATATATATATATCGTTGTTATACATGGAGGTCTGGGGAAAACTAGAAGCTTTATTACGTAGAAGTTCATTATTGCCCTTATTGTATTTGGCATAGTGTGCGTATATGGGATATAGGGATGCTTTAGTAATAACATATACATACAGACAATACTGTTTCAAATATAAATGCCATAATTATAACAGGCGACTTTAACATTGATGTTCTCAAATATCATTTATAGATAATAAATAAATGACCTGGTACAACCATAAAGTCGCCTGTTATAATAATGTCGTTTATGTTTGTGACAGGCTTGACTGTAAATATAAACACTTGATATTGAATATTTTAAATGAAGATTAAGCCAGGTGAAATATATATCAGTTATTCTATACAATATTTATTGCATAAACTAAATTAATTGGCCAATTACGTAGTATGCATAGTTTTAATAAAGTCGTTAAATATAGCAACAAAAATATTCTATTTATATACTGACTTATATCTTACTTTAAATATAAACATTCATTTTTCACAGCGTATATCTTTGTTGTAGTTATATTTAAGTAATTGTATTGACTTGGTTTATATTCCATGAAATAACATAAAACACTTTCCTTCCGACTTATTTACTCGTTGTAATATTTGTTTAATGGGGTTAACGCCATTTTTAACACATTTCAGATTATGTATAGCACTCTCAGTTTTACTGGCGGAGGAAGACCTCAGAATGAATCTGCCTTTTCGTACTTTTTCATGTAAAGTTTTTGGAGTGAGCGGGATTCGAACGTACGAGAGATGAGTGATCTTGAGACAGTGACTTAGACCACTCAATCACGGAGGAGACGTTGTAAGAAAAATCTATCGATATGTATAATCTTCTGTTTGACTTGAAATATAACTAAGAAACAGTGTTACAGTGTGTGTTTTACAATTATAAATACGACCAAAATCGTCGTAATCGTAAACCAACAAGTATTCATGATAGTTTAAATATTCATCCAAATGAATCTAAATTTGGCTCAAATCATGCTTACAATGGGATGTTTTATAGAAATACAATCCTGTTGAATGTAAACGAAGAGATGTCACATTTACTTATTTTGTGAAACGCAATCTTGATCTCCTTATATAACGTTGAGGAAAACGTTAAAAGTAGAAAAAATTGAATCAAGGACTTGTATAGAGATGGAAAAGCAACTGATTGAGACGTTATGAACGCTCGCGTATTTTATATTCAAGATCATTTTGCGTGTTTAAAACATTATAAAACATCTAATGTTACATATACCTTACATTTTATGTAAATGAAATAAGTGCATGTGAAATTTGAATTAATTATTTGCCAAACTATTAGTTCTTCGCATGTTATTTTATCAACATTTAGTGGAGAGATGCAAGTTTCCTATCCTTCTAGAATATAAATCCTTGATTAAATGCAATAGTCGAGCTACAATAGAAACAGTCGAGTGCGACGGTTGAACATTAATATTTACATCTTAATATGGAAGTTATAAAAGTACTACAAAGTAATCGATGACAAAACGCAAACTTGATTTATAACCTTAATATATTTATTATAACGATGTCGTTTATAAAACTATAACTTATATAGTTAACGACATCGCTGAAATGTAATGTATTGGACACTAATTGGCAAATATAAATCATTTATATCAGTAAACTACAAAATGCATTCCTCATTTTCAATTAAAAAAAAAAAAAGTAACATCATGGTTTAATTAATCAGTCGATTTCCGTCGATTTCACATACATTTAAACTATTCAAAAAATAAAGTAACAACGGTCTTATTGATGAAAATAGCTTCTGCACAAATCTTTCATATAACACCACACACCCAGTATCGGGGGATCGTGGGTTCCATCCTCTGTTACGAGCATGTGTGGTGTTCTTGAGCGAGACACTTCCCGCACACATCTTTCATATAACACCACACACCCAGTATCGGAGGATCGTGGGTTCCATCCTCTGTTATGAGTATGTGTGGTGTTCTTGAACAAGACACTGTCCGCACATATATTTCATATAACACCACACACCCAGTATTGGAGGATCGTGGGTTCCATCCTCTGTTACGAGTATGTGTGGTGTTCTTCAGCAAGACACTTTCCCGCATATGCTTGGTTCTAGTTCTACCAAAGCAAGATTCCGAGCGTGATTTGTTCAAGTTGTAACTATTTGTTTCACAATCGAGGTAAAAATAAATAAGTTTAAAAACCCTTGAGTTTTAAACGTTTCTTTATCACAGAACTAAGTCTTAATAGTTAATATACGTTGATTGTGTGTATGTTTCAAATGTTATTGTTCATATTAATTACTGTTTTCAAAAGTTACCGGGCTGTAGTAAAACATATTTTGATTTTTCTTGCAGTCTTTTTGAAAACAGTGAAAAGATAAATTTCCACAGTTTCCTAGAGGGAAACGTTATCGGAATGGTCCAGAAAGATAAGGTTTTCCAAATGACGTTGCCATGGTTGCAGGAAATATGTCATCTTGGTAACAGTATTGTCCGGCAGCAGGTGCGATGTCCATAAAGTTGTTTCCGTAAGTGCCGACTTGTAACGGATTTCCAACTGTAAATGAAATGAGGAATAACGTAAGTTATAATTAGACGGTTTATGCAATGATACTATGAGTACAGTTTTAACTGATTTAATGTTTACATTACCAGAAACAAACATTTTTCAGAAAAAAAAATGTTGTTTCTAAAAATCAAACCAAATTCGGTAAAGTCTAATTTTTTGAGATTGTTATTGGATTAATCAAAAGAGTTTTCTATTGATTTAAATTTATCATATAAAAAAGTTATTGAATTTATATAAATGAAGTACTTGCAAAAATAATCAATTTGGTTGGTGTTTAACTTTTATTTGGAAACTATCTGCAAATGCTATGATCATTCAAGGACACACGGTAGAGATTTCAATATTTTTTTTCTCTGTTTATACATTTATAATGAGCGTCAACTGGTACCTATAAACCACAACCTTTATTTTAAAAAAAATTGTTATTTCGATCTGACAGATTACAAAATTTCACCTGAAAGTCTTTGCTTTATGGCTTTATTGGATATATCAATATTAATCGATAAAATATTTAAGCAGAAAAGGTCTGTTGTCATAGATTTTGTAGATGAGAACTTCCATGTGGAAACATGACATTTAGTTTTTTCACTTAACAATATTGTTTTTCTGAAATGATCTGTTAATAAATTTAAAATTAAAATACCCCAATATGTATGCAGACGCCTAATTTCATTATTTTTTTTTGCATTTTTAAAGTATGGTCATGAGACACTATTTCTTTGATAAAAAAAGTTAATAATATCTTAAAAAGGAAATTTAAAATAGTAAATAATATATGTAATATAGGATAAAATGAGATTTTCGAAGCACAAAACATAACCAAAGGAATAAGATAGCAGAATCGAATTTATTGAGACTGTTTCTGAGGGTTAATGAAACATGAAACGCCCCTCACGTCCTCTAATACCGCCGTTAGTGGTATCCTATTATCAAGTGTCACTGAATTAGCTCCATGAATCCAAGAAATCAAAAATTATATCAGCGGAAAAAAAACAGAACAGATATTTCATTTCAGACTTGTGTACATAAATAAATCATCCTAATAACATATTTATAACACATAATGTCGTTTAAATTCAAGTAGATTCACTTTTTTTCTTAATGCCGATATCGAAATAATGCATGAACTATGGTTTAGTCATATATTCCTAAAACTAAGATGATGACCAAATTTCTTTAAATTATATTTAAACGTTTTGATTCCATTGCCAACTTCATATACTTGGCATCTACATCAGAGATTGCTTCCAGGGGTAGATAAAAGCTATCCCATATATATTAACACATCATTTTAAACATTCAAAATATTGTTTCTCAGAGTTTTTTGTTATACTGAGCAAATCTGACTAAAATATTAGCACTGAATCAACTGAAATCAATATGTCCATTTTGGTTACACTTTCATATGATTGAGGACTAATTTTATGCTCGAATATAAACTAATTCAACATCAAGGTTACAAGATGTCCTTTTAATAAGATTTATATGCATAACGCTATTGAAAACGTTTTTTTTTTTAAAATTGAATATTATTGTTAATCCCAGATCTGCTATCATTTTTATTGGTTCATATATTTCGAACGCAATCAGTATGTTAAATGTGTCTTAAAGTGATGCAATTGTTGGAACAACAAATTTTGTCTTGGTTAATCATTCATGTCATAACTTGATTTGATACAATATCCACACTTGCGTTATATGAGGATACTTACCCTGTATATTTTCATGTGATCCTCTGTAAAATGGCGGTCTCGAAGAATCAAACGCAGGTCTATTGAAACTTTCCTGATATGCACTGTTTCTAAATATCGTGTTTTTGTTTAAACTATCATATGTTGCACTCAATTTGTTATATGACTGATACGGATCGGTAAATGAATGATGTGTCCGTCCGTCTGTCCAATAACTGCCACCAACTGGCGTTAAATTTGATGTGAACGGGTTAGACGAAAATGTTTGTGAATATGAATCGGAATAATTCGGTATTCTTCCAGCATTAAACGGAGGGTTAGGTCCGGCATATTCCGAGTAAGAGCCAATACCAAACTGAGGTAGATATGTTGGTCTGTCATAGGAGTTGTTATATGTTTGGTATGGCTTCAACGGAGATATAGAAATGGCGTTTTGTTGTGACCTGGGCGGCTCTGTGCTGACTGTGTTGTCAGCTGAATGGGTTTCTTTGTGTGACGGTGCAGGACGTGTGAAGGCTGTGCCATTGATATGATGACAGTCGGAACCATTGGATATGTTACCCGGTTGGTTCCTTGTATCCGCAACTGGTACCAACCCTATATCTAAAATATTAAATAAACAAATTGATAAATTCAGAAAAGTGGTATTTTTATGAATATTTTTGTAGTCCACTTCTTTCAAATAGTTTTAAGTGTTTTAACAAGACAAAACCACATAACGTAACGCCCGTTGGAATCGCATGTAAAATCAATTGGGAAGCATTTTCTTTATAAGCATTAAACTACTTATTTTTTAAACCTAAAAGTCGACCACCAACCACTGGTAAAATGCAATCATTTCGTGATAATGAATGCAAAACACGCTGTCAATCTCATAAAATATATTTCATTTAATGACACGGAAATGCAGCATTCCAACTCATGACGTAGTTTTGTTTTATGTTCACGTGATATATGGTGTGATGCGCATGTCCAATGTTTAGCGTTTATGACATAGCTAATTGTCTGAACTCTAAAATAGAGCTTGATTTGATAGACATATTAAGTTTATACAATACTTGAAAATCAATCTGATTGGATTGAGAAAATGAAGTTGAACTCTTAATGTATGTAGTTATAATCAACATGCACCTGTTTCAATACCGAAAGGTGTTTTATTGATTATTCATATAAAAAAGCAAAATTTATTGCAGGTGTTTACGCATTTCATTCGAATGTTTATTTCAATATTTGAACTAATTGGTGTTCACTTTGTTCAGTAATGTTTAATGAAATATTGTCGTTTTGTTTCAATTGTTGTTATCTTTTATTTTATTTACCAATTTTCACTTATCAGCATATTGCTTACACTATTTACAATTCGGTACATTATTGAAATAAACTATATACTTGTGCTTTAAACATTGTTAAACGTAACTCCGTGTTAATCTATCAAACAGAGTCTTAACATAATTTGAAATGCGTTTTCGTTGAACTAACATTATTTCGGATATAGCAAACATTCGGACAGTGAACATGATTGCAATTTTAGCGAAATATTTGAATTCGCGAGATGAAATTTGCGAGGGATGAAACTCGCGAATAATAGCGAAACTAAACTTCTTGTTTATAAATAGTATTTTACAGTAAATCACGTTTTAAACAGAGATGAGACTAACAAAAACTGCATACAAGTTTAATAGGAATATAATATGTCTTACCAAAGTCCTCAGTGCTTTTCCGTTTTTTGCATTTCGGTGAGTTGAGTGATTTACTTGAAGAATTTCGTACAACTGCTTTCGTTTGAATTTCTTCTGCAGAGTATGAAAAAAACATGAATTATGATAATGAAAATGTATATAACTAGGAGCAGATGACTCAGTGTACAAAACCAGCGTGGCTGTGTGGTGGCGACACACACTTTCTCATTTTGGAACTTTTGTATATTCAAATGTTTCATTAACCATTATTAAAAATATTCTAAGACTTGCACTCAGGAATAACTTTTGAAAACCACACTTAGAGACATTTCTAAACCAACATTTTAAGATCAAAATATTGTCAAATAAACGTTCACAATTATTCTTTCTGGCATAATAAACTAGATATCTAATGTTGAAATGTGGATTTTCAAGCTTAACTCTAAGAAAATTCACAAACATGATTGATGAATACAACCCGAGGATAGATTATCAGCAATTACTTGTATGTAGTAAACGTTTAATAATATGTGTTTTAATATGAAAAAAAAATGCTTATCGGTTCTCAACTCGTCTGATGACAGAAGATCCTTGTTATTTTATAAACAGCTTTACCAAACGCTATAGTTCTCTTTCTTCATCAATTTTTAGTTCAAACGGGCCCTTTTACCTCAGTCAGTCTTTTTATTATTTTATATTTACATAAATGAGATAATCATATAAGAAGCATATAGTAATTCATCCATTTAAGAGAAAAGCATTGTTTATTCAAAGCACTATCTGCCGATTCAGGTCTGTTATACTTTAATGCAAAAATCATGGAATTCTCTACCTGTCCCACAATTCATAGAATTCACTCTGAAGCGTTTAACAAATTGTCGTTGTTCTTCTTCCGCTGAAGCAGCTGACCTATCAGCGTGCTCGTCACTACGATGCAATGATTACGAGCCGGGAAAGCTGTTTCGTGTCTGCAGTCACGTAAGCCCTGTTTTTATCGTGCATATACAGTTATTGTTTGTTAAGGTCAGTTTTGAAGAAAAACAATTCTACACTATGCTTGTATCTACATTGCAAAACCTAGCCATGCCAGTTCAGGATACCGTTTATTCCACCGAACAGACAGGGCGTTTTAAACGAACAGAACTTTGAACAACCCAACACTAAGCAATGCATGTCGATGGCGAATGTTTTACCTGCGTTTTTCATGTGTTTCTGTACATTTTTCTGGAGTAATTTATCGACGCCGTGCTCCTGCTGAGTCTCTATGACAAGAAATGCATATTCGTCCAGCATCAGATGTATCAGGTGAATAGAAACTGAAACATAATTATGTTTTACAGTTTGTATATTGGTATAAAACAATGAAATTAGTTTTATTTGAAACATGTGTTGTTCCGGGTTATGTATGCATTATTATCTCTTTTTCAGTCAACGAGTTGAATTCATCATACATTTGAATCTTGAATTCAGATGCATTCACAAAGTTTCGCTTTTGCAATTTAATTAAGTATTTGAAAAAATACATGTATGTGTACACTCGTTCGTTTCATATAAGACCGCGGCGTGGTCTAGTGGTAGAGCGTCCGCCTCGCATGCGGAAGGTCGTGGGTTCAATTCCCGGCCGAGTCATACCAAATACTTTAAAAATGGTACTAGAGGCTTCCTTGCTTGACGCTCAGCATTTAGAGGGAGTTCTAGGTCTGGTCGACCCGGTGTCAGTATAATGTGACTGGATGGCGTGGTCTAGTGGTAGAGCGTCCGCCGCGCATACGGAAGGTCGTGGGTTCAATCCCCGGCCGGGTCATACCAAAGATTTTAAAAATGGTACTAAAAGCTTCTTCGCTTGACGCTCACCATTTAGAGGGAGTCTGGTCGACCCGGTGTCAGTATAATGTGACTGGATGGGGTATCATACCATGTGTCTGCGGCATGATACTCCAGTGTGGCAGCGCTTACAATACTGTCTCAAGTAGACACCGTCGTGATATGACTGGAAAAAGTGTTGGAAGCGACGCTAAACACGATACAACAACAACAACATCATTCCATATTTATAATGTAAACATGTACACAGTCAGGTATATACATACATATATAAACGAGTATGTTAGATAAACAAGAATAAAAACTTACCAAATGATGATGAATTTTTTAAAGTTAACTCCCGCATAAGTAAGCCTTCGAACGCTCCCCATTGGAGGAGAAATTCGGCTGCCTTCTCTTTAAACACCTCCTGGTCGTCTTCACTTTGCTGTCAGAGATAAGGGATTGTGTTACATTAAAAACAGTACAAGTATTTAATGTAGGCATTTAAATTTTTTGTCAATTACAGTTATTGTTGGTTTGAATATAAAGTAGACAAAAGTTAGTATTAGCAACATTAGTAATACTACGTAGATTACCTATGGTTATATAGACTGTAAGTTTATTATCATTATAACATAATTTGCGCTGCATGAGTGTAATAAACCCTAACATACTTTCTAGTGTTGTTTTTCCCCATATAACCCGGCTCTCGTACGTAAACTACCGAACTACGTTCCGATTTCCACGAATATATAAATGACGTCGATTTGTCATTTTAAAATGGCGTTATTTGGAGACGTTATGTAATACGATGTGACGGAAACTAATGTGGCCGATTTATTCTTGTTCCTTAACCAAGTAATCTGTTAGATAGATGGTAAATGTGCCGTTAACAAAATATCTTAAATTCGTGCTAATTTATTATTAAATTTATTAAAATGACTGGTAAAAAAGAGTCTCGCATAATATATTTTTGTCGACACGTTTAATATATTCAATAATAAAAGGGCACTTATGTCGGAATCTCTATTTATTAGTATTTTCACAATTTTCAATTGACTAGCTCCATACCAGTAATAATGAAATAAATATGGTTGTCAAAAAGACAAAGAGTGGCGACAGGTGAATCGTATGTAATATTTTACAGGTATACGTACAAGACAGCCTAAGGAAATAAGTTCAATGTTCAAAATTCAATGTCAACATCCATTGTAAAAAAACTCTTTCTACAGCAGGTGTCACATATGAAAAAGAAATGATTTTATTTTACTTTTATTAATGTATGTGTTGGACAGTCAGTTTCAGATCGAATTTACAAACTAATGTGACTATTTGGCATGCCACACCAAGTTTGTTCCGTGACTGTATATTTTAAAAGTGACTTCACCTCATTCTCAACACATTACGGTTATCGTGTGGTTCCCAGCATTATTTGTAAGAGGAAGGCCTCGAAATTAATCTGAGTAAACCAACCGTCTTTCTGCTGGGAACCGGTACACTATCTTACATAAAGGTTTTGAACCGAGCATGACTCAAACACACGACCTCGATATTGATTTAATGACTTGACCAATAGGCCGTGTTATATCGTCGAACTTGTATAAAGTGCCATTTAGTCACATGGTAGATTATATGAATATATAATTACTACACTCTAGTGCAGCAGTACGTTTACCTGTATGACGCATTTATCTATAATGTCATCTATCCACTCTGTGTAACTTTCTATAGGAGACTGTTTCCCTAGCAACTCTGTGAATTCATTGTAAACTGAAATATAATTGTTAAATATAAAGCCAATTTGTTCTGTAATACTATATGAAATGATATTCATTACATAACGGTAATATATTGTCGTCAGACCAATCAATAACAATGATAGCGACTGTTGTTAATGTTTCTGAAATAGAAAGTAGCGAACTAAAGTTGGGAATGGCAATGGCATGGCCGTATCAAATGTTGAGATAACTTGTGGCCAGACCATTATGCATATACTTGTATTTGGTGTATATACATAATATAATAATGCAATACAATATGTTTAAACCATTGTTCTCCGTTGTGACTAATATACGACATTGTGTCTCATCATTCGTCTCTCACTGCTGATTCAAGAGGGAAAGTTATAAGTTACTTCTGGATGTGCTCATGTACTGGTTAACCTTCCAGGATCCCAAGAAACAGCGGATAGGTTGACTAATCGGTCGTTAGCCTGTATTGGCATAAAATGACGATAAATACCAATCAATCAATTGTCTTTAACACTCACATTCTTCGAGTTTGACACAGAATTTTGGATTGGCAGAAGAGTCCATAAATCCTGCCTGACTACAGATGTCCACAAAATCTACGTTGGATATATCTTGGACCATTTGTGTAAGCGACTCTTGGTTAGTCAGAACGGCACGGGCTGTCTAAAATATGAAATATAAGCTTACGTAACATGACAATGAAATGGTTGTTTTACATTCGAATATACATCCGATATGCATGCTACGTTTAGCTGTTGCTTACAGTGTGTCGGGGAAATAACGCTTTAAATGTTTTAAAAAATATACAATAATGCTATAGTAAATACATGTTTAAGTCCGGTATTATTTAGTCATTTTTAAGTTAAGTTGTAAAGTTGAATGAAATAATAATCAGAATAAGTTTTAACTTACAGTAACAAGAGTAAGATAAAAGACGGATAATTTGTTGTATATTCAGACTGAACGCCTTCTAAATAAAATGTTTAGACAAAAGAAATAGATGTACCTGGGCAAGATGAACAAATGACGACTGCCTCTTTAGACTTTGAAGAAAAGCTTTTGCCACTGAAAATATATATCTGTTATGTTTTATGCAGGACGAGTAGTTGGTGAATTGGTTAAAATAATGGATATGAAACCTACTTTTCAATATACAAAATATATTACATTAAATGTCCTTTTAAACGAAACTTTCTGTTATATCACGACGGTATCATTTACGACAGCATTCTAAGCACTGTCAGGCTGGGGTAGTATACCATAGATGCGTGTCATACCTACCCATTTACAAATAATATTGACAACAGGTCGAGCAGCTATAAACCCAACCTAGTTAAAAAAGTTTAAATCTTTATTGGCTCTAAATTTTCATTTCATCTAAATAAGGAACATAAAAACGGTTATACAAGATGTTATAAATAACCTAACAATTTCCGTCAGTTATCGCATAACGTCGATGCACCAAATGAACGTCAAAAAGTAGCTCGGCATTGTACGTACGGGAGCGGAGTTATACGGACAATACCGAGTGATGAATCGGTGATGATGTTTCACTAGATTAATATTAAATTGGTGTCACGGGTTTATCACGCCTGCATCATAAAAATACACGTTTGAATATTTTTTTCTTAATATTTATTGCTTTTGTGCTATTCTAGGGTTGTATTCACCAACCATTCTTGAGAATATTTTTAGACTAAATTTAGACTAAAATCCAAATTTCAACCTTAGATATCCAGTTTACCATGACAGATAGAATAATTGTTAAAGTGTATTTGACTATATATTAGATGCCCTCGTATTCTTGCAAATATTTGCCTCAAAACATGGTATCTACATTCATTCTTGAGTCCAAGTCTGAAACTATTCTTGTGAATGGTTAATTTTATTTTAGACACTTACCAAGTGATGAAATATCCACGTAATCATAAATCATTATTATTTACAAAAACAAATATAAACCTTTTACTTATAACATTTTTCTCTATATAAGTGTTAGTTACCTTCCATTTTCCTATTTTTTATATGCTCTGGCAAACATTCCATTGATGTATCCAACCAACGAGGTAACTGTTTAGCAAACATTCTCATTTCTGTGTATAAACTGCAAGATAGCAAGACGGTAAATGGGTAATTGCTTAGAAAGAAATCATTTCCCTGCGTAAACTGGAAGAAAACAGACAAAAGAAAATATATGCTTGGAGCAAACATTCTTAAGTCAATAAATAAAAGGTCATAAATACAACAAATAATTTCTTAACAAACATTCTTATTTCTATGTATAAAATGGCATAAAACGATACAAAATATTTTAGCAAACTTTCTTATTGTTTTGTATAAACGCAAAGAAACAATGAAGAAAGTGAGGAATTGCTAAGCAATTGTTTTCTATTTAAATAAACAATGAACAGAATGTGTTGCTCATATAAGAGTATAAATTAACAATAACCATCTTTCTAAGTATTTTTGTTTTGTTTTTGTATATAATCAGCATGGGAAAACAACACAACAGAAAACATGTTTATATCACTATAAATAATGAGCACACTATACAATAGAAATCATGTTTATATCTCTATAATTAATTGGAACTGTATACAATAGAAAACATGTTTATATCTCTATAAATAATGGGCACAATAGAAAACATGTTTATATCTCTATAAATGATAAGCACAATACACAATAGAAAACATGTTTATATCTCTATAGATAATGAGCACAATACACAATAGAAAACATGTTTATATCTCTATAAATAATGAGCACACTACACAATAGAAAACATGTTTATATCTCTATAAATAATGAGCACACTACACAATAGAAAACATGTTTATATCTCTATAAATAATGAGCACACTACACAATAGAAAACATGTTTATATCTCTATAAATAATGAGCACAATATAAAACATGTTTATATCTCTATAGATAATGAGCACAATACACAATAGAAAACATGTTTATATCTCTATAAATAATGAGCACAATATAAAACATATTTATATCTCTATAGATAATGAACACAATACACAATATAAAACATGTTTATATCTTTATAGATAATGAGCACAATACTCAAAGGAACACATGCATCAAACAATTATTAGAGAATGACAGTCAAACAAATACGAAACACTGACATTACGATATAATTTATATTGTACTATCATCAGCCGTAATGATAACTCCTTCATTTACATCTGATTTATAACAGCATATCTTGACATTAATCGGAGTTTTAAACTTCAAACTTCACTACCACGATAGGGTTTAAATTACGCTCATTGCATTGTATCATATATTCTAAGGATGCGTTGTTATGTGACACCGGGTGTAAAATTAGTCTAGATCATCGGCGACACTTGCTTTTCTAAAAGACAACTTTTTTTTCAAAATTGACAAAATGCGGTGAAGAAACGTATGAATCTTGAAATAAGATCTGACTGGCTGAAGCAAACACACCTCTGCAATTGTTATGTTATAATAAACTTTAAAAATAGTTATTTGGACGGAAGTCATTGCAATTATCTTTTACAAGATCTTTGTCATAGAAAATATCTAATAATGTAAAAAAAAAAGAATATCTTAACGATACATTTTTGAAATACTATAGAAATCATTGTTTCAATCAACCAATCAAAACATTATCAGTTTACAATTTTATTCCCGACTGAACATGTGTTATTGTTTTTTTGTTTCTAATTTATTTTAGCTCTATGCAAAAAAATTAGAGAACATTTCTTATTCATTTTCCCAAGTACAACCAATATTGTGAGTTGTTTTAGAGGCCATCGGATCAAGTATGAATAGAACCTGCAAATTTTGAGCGTGAGTGACCAATACTCTCTCTCTCTATAAATTTATACTAATTAAATTGAGCTCGATTGCAAATAAACCTCAAAGTTTATATAACCCGCGCTCAGTGGGTCCGCTTCCTGGGACAACCAGCACTGAGTGTTGCTCTTTAGAGGAATCGGGTCGAGCTGGGAATCGAACCCGCAAACTTAACACTCTCTTTATATGATATAAAGTTTATACTGATTTACTTGTATTCGATATTGATAAAAAAATATAAAAAACAAACAAACTCAGAGTTATATATTTACTAAAGAACCTGGAAAGTTTGCCTCTTAATCTACAAATATGAAAATGTTATATCAGAAATTTTGTATATACTACATCATAATTTGTATCTTTTACATACGATTTTGTTAAACTGTAACAATGAAATTAAACAAAATACAAAAAGAATTACACCGATTTATTTTAGCTCGATTGTAAATAAAGTTGAAGCGTATATGAAATGCGCTCAGTGAGTCCTGTTATACATATATGAGATCATGAGTATACTAATTAAAAAAATCTTACACCTCAATGTTTTATATCATACCATTTTAAACAAGTAGCGTTAACTAAACTAACTTATATCCACGGTGTAAACGTATTAATTTTTAATTCAAGACAAGAACACCTTGATTAAGTCACCTTATCGCCCCGCGTGCTTAAAAACGAGAAAGTATCTCGTGGGATGTTTGCATAGATACCGAGGTTGTTAACTCAAATACTAGCTAACATGGCACGGAGACAAGCATTTATAACCAAGTACCCGTGTTGTTCGGATACTGGTCAATTTAAAAGAATCATTACTAAGATTTATGACAAAATTAAACAAAATTCACAGATTGGGCATGGATATTGTCTGATATCGCTGATACAAGTGGAATGTGGTGTTGAGGTTGAGGCATATGAATGCATCCATACCATTATCTGTTTATAAACAGAGGAATAAAATTATTTAAATCTGTACCTTGTGTCATTTGATAGCATAAGTTAATAGCATTAGTGGTCTTTTTTTTTCTAAATAAAACATCTCAATAATAATTTGGCAAATACTTGAAAGTTATCAATCCAATACAATTTAAAGATAAACTGAAACAACTAAAACTTCTATTAGATGGTTAAAATATCTTGATTGTCACATTTAAAATCATCAGTCAAGAAATATCCTGTATTAGGCCTATTCAAGAAAATGCTTCGTGAAGTAAATAAACGCACGTTTAAGAGAATTGGATATATTTTATCTTAGATCTTCCGTCATTATTATCAGTTCATTTATGTTGTATGTTACAAAATTAATAATGTGTTCACTATTTGTTTTAGAGTAATGTATATACAGTCAAACCTGTGTTCATCTCTATTAAGTAACCACTTGTCATAAACAGCCACAATTTCTATTTACCAATTTTATAATTTTAGTTTAAATCAACCTGCATTAAGCAGCCACCTGCCTTCAAGGGTAATTTTTGCTTTTTCCCTTGAGTGGCTGCTTAAGACAGGTTTAACTGTACATTGTTGGAATAAAATTGAAAAACAATGTAAGAAATGTGTGTTTATTAACGTACGTTCGTGGCAGTTCCTGTATCGTGGACGGAATCAAAACATCAACCAGAACCTACAAATAAAAGTAATAAATTTGGTGAAATGAAATGAACACACAAAGCATATAAGTCTATCCCAGAACCTGAGAACACAAGCAGCAAGCCTATCAACCTCCAATAAAAAAGCAGTGAATTTTATACCTATGTCCAATTATATTTTTTTATATGATGTCATTTTTTCAGGTCATAACTTTGTCTATAATGATAATAATTATATGTGTTGTCATGGTTTTTAAGGTCAGAACTTTGTCTATGATAATAATAATTAAATGTGTTTTCATGGTTTTCAGGTCAGAACTTTGTCTATAATAATAATCATAATATATGTTGTCATGGTTTTCAGGTCAGAACTTTGTCTCTAATTGCGAGCGCACTGGATAACATACGCCAGACCACGGTATATTGGTAACTGCGGCTAGCGTGTTACATTACTTAAATAAATATGGTCAAGACAAAACATAGCGAAAATACCATCATAGCAAAACACATATAACATTATATGTTTATCTTAACATTATTTGTCATTGCCGGTGTTACCTTGTATAAGATGGCATCACAAAGGGCTATTATATCAGTGAGAATTGAACAACTCAATAACTCTGTCAGATGTTCCGGCATACCCTGCCAAAAGTGGACCAGAAAGTTGTGTACCTGAAAAGATAATAAAACTAAAAACGTAAGACAATAGCATAGGTTATGAATTAACCTGGTTGTATCACTTATTTATAACAAATTTTGAATAAAATCATAGGTTACCTTTGGAATATACTTAACTGACGAATCATTAATGTTTAGTTTGATACTTTTGTCACAAATTTTAGTCAAAATCATTGATAACCCGTGGTAAATACTTTTCTAGAATTTTAAATGTATTCTCCCTCGTGATTTGCATTGCATTCCAACACAAAATAAGCAATATAATGGAAAATTTGGCCACATAAAATGATAGAAAATCTATTAAATTTTTAAAGTGTTTTTATTGGCAAAAAGTGATAATATTTTAAGGAAATATAATTTCTTATTTTTGTTCATTTTTTTGTTAATTTCAAACAAGTTTTCTCTCTTTTCCTACTTTATATATATGTTTTGTTTTTGTTCACTGGTAGTCATTTGCCTGCCTGTGTTTTATAAGTGTATTCTCATTTTACAGTAATTTAGTGTGTATTTCATTGGAATTAAATTCCTTTTTGTATTATGTATACAATATAAAATAACACATAAAACAACCGTCACTTGACATATTTGTAAGCCTTATTATGTTATAAGATACTTTATCAAAGACGTTTTGTCCTTACATATATAGCCTGTTTACTATTAATACTAAAAATTGTCATCCATTGTCATATTTATATGTAAAACAATAATTAATTAAGTGTATATCAGCATGTGCTTGCAATTAAAACATGCTATATTGTTTATGATATTTGAAAATAAAACACACGTGCCTTCTATAACAAAGATATCGGCATGAATCAACATGTCTAACTAGAAACACACATCCAACAGGATAATAATAATAATAATAATAAGTTTTAAGTTTTATATACAATACATGTATAAATCTAATATTCAATGAGGCCCTCTGAATAACACATTTAAAATCATTAATATCAAGATAACAATGTTTTACATAAACAACGTTTGGAGAAGATTCCTGCTGAAATCAATATAATGTTAACAACTAGAATATTCCAATATTTCATTTTCATGCAAAAGATGTTTTAGTAATCAGAAAGCCTTTGTACACATGTTTAAAAGATGCAACGTTATTTAGCTTTCTGATCGATGAAGGTTTATTGTTCCAGACTTCCATAGCAGAATAAGAAAATACACGTTTGGGAAGTTCAGTTTTAACCTTTGAATGCATGATGTCCCTGTCTGAAATCGCGCGTAGATTATAGCGAGTGCTACTGAGTATCTTCATAAGGTTAAATGTATATATGAAGGTACTAATTTTTTAATTGCTTTACGCAACAAAAATACCCATGTGATATTTTATTCTGTCAAAAATTATAACCATCTAAGTACTTTAAGAATTTAATAGAATGTATTTATATGGGGCACCCGATATGAGTGTAGCAGCTTTCTTCTATTTTAGGTATCTTATCAGTATTAGAAAGTGATAGAAAGTATCTCAAATAGTCGAGCAATAGTCCAATTGGTTGAATATACGCACTCTAGAACAAAAGTGTCATTTCAAGATTTAAGTACAATGTATTTATATATACGCCTAAACAGATATAATTTTGAATTTAGTTTATCACATACTTTATTGATTTGTGTGTTCCAACTTAATGTTTCAGCAATATAAAAGCCAAGTAGGTTTTGACATCTGACATGTTTGATTTGTGAATTATTGACTGAAATACATAATTTTTCAAAATGTTTAATTTTGTTAAGTGTACCTGTAATCATACATAATCATATAGATTAACCTTCAAAGGGTACAGCGCCCAGTATAGTACAAACACACATAATCCATATATAGCCATATCAAGTACAAGCAGAATTGACAGCAGAGCTTACTGCCTTGGACCGGTCAGCGCAAAACCGCCACTGATTAGTTTAAAGTTGTTGACGGGTACTCACAACATTGCGCTTTTCCCGCCATCGCATAATAAATGACGCGGTATGAAAATAAAGATAGTCCTACTGAACGTTCCCCTAATAAATACGATATAATTTACAATTACATAATAAAATGCATATCAAGATTAGTATTTATGTACACATATGTGTTTGTTGATTAGTTATAGGATATACGTCTATTATTTTTATAATTACGAGAAATCGATGTTTTATTCTTAGATATCAGTACTAATAGCTAGATCTATGCACAAACCTCCTCAAAGTTGGCACTTATTACTGTATCTAGTATCCTTTGACAATGGGTCCTATACATCATGATGAAGGTTCGCATCTGCAAGAAGAATCCAATCATATAGGTTGAAATAAAAAACAGATAAATATATACTTGAAGAGAAGTTGCTATCTGCATAACTCACCTCATCATATAAAATGTTACACATGTATTAAAAATTTGAAAAAGTGGAATCAGCCCCTCCCCCCTCCCCCCTTCCCCCCTAAAAATTAATCGTATTTAGCACTAACGGCACCCTACTCAGGTGTCTTAAATAATTAAAAGTGCTCAGTGAATTTGAAAAAAAAATGTTTATAATATAATATCCGTAACATATATTTGTTCTCTGTCGATGAACTGATGTCAATTAAGTTGTTGCACGTACTCCAAACGAAAGCAAGTAACACTTTTGATTTGGGTAAGAACATTTAATCTCAATCAGACATAAAGATGCACGGTATGAGGAACATTCTACACAATCAGTGTGTTTGTTAGATTGTTTACATAATAAACTATTTTGTTACAGCAACTCAGAGCAAGTGATCTATTTTGTTGATGTGATGCACTCCAAACGTGCAAAAACAAGTACAACCTTATCACAGAAACTTATTAGTGGATAAATGATTCCTAATAAACACATTCAAGTTTTCCTCACCCTAAAACATCAGGCAGGAAAAAGGAATGACAAATGAGTGAGATGTTGCATATAATGCTGCGTGTCATACCAAGTTTCTTGTTTGCCTTTCTTTCTAATGTATATTCTAATATATATATAGCATCCCAAATGTGTCACACTCTACCTCGGCTATATTTATCCTCATATACTATAAATCATTTTAGTTTTACTGCGAATACGTTTGCATTCTAATGATCAATATTATACATTACCTTATCCAAATCCGTGCCTTCTGGTAGAATTAGGTTATCCGCATTGGGAAATTCCGGAAGCAAGGTACCAGTTTTGGAACTCAGAGAATACTTTCGACTGGAACCCTGAGAAAGTACACATACTAGTATAAAATTTGATAGATTACAAATGTTTAAGCTGTTTACTACATAACCATACGTTTATCATAAATATTCAACTAAGCAAACTGAGATGCATATATGTTATAATTCTAGTTGTATTTCTTTTTTTACAATTTGAAATAAATTATCTTTCCAATCAGGGCATACCTCATTAATGGATGATTGATACCAGCAAAGCTAGTTCAGATTCAAAATATTTCATAACAAGAAATTTATCTTATGTTAGCTGGGCCATATACCAAAGACACAATCCTGCTTATGTCGTCGGCGTGATCAAGCTTTGCAGTCATATTCACTGCCAAAATAAATATACGCGACAGGGACTACTTTCTACTTGTCGAATTATTTTCCCCATTTATTTTATATATGCAACAAATAAAAAAATAACAATAATTCTGGACATCGTATCATGTTATTTTTAATAAAAATGTTGCATAAAATAAACCAAACTCTACAATGATATACAATCAAATTAGAGTGTCGTATGAATATTTATCTAAATACGGTTACCAGAACTTTAAATAATTTAATATTTCTGGTTGAAATCATGAAGCTCATCTGCTATCTCGAACACCACATATAGTGTTGTTGGAGGTGTTGCATTTTATAACAGACTCGATTAAACTGAGTCTACTATTTCGTTTCTTATGCAACGTAGTGTGTGTTGTGCAAGGGAGGTGTTTGCTGTGAGAATGTGTGAACGAAGTGTGTGTTGTGCAAGGGAGGTGTTTGCTGTGAGAATGTGTGAGCGAAGTGTGTGGTGTGGGCGGATGAGTTGACGGCTTTGTGGTTGTATTTTTTATTGTACTATCAAGATAGCCTTACAGATGGCGATGAACATGTATATATATATGCTAATAAAATCTTGACTTTATTTGACTTGTGTACATCCTGTGCTTCCAATGCACCTTTCATGTCATCCTTTTATCAGGGCTGGTATTCACAAACCATTCTTAAGAAGAATCTTAGACTTAAACTCGAGAAGAAATTTTGAAAAACACATTTAGAGACCATTTTGAGACCATAATTTACAAGCATATAAGGAAACCTAATTGTAGTCAAATAAACTCTCACAATTATTTTATCGGTCATGATAAACTAGAAATCTGAGATTGAACTTTGGATTTTCAAGCTTAAGTTTAAGAATATTCTCAAGAATAATTGGTTTATATGACCCCAGGGGTTGTTTTAAATTATCCCAGTCGCAATATGTAATTTGAAAACCGAATAAATCTTAATAAATATTTTTCTCTCGTCTCCCCCTATTCGTATTCCCTTGCTCACTCCACCACATAAACTAAACATCTGAAAAAGGGGTTATATGTGTACGGGCTTGTTTCAGTATTGCAAATGTTCAAAAAGGCATTACTATTTTAATCTCTCCTTTTATCTCATGAATGAGTCATGGTGTGTGTTTTTCATTGATAGCATGGGATGT